>CM046443.1:69761442-70103942 GCA_025506515.1 Flaveria trinervia
ATGGAGATTCGCGCATGGACCAGAGACAGTATTCTGCTATAGCCACCAGAATCTGTCTGTCTGAGCAATTCCATAAAGGGATTATCATTGAAGCCCTTGATGAGGCTGGGGCTGGAAAAAGGTTTGAAATGGCAAGACTTACAAAGGCTAAACTCACAACAAAAATGCTGGAACAACCTTCCCTTCCACCCACTCAAAAACACGCCTACCCCTCAAATCTCCAAACCAATTTCAAAGCCCAAATCCAAACTTCCTCAACCCACAAAACCAACTCCCTTACCATCTAAACCAACAGCCGGTGATGCACCTAAGAAGAAGAAGAGAAGGGTGTTGAGGCTAGAAGAAGAGAAGAAGAGGATGATGTGGAAGAAGATAGGCTGCCTCTGTCTACGGTTCTAAAATTGGCGAAAGCCAAACCTATGCCCATCACTCCCCACCTCACAGATGGATGTTGTGAGAGTAAAAGATTGAAGAAGAGGAGCAGCAAAAGCTTCATGATGATGAAATGCTGAAAAGCATTGACAAAACTTATGCTGCTTCATCATCAATTATTAGTATGAAGAAAGCTCTGAGGTTGTACACTCTCGCCAACACATTTCAATATCAGAAGGAAAGGGTGAGAGTATGGCCTGATCCTAGGGTGGCTCACAGGATTGTAAAGAAAGACATTCCTTCGAGATACAAGGGTCAAGTCAAGAGGATCGTAGATGAAGAGATCACAGTGGCCCTTGTAGTATCACCCTGGGAGATTGTCGAAGATTTCAAGAAGGCCTACGAGACTAAACAACCACCCCAGAAGATGCTAGAGAACAGAATTATTAAAAAGGGGTTAGTCTACAGAGGCTTGAGAAATTCAAACAAAATGAGCTCAGTCTGTTACTGAAGGAACTCATCCTGATGAGTTGCATACAGACAGATTACGACAGTTGAGCTCAAAAATGGCAAACGGCCAAGTACATCTCAGAGCTGTATGGCAAGAAGATTGTTTGATGGTGAAGCCGAGAACCTGACCATGGAAGAACAAATCATTTTCTCAGGGCATACACCAGAGAATCCTACAGGCTTATACACGGGAAGTAGATCTCATGAATGGATAACAACTCTGTGTCCAGTCCCCAAAACAGAGTTCCCATTCATATCCTGCCAAACAATATCTGAGACTTCTTCCCAGGCCGGAGCTTATATGGTCATCTTCTCTACTGATCAAGAAGGAAAAAGACCAACCTTTTTGCCAACAATAGTGGGATAATAAATAAATTAGAGGTTCTGGCTGCATTGGTTCAGGGGGAGTTTGTTGGACCAAAAGAACCAATGAGCCAAGATCAGAAAATCTCTAAGTCCGACATGATATCACAACAACTGTTGAAAGCTTCATCAGCAGTTTGACAAGTACTAAAAACTCCAACAGCTGAAGATCAAGTGCTGAAGACTTCAACAGCTGAAGACTAAAGTGCTGAGTTCAACAGCTAAAGAACACAAGTACTGAAGCTGAACAGCTGAAGAACACAAGTGCTGAAGCTGAACAGCTGAAGAACACAAGTGCTGAAGCTGAAGTTCAAAGTACTGAAGTATACAGCTGAAGAGTCTACAAGTGCTGAAGATCAACAACTGGTGTACAAAGTCTGAAGACAAAGACTGAAGACATCAGCTGATGATATCTACTGAAGTCATCAGCTGATGAAACATCTGAAGTTCAAGTCTGAAGACCAAGTACTGAAGTTTCAGTAGTTTGTCACAACAGCTGAAGAGTACTTCTTCATAGTTGTGATATCAGTAGTTTATGTTTTTACTTTCAGTAGTTTTGTAAAACGACTGAAGAGCTTGTTCTTCAGTCGTTGTAGTTTCAGTAGTTTATGTTTTTCAGTGTTATAGAAACTGATAACACTTAATATTTTTTGTAAGGAGATGTCAGCTGTTTTGACATCTTCAGTAGTTGTGTTTCAGTTGAAATAAATCTGTTAGATGTCACTATCAAGTGACATCAGCAGACGTCACATCTCTTAATAAGAGGTGTCGACCTATTGTATTTGTGACATTTCGTTACCACGAAGCAAATATTGAATGAATATATTTGCAGAATTCTCTCTCTCTATAACCGTCTTGTTCTTCATTGAATATCGTTTCGTTCTTGTGAATTGGCTAATTCGTTGTTAGAATTCCGCTGCTATACTCTCTAATCAATCAACATAGATCACTGATCCTAACACTAGTTCAATCAATTGGCATGATTAACCTTGAGTAAAACCATGAAAACATCAAAAACATAAAAACATGAGAAAACCATAAAAAGAAATCAATTTTGATGAAGAAAAGAATCTTGGGAAATGATATAATTACAGTCATTATATAATTCACTGTGCTTAATTTCAAAAATTGCAACTGACATGACTTACCAGATATGTTGCTAGGCTCAACTTGGAAGAGAAGATACATGCAGTGATGAACTAAAATCTTATTTAATAGTGAAACACTCATCACAGAGTATAGATATGTATTGTCTTATTTGAGTGCATGTGTGTGTAGTAACCTAAACACACCAGGTAATGATACTTTTTGAATCTCTTTCACCTACATCAATTTCATCTTTGTTTGCTGAGCAAAGACCTGATGAAACATGCACATAGTACAGATGTCCTGATCCAAAAGATTCCCAATGAGGAACACATCCAAATTGGATGAATCAACAAAAGCAATACATTCCAAGTGAATGAACAAAATAATCCCATCATGGATCACCTTCCAAAGTGAAGTGAAAAGAATCCCATGAGGATCATCATGAACGGATCAAAGTAAAAGAATCCCATAAAGATCAGTGAAAATGAGTTCTCATAACTTAAGTAACTTGGTAAGAAAAGTTGTGAAAAAGTTCTACCATGCATTGTATAAGGATGGTTGATCATTCCATGCTTGTGTGTGTGAGGTACACATTAAATAACTAAATCAACCAAAAACATGATAAAAATCATTTGCATAAAAATATCAACCTGGTATGAGTTTAAGAGGACAAACATACCTTCAATCACCAAGTTCATAAACATGTCCATTTAATCATAAAGGATGCACATGTGTAATGTAAGACTGATATGATCCCAACAAAAGATATAATTCTCTTCATTATTAATAATCATAATAAAACTCAAACAGTTTTTAAATCTTTAAAGTTTCTATCCAAATATGAATATAAACTTTAGGGGGAGTAATTTAAAATTTTTGAGCAAGTCCATATTTTTGTTTACTAGCTTAACTTACTTTCAAAAAAAAACAAAAAGAATTTTGTTGTTGTTGCAAAAAGTTATACCATTGTATCTCAGCTTATGCAGATTCTTGGAGCATGAAAAGTCCAAGATCAGTCAAAATTGGGAAACTTGTATCACTTGTGACATACAAGTCAATCCAAGCAAGAATTAACAATTTTAACAGTCAACTGATAAGAAAAATCAATCAAGGACAGTACTTCATAATATGAAAAACCAATTCAGACACATTAACTTTGATTAAGTTCAAAGCTAATGCAAGTAAGTGCATTGGTTAATGCGGGTGAAGGTAACCCATGCATATAACCAATGCAAGTATATCTTTAGTTCAAAGTGAAGAAGTAATTGTGGATTTTATTCTACTGCATTTGCTACAGTGAGCAAATGCTAACTAAATTTGCTCAGCCGCATCTGCTACAGTAGACAAATGCTGATGAACATCTCTCTTTCGCATTTTGCTACAGTGCAATTCTAACCAAGTGTTGTCAACCGCATATGGTGTAGTTAATGTTGACCAAGTGTTTCAACCGCATTTGGTGCAGTAACACAAATACTAATTGACTTTGTTCTTTTGCATTTGCCACAGTGCACAAATGCGGATAGGATGAACTAAAGTAATAACACTACCACAATTTGCTACAGTTGTTTATGCAGATGAATAAAATCACAACTTTATCTTCGCATTTGCTACAGTGCTCAAATGCCGATGAACTTTGTACTTCCGCATTTATCACATACACAAATGCGGATGTCAAATCTACAGTGTAAATGCGGATGTCATAAAATTATAAGTTCAACACTTCGACATTTACAACAGTGATCAAATGCGGGTAGTCAAAGTCCAAATTTTGTTTTCCGCATTTGCTACAGTTAACAAATGTGGATGACCAAAAGACTTAAAAATTTACACTTCTGCATTTGCTACAGTGGTGACCGCATTTGCTTTTAAACTTGTAAAATCTTGTAGAAGTCATTATTAGACTATTTAAAGGAATTTAAATGGGTCATTTAATACTTTTCAAATTTGAGAGACTTCATAGTGAGACAAGCGCAAATACACAGTACACCCGCTTTGATCATCTTCATCATAAACAACCAATTTTTGTGTGATTCTACTCAACTGTTCTTGTTATCGATTCTGAAACTACAGTTGCATCAAAAACAAGGTGAAATTTCCATTTTCATCAAGACCCAACTTTCGGACTGTTAACCTAAATCAAACAAAGAACCAAATGATAATGAAGAACACAAAATTCAATTTATTGATGTAATATAATACCACCTTTTCGACTTCAATGAACATGCACACTAAGAAATGTTACTCATCATGAAAACCTTGATAGTCATGTTTGGTACAAGAATAGAGCATGATGAAAAATGAAAATGTGTACAAATCAATGAAATCATCTAATAAATGGTTCAAACATAGAAACTATGATTGTTGAACAACAAATTCACCATTTTATGTGACAACAATGATACAGTAATGTCAAAAGTTCATCTTTGACCATTCAATGTCAAACTGAAAAACGATATACATAAGTTCTCATTAAAACTAACACACATGTCTTTTATGCAGATTATATGGCAAATCTTTCATGGAGCAAGCTCCATAATGCCAGTGGTTATTTAACCCTATGTGCCAGAAGCTGAGGGACTCAAAGATATCATCAGATTCATCTCTATAACAAGGGTAGCTTATGCTATCACTGTTAGACCCACCATCTATGAGAACCTCATTAGATCTTTCTAGAATTCAGCTAAGGTGATTGAAGCAGATGTTGTTAGAACTCTAGCTAAAAGAATTGACAATGATCACACTCTGAGCATCACTGAAGATTTTGTTAGAAGATGCTTGCATTTTGGTGATGATGCTAATGCACATCTAGAGCTGGATGATGATGAAATAACCACATTCTTTGCTAAGATTGGTTATGAAGGAGGATTGAAGCTAAACAAATTGTTAAAGGATTGGTTGATCTGCCTTGGAGATTTCTAATCCACATGTTTCAGCACTGCTTATCCAAGAGAAAACAGGATGGAATGATATTCCAATCACCACTTCCTTAGCAATCTGTGCTCTCTGTACAAACAGGCCATTCAATATGTCTGCCTATGTTTTTAATGGCATGACTTCAAACATACAAGAGGGAGAAGATAACGTTCTTGGTGTATCCAAGATTCATTCAGTGCCTGATTAATGAAGCATTTCCAGATATTGCTACTAAGGGACCAGTGCTTGATATTCCTCATTATGATGCAAGATCATACAAGTACATTAAGAAGAGGGATCCTAGAAACTTTTACAGTGGAGCACACTCACCACTTCTTCCTTGGATGATTCAACAGATAATCAAGAAGATCAAGGACAAGAACAGGCTGCTGATGAGCAAGTTGCAGAACCATCACCACCACCATCACCACAACCATCACCACAACCAACACAACAACCAACACCACACCAACCCACCACCAACACCATGACCAACACCACATAACCCCACAATATCACCACCTCATCAATCACTAATATCACCACCTCATCACTCACTAATATCACCACCTCATCAATCACCAATAACACCACCTCATCACTCACCAATCTCCACCTCATCATCACCAATTTCACCACCTCATCACTCACCAATATCACCACCTCATCATCACAATATCACCACCTCATCACTCACCACATCACCACACACCAACCATTGTCCACCCATGATAACCCAACTGAATTTGGAGACTCAAGTAGCACTTTTAAAGCATCCAAATCATCTTCAGATGAGGAGGATCAACATGCTCAAATGCCTATAAAGAGAGAAACTTCTAAGACTGCTCCCTCAGAAAGCTTTGCTAAATCTAATATAAACAGGCCTAATGAAAAGGATGAGTTGATATTCGAGCTCCTACAAAGGCGGAAAGGATGGAAAGAATACTAAATAGTAGAGCTAGAATCATTGATGATAGGATTCTAGAGCTTGATGAAAAGGAGCATGAATTAAAAGAACTAAAAGAAAAGTATGAAGCTGAAAAGAAAGAGAAGAGAAAGAAATTGACTACTTGAAAGCTGCCCTGAACCATTCTAGAGAAGAAGTGAGTGGCCATGTTCACACTCTTGCCATTCAAACTATAGCTATGGAAGAGCAAGAAAACATTATTGAAGAACAAGCTGAAATCATCTCCAATCTCCAAAGTCAAGTTGAAAGTCAAAAGAAAAGGATCTCTGAACTTGAAATGCTAATTGAAATTCAAAAAGGTGTTGTGGCTGAAGAAAGTAAAAATGAAGAAGAAAAAGTTATTGTTGATGAGAACCACTCTTTCTCAGAAAATTATGAACAAAGAAAGATGCAAGCCAAACAAAGAATGAGGAACAAAGCTTAGAAATTATGGTTTATTCTGGGTAATCAGAGGCTACTCAAACTAAGAAAGATGAATTTGAAGAATTAATCAGTGCTATGGATAGCTTTACTTTGAAGAATTCACAATAGATGAACATTTTTAGGATTTGTTGCAGACCAAAGGACCAACTCTGAACCTATTGTAGTCATTCCTCAATCTCTAGTTCCATTGGAGAAAGAGTTGAGCATGCAAATTGTACCTACAATGGCACTGTCTGAGGAACAAAAAGAAATGATAAGAGAATTGTGTGAAAAAGAAAAGGAAAAGAATGAAAAAGAAACAAAAAGGAGGAAATAGAAATTAATGATCAAGAACATACCAGGCTGAAAATTGCCTGAAGAGATGGAAAGGCTGAAACTTCAAGTCCACAACTTCAAACATACTCCAAAAGAGGAAATATCTAGCTGAAAAGGCTAAGGGCAAAAGACCAATGGTTGAAGAAGAGAGTGTGAAGAAAAAAAAGAAAAATGACCCCAGAAGCCTGGCTGCTATAGCTGAATTTCTTGAAGAACATAGCAGGTTGAAGCTCAATAAAGAAACAAGTTGTTACTATTGATCTGGAAGAAGGAGAGATAGTTGGAGGTTATGATGCTGAAAGGATGTTCATATGGACAGTCCTATTAAAACAGAAAAACCAGTAGAGGAAATGGTTCAAAGGCTCAAACTGATGACCTAATGATAAAAGCAATGTTCTTGATCAATCATGTATATGATCCAGATGAAGTCTTTGGCATGACATATGAAGGAATAAGGAAGAAGAAAAAAAGGTGAATAAACTACTGGATCCAACTTCGAAACTGAGTATGAAAAATCAGTCACCAGAAAGGTTCCTATGCCAAAAGTTTCCGCTATGAAGAAATCAACCTCAACTGAGTATGAAAGATCATTTTCAAGAAATGTTCCTCTGCCTAAACTATCATCCATGAAGAAATCAACCCCAACTCCTGAACCACTAATTCCTGATCCTTATAGCATGTTAGATAAGGAAATGAAGGATTATCTTTCAAGCCAAGGATTCACAAGAAGGAAGATTGGGAATATGAAAATAAACTCATTAAGGGCTGCTACTATCTAAATGATTAATGAAAAGAAAGATATGCTCAAGCAGTTAGAAGAAGAAGTCCTAAACAAGAAGCCAAGATCTATAGTAAGTGCTCAAGACATGATGCTAAACCAGAAAGATCAAGAATTGTTGGCTCCTTTAGTTCATAAATACCCTGAATGGTTTGTAGAACCCTCTCAGTTAAAATTACAAGAAGGATTAATCACTGCTGAGCTAATCAGAGGGATGTCTACTCCCAGAGGCAAAGTTGATCAGAAAATAATTGCATGGAAGTATGACAGCATGTGGAATATGTTTATGGTGAAAAGGATCTTTGGGCTGGTCCAATTCTTTATAGAGTACTCAGCTCTTGTAATGCCCTGGAGATCCATGACTTAAAAGAACTAGCTCAACTGGAACTGATCAATCACTTAGCTATGTTCAGGAATATGAATTTGAAAACATACTTAAAATGTTTGAAAGGACTGACAATTTCAATTCATTAAAGACAATATGCATCTTTTATTAATCCCCTTGAGAAGAAGAAGAAAATGCATGCAGAAGAAGTTGTGTTTCTTGAGTTGAAGGTGAAACCAACAAAATCTCTAAAGAGAAAAATGGTGTCTGGTACTCATTCCTCCACACCCATCTCAAATGTGTACTATGATGAAAAAACTTATGAGATAGTGATTGAAAGAAAGTGGGGAGGAAAGGAGGGTGTTGAAATAAGGCTGTTTAGTGGATATGAAGTAAGGTTGCTTGATGAATCCTATATTCACTATATCTATACCAGACACTTCAGGGAATTAAACAATAAACTAGGTGAACAAGATATGCACTTATCCGCATTTGACAAATGCGGATGACCGAACAAATGTGCATAAGTATTTGTTCATCCGCATTAACCAATGTGGATGACCAACATACTAATGTGAATGATCAAGTGAAGAAATGCTCATCAAGTCAAGTCATCCGCATTTGCCAATGCGGATGAACAAGCAAAGATGCGGATCAAGACTTAGACTAGTTCTGATGTAATAGGTTAGGGGTAGTTTAGTCATTTTGTAAAAGGCATATTGTTTGCCTATAAATAGAATAGATAACCTCGTACATGAGGTGATGATAATAGATACAGAACATTTTTTTTGTCATTTATTCTCTGTAATCAATCAACTTTCATATATATATACAAAAGCATTTATGAGTATAATTCTTGCATTGAATGTTCTTTGATTGTTTGTTTCTGCCATTCAATCATTGACTTGATTACAATATTTGATTCTCAGTAAAAATCTCAATCTTACTTACCCAGTCATGTTTGACTCTATACAGCTTGGTGTAGGCATTTTGCTTTAGCGGCACACGTTGGGCTTTCATCTCTGCAAACAAGCTGCCCATTCAGCTTTCTTCAAGTCGACATTAGTGTCCGAATCTTGGGCTGTTCTTTCTCTCTTTCTCTTTTTCTTTCTCCACTTCATCCAAATTCTCAAAAGTACCACAGTCAAATATTTCACCCAAGTTGGGGATAACATATCCTTCCGAATCAGTGTACTGTGGATAGTGTTCTACAGTGACATCTTCTATCTCAATCTCATCTACATCGTTCAGCTCGTCATCACTTATGACATCAACTTTTAGAGCGTCTTTGACCAGCTCATCAGGATTCAGCCAGAATATTTCTGCAAGTTGTTCATCAGTTAGATCATGAATAATCTCTCCCTCTACCGGAGTGTAGCTCACAGATCTCCTAAATATCCCTTGCAAGTCAAGAATCATCGTAAGTTGAGTCTTAACTTACTGAAGGGGTTCGACATCATACTCGTCTGTCTGTTGAGCTTCATCTGTTTGATTAAACATTAAGCACATCACACATAAGTCATTATATAACCATTGAAACATAAACAAACATAGATGATTGTTAATTACATTAATGTAATATACAATTCAAGTGCAAAATCTTTTTAAATACAAAGACATCTAATAACTACTTTTATCTTGAGCTGTTAGTTCTTCAGCTGGAGGAGCGGAGGATGAGGCTCCTTGATCTTGGTTTCTTTTCGTCTGCCTCTCCTGAGCTTGAGGATTTGAGGCTGATGCAGATGCATCACCTTCCTAATCATCATCATCCTCTTTATCTTTATCGCTTGGTCCTCCTCATCAACATCTTCCTCAGAATCATCTTCCTCCTCCACATCATCATCATCACCATCCTTTATCTTTAATGGCTCGCTCTTTGACCCCTTGAGCTATAGCAATATGTTCTTGTTCTTCTTCTCCAGCTCCTCTATCCTCTTCACCAAGCCAACACCAGCGCATTTTGACTAGTAAGTGCATGGTGGGCTCGGCCTAGAGCTCTCTCATACTGGTCACTCTTCTCGCTGAGCTCCACGATCTTATGTGCTTGAGCTACATTCACCACCATCAACTTGTTTAGCTGAGTAGCCCTTAGCTCATTGGTGGTAAGCAGCCTTAGTACAATGTTGTTGAGGTTAGCAAGCTGTTCCTCTAACCCGATGTTGGGTAGAGTGGGTCCAGCTGTGAATGTAGAGTGGGTGGAGGGACCTGCTTGGTGACTGGTGATGCTAGTAGTGGATGTGGTGAATATGGGAGGTGGAATTGGAGTGGGATGTGGTGGAATGGCTATGGTGGTGGTGGTGGTGGTGGTAGGAGTGGTAGTGGTAATGGGAGGAGTGATGGTGGTAGTAGATGTGGTGGTAGTGGAAGGAGATGTGGTAGTGGTGGTGGTTGTGGCAGTGGAAGAAGATGTGATCAAAGTAAACCTAGGCCTCTTGCTCTTCTTCCCGTGGGGAGAGGTCATTCTCTTCTTCTTGGAGCCCTTTGCAATGGGCGCTCCCCCTGGCTGCTGGGCTGGTCAGGAGTGTAAGTAGGATCAGTAACATCAACAACATCACCCCTCGACTTAGCCTGGAGTCCGTCAACCGCCTCTATCCCTTTTTCTGTGGCAACAACCCGGCTCCCAACAGCCCTCACTAGAGGCTCATCATCTGACTCTTCATCCTCATCTATCAAGAAGTCTTGGTGGAAGGCAGCCCCTTCGGTTCCACCAGGTGCCTCACCACCTTGACCCTGATCATTGTTGTCGTCTTCTTCATTTGTGGGTGCCATGATGGGCTCAACATCGGAGTCACTGTCATCATGATGCCACTTCTTACGAGATGGCTCCACGTACTCCTCTTTGGCTAGATGGCCCATCAGTCTCCTCACCGGGGGCTTTACTTGCTTCCCCCGATAGACCATCATGCGACCCAGTGTCGTATCATCCATAATCTCTAAAACAACAGCATCCTCCCTCTTTTTCGGCAGGGAATGAAGCTTCTAATCAATGATCGTCTGTAGAAATCTCTGGTACATACAGAACCCTTCCGTCCCCTTGGCCTCTATGTTCTCGACCATGTATGAGATATCATCTGAGAGAAACTGAATGGATGGTTCAGCACCAGTGCAACATATGCATTCTGGAGTTGATCTGACATCTCGTCAAATCCCCCCTCCTCGACGCTATACACTTCTGGATGACGTGAGCTAAGTACTTAAACTGGGGGCACAGATTGCTTTTATTAAGCACACCTACGTTGATGTCCCTAGTGTACTTCATCCGCAGGAAGCATCCCGTAACTGTCAGAGGGTGTAGCTTGGTAGGGTGGTGTAGCTTGGTAGGGTGGTCTCCATCTTCGCCTAGATCCAAAATTTACCTAAGATCGGCTGCTGTAACACTGATCTCTTGTCCAAAGATGGAGCTCCGAATGCCATAGGGCTCAGTGGACCTATCAACAGAAGCCCCTTCCCAAAAGGTCTGCTGGAGTGATCTGTAAGGAGCGTACGGTGTCGATGTGGCCTTGAAGATCCTCGATCTCCTGAGAAATGCAATGATCCCCGTAAACTCGGAAGCATTCCGAGTGATGGAATCCAAGTGAGCACAGATGTTGTGCTTGGGGCTTATGGTCCGTCTATCAGCCATGTTGCTGTAACACAAGAAACATATACATTAGATATGTGTATAGGAGATGACACTTGAAACTTAAACTGTTTTAGATCAAACTGGTTCAATCGTGCGATTGAACCATACGACTGAGTTCAGTCGTCTGATTGAGCCTGTGGCTGAGTTCATGCGGTTGAGCTTGTGACTAAACTTAGTCGTGTGTTAAGCCATGTGGTTGAGTCAGTCGTGGGACTCAGTCACCGAATGATTCAATCGTGCGATTGAACCTTGCGCCTAGATCAATCATGCGACTAAGGTTCATTCGGAGTGTCCATTCGCATATAGTTCTGTTTGACACTCTGACCACGAATCTTGGTCAAATCTTGATGTTAGATGTCATGTTTAGACTCATTTGACTCGCAAACACTCTAAATAGCACCTAATTTCCTTTAAATCAATGATTATGTCCATTTAAGTGGTCTATTTGAGGAGTTTTACTGATTTCTTGATTTTAGTCGATTCAATCAGTTAGGGTTTGATTTCACCGGTCATTTTAATTGATTTCAGTCTCACAATACCTGTAGATGAATGACAAATCGGTTAAGAACACAATCAGCAAGTAATCAAGGTAAAACGAAATTTGGGCAGAGTGTCTTCGTATGAGTTTTTTTGAATGCTTTGAAGGGTGGTGAGAAATGCGACTGATTCACCCCCTTTTTTTATACTGTCTTAATTTACAGTCATATGACTGGACCCATACGCATGCTTCATTTGTGCAACTGGGGTTCAGTCGTCCGACAGGCTCATACTTCTTCATCCGATCGTACGATTGTTCATCCTTATGTTCCAATCGCATTGATGCCTCATACTCATAGTCCAATCGTATGATTGCCCCATACTCATGGTCCAATCATATGATTGACCCATACTCATGGTCCAATCATGTGATTGACTCATACTTATGGTCCAATCGTGCGATTGGCTCATACTTATGAGTTTGACCTCAACACTTTCACACACTTATAGTTTTACCTTTTGATATAACATTATGAACACCGATCATCTAAGACATGACCTTTTTCTATAATTTAAAACCAATGATCACCTCAGACACGATCCTTTTAATTTAAAACCAATGGGTCACCTCAGGCGTGATCACTTTTAGTGAGTGATTCATAGATTAGATCTAGTTGTATAGTCCGACTTTTACCTAACAAAAGACTAAAAAAATAGAAAAACAACTTGAAATTAAAGACAAAACAGAACATAATTTTGTGTTTTTGATTAGAGATGGATTGAAATCTTTTTGAAAAACATCTAACAGATTTTTCTTCCTAAACAGCACAGCTTCAAGTCAATTTGATCATTTGCTGGAACGGTTCATTATGGAATCATACAGGCGTATCAAAATCATTCGGGACATTTTGATAAAACATTTTGATGCTAGATTCTTGTTTAGACCGAGAGACATTAGCAATTTTAGGAAATCATACTAGAGCTATAAGATGCACATAATGATTTTGACTGTCAAGAGTGGCAGCCATGATTATTGTCAGTATATTTGTCCTCTTAAATCCATACACAGAATTTTGACTCATTGGTGATTAGTTAGGTTTAATTATTTCAACAAGCATTTGTGGATCCCACACTTATATGGTAATCAACATTCCTCAGGAGATTTTTGAGCGGTCTACGGGCATTTGACAAGAAGAGACTAATTTAAGAGCTTTCAAAGAGATGCCAAGCCTCAGGTCAGTGCCATCGCATAGTAGAGAGGCGCAAACAACAATGAATTCTAGAATATTTAGGTTATGCTTATCCTCAGGTCAGTGCCACCGCACAGTGAAAAGGCACACAACCTATCTTCTTGTTAGAGCATTTATTTTTTCTTTTTGCACATAACACACCAACAACATATGTTATTAGCTTGATTGCTTTTAGCATTTTTTACATGTGCTTTGCTCAACTTTTATGGTCATCCGCACACATTTATGGCGTTTATTTTGCTCGTCACCCCTTATTGGAAAAGCGTTGATTGTGTTAACCAGGGATAAGATGGGAACCTACAGCAAGTTGAACAACTTAGTTTGAATTTAAATCACCAATAAGGTCTACTCATCTATTGTGTTGAATCTACTGACATATCATATTATGGACTAGTAATCTCTAGGTCTACTTTCTCTATGTTAACTCAGTAGTAGACTAGTTTTACTATCATTTTTCCTTTTATTTTGCTTAGACTTCTCAGACTTATACTTTGAATTTTGCATCTTAATCATTTAAGTTCTTTTGAAGTTCCAAACAATTTGTTTCATGTGTACTATCATTTTCCATAGACTTTGAATCAGAATCACAGGTTTGATTTCATTTCTATTAGCTAAGCTGCCCTCCTCCCTTGTTTCTTTAAGTAATTAAATATTGCACGAATTAAATACTAGGCTAAACTATTCTCCCCCTAAAATTCTAAAACAAAAAATCTTTTTGTGTTTTTGGATTTTAATAGACAGGAAAATAAGATAAAGATAATAAATAAGAAAATTTAAGAAAACGTGTCGTACTACAAACTTTCTTCTTCTAGAATCACATCACTTTTCTTTTTCACGCCATTAACATCTAAAAGATATAAAAACCTCAGTTTATCAAATGCTTTTTTGTAGATGTCGGCTCGTTGAAAATCCGTATTAGTTTTAACAACATTGATTAATTTCTTTTCAAAACAGTCACGTATAAAGTGATATTTAATATCGATGTGTTTAGTTTTAGGGTGTTGGACCGGATTTTTGGTGACAGGAATTGCAGCAGAATTATCAACAAAAATAGGGGTGTTAGAGAATTGCAAACCGTAGTCGTGCATTTGCTGTTGAATCCAATTTTTTTGTGAACAGCAACTAGTAACAGCAACATATTCAGCTTCATATGTTGACAGAGCAACTGATGTATGCTTCTTACACTACTAGGTGAGTAACCGTCTACCAAAGAACTGACATCCTGCTGATGTTGACTTGTAATTCATCTTGCAACCGCCATAATCCAAGTCACTATACGTTGTAAGCTCAAAGTCATCATCATGAGGATACCACAACCCGAGTGTTGGAGTACCCTTCAGATAACAAAAGATTCTTTTAACCCCGATGAGATGATTTACTTTTGGTTTTGCCTGATATCTGGAGCAAAGACATGTGGCGTACATGATATCAGGACGCAAAGCTGTGAGATACATGAGAGATTCGATCATTTCTCTGTACATGGTTGCATCAACTAGATCACCATTTTCGTCGGTGCCACGTCATGGTTCATGGCAAGTGGAGTTCTAGTTGCTGAAGCATTCTCCATGTCGAATCGACTGAGGATATCGCCTACATACTTGGTCTGATGTAGGAAGATTCCTTTTGGTGTCTGATCCACCTGTAAGCCAAGAAAGAACTTCATCCCCCCATGGTACTCATCTCAAACTATGCTTTCATTACAGATTCGAATTCTTTACACAATTCTTTGTTTTTGGAACTGAAGATTATGTCATCAACATAAATCTGTACCGGTAGTAAATCGCCATCTTTTTCTTTGATGAACAATGTACAGTCAATCACTCCTCAGTGAAAACCGTCTTTCACAAGATGAGTTGAGAGTTTCTCATACCAGGCTCTAGGGGCTTGATGAGCCCATAAAGAGCCTTGTCCAGTTTGTAAACTCTATCCCGATGATAAGGATCCTCAAATCCTTTGGGTTGACTGACATAGACCGTCTCAACCGATTTCACCATGAAGGAATGCACTCTTCACATCTAGTTGATAAAATTTAATCTTCATGTAGGATGCATAGGCTAGAAAGATACAGATTGCTTCCATCCGAGCCACAGGTGCAAACACTTCATGGTAGTCAATGCCTTCGACTTGTCAAAACCCTTGAACCATAAGTCAAGCCTTGTTTCTGATTATGACTCCTTGGTCATCTTTCTTACACTTCAAGACCCATTTCGTGCCAATCACTTTCGCACCTTTTGGTTTGTCCACAAGGGTCCATACTCCTAACTTTTTGAACTATAGGAGTTCTTCTTGCATTGCACTGACACATGCCTCATCGTTTAAGGCTTCACTCACATATTTTGGCTCAAATTGAGACACAAAACATCGATATGCACTATCGTGAAGATATCCCTTTTCCATTACTGAGGCATTCAGTTGAGTATAGCTGATTTCCGTGTCTGTACTCCCGATCGAACATCCCCTATGACATTGTCCAAGGGATGATAAACATTTAGTCGAGATCCAGGAGTTGTTAGAATAGCCACCTCATTATCCAGATTATTAAACTCAGGTTCAGGATGTGTAGTTGTTGGAGTATGAGGTTTCGAAGTGTCAGAAGCATCAGGATTTGATGCTTGTGTACTTTCATTGGTGGGAACCTGTTCCTCTTGGTCCACATTGGCAATCTCAACTACCTCATCATCATATGAAGACTCACTTATTTCAAGTCCTCCCCCTGAAGGGCTAGAAGAGTCATCTAATGGACCAGTTGAGGTCGAGTCTGGTGGAGGAGTATTTAGAACGTCATACATCATCCTAGCAGAAAGCACGTCATCAGTATGAGAAGGCGGCGGATTGAAGGATTTAAAGAATCCATCATAGTCGAAGAAGAATGAGGGGCCTTTCCCAGCAGGGGGTGGTATATCTTTGAACATCAACATTGCATCACACTTCTACCTGACCCGTTGAGTTATTATACACTCTCTTGTCTGCTATGCTGTATCCGAGAAAGATACCTTCTTCTGCCTTCTCGCTGAACTTCCCAGTCTGAGTCTTCTTTAACAAGGTGCATGGAGCACCAAACGGTTCTAGATACTCCAAGTTAGGTTTATGTCGCTGGAGTACTTCATAACATGTTTTCCCATGTCGTTTGACCACTAAGACTCGATTGAGCGTGTAACAAGCATTCGCCACTTGCCTTATTCCAGAATTGAATAGGCAGTTTCGAGTCAACTAGCATTGTTTTGGCAGTCACTATCAAACTTCGATTCTTCCTTTCAGCTATGCCATTCATCTGTTGAGTGTAGGCAGAGGTGAATTGATGATCAATTCCTCTTTCTCTACAGTATGCTTCCATCCACTGATTCTTGAATTCTTTGCCGTTGTCTGATCGAATCTACCTAACTTTGAGCTTGTAGAGTGATTCCAATGTAGTTACCAAATGTTTGAATGATTAAAAAGTTTTTGATTTGGCTTTCAAAAACATCATCCGAGTGAATCTTGAGTAGTCATCTATTACTACAAAGCAATACAGATCTCCAGCAATGCTCTTTGTGCTAACAGGGCAAAACAGATCCATATGCAGAAGCTCGAGAGAAATATCAGTAGATTAACTTTCTTTACCTTGTAAGCCTTCTTGGTCTGTTTTCATTTCTTACATACTATGTTGAAGTCTAGAAGCTGGAAGTTCTTGACATTTACACCATTCACTAGATCATTCTGAATCAAATGATTCATCTTCCTAGGATTGATGTGTTCCATTCTCCTATGCCATGAGACTGAGTCCCTCTTAGTTGCCTTTGACAAGAATCATTGAACTGTGTGATCAGTTGTGGATGCTTTTGATAGATCCAAGACATACAAGTCGTTATATCTTGAAGCTGACATAAGAACCTTGTCCTCCTCAATCACATAGTCCTTCTTCAACATGTAGCACTTCTTGTTTTCAAATACAACCTATTAGCCTTTATCACAGATCTGGGAGACTGAAAGTAAGTTGTTCTGTAGTTGTTGAACGTAGTTGACCTTGTCAAACTTTACTTTCTTGTTTCCCACTTCGCCTTGTGCTGTGATTTAGCCTCCTTTGTTCCCAACAAATGAAACATGTCTCCCTTTGATTTGTTTGACGTTGAAAAGGAGGGACGAATTTCATGTCATGTGCCTGGACGCCCCACTATCAATAATCCAGGTATTAGTGATAGCGCTATAGCGGACACCCTGCACAGTCAAAGAAACTTGTTAGTTCAGATTTGGGACCCAAGCCTTAACTAGCTTGGGTGACCTAGAGGAATCAAACATCATAAACTCAACCCATTGTCATTTATAGGATGAGGGCATATCTTTCTTCTTATCGTTCTCACTATTAGACACTATACTTGATTTTTCTTTCCATAAGCCAATTTTGTGTAAGGCATGTTTGTGGTAAACAGAAGACTGACTTATGGTTTGAACTTTAGGTTCACTAACACTCTTAGGTGGAGTGTTAGATCTTATTTTAGAAGAACTTGGTTTTGTATCATAAAGTTCAATTTTCTTTCTGGGTGTCTGATAGTAAGGACAATTAGTAGAGATAATCCTCGTTTTCCATAACTTTAACAAGATCTTGCTTCTACAGATTAAAGAGAACTTTTATGTGATGTTGAGTTTAGTGAAGGTGTGAGGTGTGTCTAGTTTGGTTTTGTCCCTACTCTTTTAGATGTTTCATCCTTATTAAAAAAATTAATTGTTTTAATGTTTTGAACATATTTAACTTGCACTTTGGTTGGAATTTGATGATTAACACGTTTGTGGTTAACTCGTTTAGTCAGTTTGGGTTTTGAAATGGACTTTGGTGAACCTGATCTTACATTAACCTTTTTAAATGCATCATCCAAATTCTCAACTTGCATCTTGCCTTTTGATTTCAAAGTAGATCTTTCTATTTAGTGTCAGATTTCACAGGCTTACTCGTGGAATCAGGATCACTGACTAGAGGAGTAGACACCACATGATCCGTAATTGGGTTGTTATTAATAGGTCTACATTTTGTAATCAAAAGGATCTCATGTGGTGGTGGAACTACTTTTGTACCCCAAACCTTCCCTATTGTTTCGTTCTTTCACTAAGGTCTATACTATATGAGAAGAACTAGCCCAACTATGTAGTTTTTGTTTTAATGAATTAACCTCGACTTTTAAAACTGTTTTCTCCTTTTTGGTTTCTTCTAAAGAATTTAATAAAACTTTATATCATTAGATTTATTTAATGCAACAACCTCGGTTTCCCGTAGTTGTTTACCCAAAATTTCTATCTTTTGTTTAAAACTACACTCATTTTGTTTTAGTATACGATTAGCTTCAATGCAGAGTTGTAAGTCATTTACTAAGTTATCATTGTATTCTAATAACCTAGCAAATTTCAAATCAATGCTTTCCCTAAATTTTTCACATTCAGAACAAGCATGTTTTCCAAATAATTGATCTAAAGAACTTACATGTAAGTAGTCAGTTGAATCAGCCATCAAAGCAGAGGAAGACTATTCTGTTGTTGGAGATTCTGAACTTGTTGCTCTAAGCTCTTCCTAACCAAGTGATTTAGCACGTTACAGCTTCTTTGGTATCTGACATCGCTTGCTCCACTGCAATCTCACCTTCACTGGCAGACCCATCATCCAATGCTTCAACAAAGGCATTGTTTGATTCTCTAGGAGAGACAAATCGGAAGGACCAGTCTTGTCCTTCATCACCTTAAGCAGTTAGTGCCTTAGTCTCTTTACATGAAGAACTAGTCCCAACCATATCTTTGTCCTAACGATTGAAAGTAGGAAATGGGATACCATTTCTAATTTTTTTGGTCTTCACACATTCATGTTAAAATAACCCTTTTCACCACAGTTGAAGTAGGTGACCTTGGTTTTGTCAAAACCAAAAGTCGTATCTTTCGTGGCTACTAGATTCTGCCCCGTCTTCTTGACGAACTTATTAGCTCGTCTAACTGCACTTACTAGAGCCCACATGATGTCCATTCTTTCCAGCTCGTTCTCGTCAACTTGCTCATAGTCTTCATCTGCAAGATGACAATTTCCAATCTTCCTAGCAACTAAACCATCATACAATTGAACCACTGCTACTAGAATATCCATATGCTCCTTTGCGACTTCTACTGTGATATTACCGAGATTCTCGGTCTTCAACTTCATAGTATTGGCTTCAAGCACTATGTATTGAGTCCCTGATGACACAGACATTTCTAGTCCTGAGTAGTGGTTTGGGAAGGAGCTGTGGAACTGGTCACGAAAGTTGTTTGTAATGGTGCTCCTGAACTAGTTGGAGTTGGAACTGAGTTTTAGAGTGAAGAATTCTAAACTTAGTGCAGGATCGGATTTGTCACTTAGACACTTGGATTTCTCTCAAACTCACTTATAGAAACACTCAACTCAGATGAAGTAAAGTCTTTTACAAGAGTTGATAATAATATAATAAGTAGTAAACGAACACACAGAAATAAATTTTCAAGGCACTTGTATATATTACTTCTCAACTCAAGATATTACAAGACTCTTACAAGCATGATACATGATTTACAATGAGAAACTATATATACTAGATCCTACAGCTGGATATACTTTGATACCAGCTGGAAACCTAAGACTAAAGTATATACTACAATACTAAAGTTAAGGTATCTTAGATAAAGTATTATCTAAGATTTGGTAGTCTTGACATGTCCATGACTTACCTTTTGTCACCAACTAAAGATGGCAACTGTACTAACATAAAAAGGTAAATAGTGGATTAAAGTATGGTCAACTGCATGGCTTTTGAGAAAATGCCATGCAGTATCTTAGAGATTTGCAGCGGAGTGTCAGGAAGACCATACTTATGTCCACAGGATAATAGTAGTGTTTTCCGAAGGTAAGTTGGCTTCGGAAGAACAAGTTCCTCCAAAGCCACTTATACTTCGGAAGAGGCTTCTATACTTCCGAGGCTTGAGGACTTCTGTACTTCGGAAGTTCACTTCAGATCTTTCTTTCTAAGTCTTGAACTTTGGAAGTAGGTTCATTGTCTTCGGAAGTAAGTTTTACATTTTGTCATTGGAAGAGCTCCTTTTTCCTTTGGAAGTTCCACACTTAGCTTCAGAAGTTTTTTATTTGTTGTACCAAAATCTTCTAAGTGACTTGGTTTTGGTTGTACCAGCCTTTCTAGATCCAACACTTAGGATCCTTTCTTCGACTTGTACTTCATCCTCAGTTATTCCTCTCTTAACTTCAAGATGAATTCATTTATGTCTAACGTTGATAGAATGTCGTTCTGTCTCAGGTTAGACACAAATGAGTCCCATTTCTCAGGCAACCCATCAGCAAAACTTGAAACTTTATCTTCCATTGATGTGGTTACGCCATGAGTGTGCAGCTTACTCATTAGATGATAGAATCTGTCAATAATATCATCTAAGCTCTCATTCTCTATCCAAGAGAAATTATCAAACTCCTTCTTGAGAGCCTTAGCCTTCAAAGCCTTTAACGTTGCATTTCCTTCATACCTCTTCTCTAAAGCCTCCCATAGCTTTTTGGCCTGCTTGTTCTTAGAAAACTGATGAAAGATGTCTTTCGGGATTGACTGAGTCAACAGGGCATAAACTTTCTTCTCAGATTGAAGAGTATCTTCTGAGCCTCGCTCATTCCTCCTAACGTCAATTTAACTCCATTTGCACTGACTGGTACCGTGTAACCAGTCTCTATAGAAGTCCAAAGATTGGGATCTACTCCATTTATGTAAATCTAAAACTGTTGTTTCCATTAAGGATATTTGTCTAATGTTAACAGCTTTGGCGATTTATTGTGATTACCAATCTCATTCTCCAGAAGCGGTAGAATCTGGATGCGTGAGTCCTTTCCTGCAGTAAACGCAGCAAACTAATCTTTCATTTCTATAAACTTTGTACTTTGAGAGTAGGATAGCTTCAATCATGCGAATGGACAGTAAGTATGGATCACTCGTGCAAATGAACTATGAGTATGGATCACTCGTGCGAATGAAGAGTGCGAATGAATTCAATCATGCGATTGATTCAGTCGTGCGTATCAACTAGCCGAATGGACTCAAACGACTGAAGTTGTTTAGTCGTCTGAATGAAGGATATGACTGAGTTCAGTTGGGCGGATGGAGCATACGAATGAGTTCAATCGTATGAATGAGCTATTCGTGTGACTGAAGGTTGCTGTGTTTGGAAAAATTGAATTTTTGACACTTAGACACCAAATGCGATTTACTCAGAAACCCTAATCTGGCGTATGACAAAAAACTTAAACTTTAATGCCTGAAAACGTCGAAAACACTTTTTGACTCAAAAGAATGACTCTTTTGAATGAAAAAGTTAAGTTTAACACCAAACCTAATCGAATCAAACGCCAATGCTCTAATACCACTTGTCAGGACCATGTACGTACGGAATACTAACAGATTCTGCATTTACACCGAATCAAATAGTGTGGAATCCTATTTGATTGGTGATCCAATTAGTGAGAACGTTAACCCGATCGATATAAGAATAAACTAAAAGTTATGAATGAATAGGAATCGACCTGGAACGAACTATGAACTGGCTTTCTTGGATGTTTTGGATGGCTAGGGTTCATGAAAATATCAAGTTTTCTTCAATTGTTATGTTTTTCCATGAATTAGATGGTATTTATAGATTATTGGTTTTCATTCGTACGACTGAACCATTAGTATGGTTTAGTCGTGCGACTGAATCATGCGATTGATCCATACACATGACTAAAGGTTCAATCGTGCGACTGATTCGATCTTATGTCTCAATCATACGACTGATCCAGTCTCTTGGTTCAGTTGTATGACTGGTCCATAAGCATGATGTATTTTTGCGTATGGTCCATAAGTATGGGCCATTAGCATGAATACTCATTCGACTATGTTGAACACATTACTCAATTATTATTGACTTGGAATTGTGTACAACAACCTCAAACCTATATAAAAAGTCATAAATATGAATTAAAGTTAGATAGACATCAAATCATATATCATATTTCATTGAACCAATTTATTACACATGTGTAAGACATGAAATACTTTTACATTTAAGCTCATAAACGAGGTACACATGTATCTACACATCTTGTACATGTTTTTTTCCTGGGGCTCTAAGTAGGATGTGCTCTTGAGGAATGACCACCCCACGCTTAAGAACAATGCACTTGTGCTCAGTGAAGAGCATGTTATGACTACAGGACCGGTGAAGGGTGGTCACTTATAACACAACAACACAAAGAGGAGATTAACTAGACTAATCAAATAGTGAGACTGGATTAATCACAAGAGATGATACAAAGAACACAAGTAAATAAGAGACAGAACAAGATAGCAAAATACACAAGGAGATGGTTTTCAAGATTGTAGTATATTCCTTCTCAGTTTCTTTTACAAGTGTTACAAAGCATAAAGGAAAGTTACAAGTACTTGAGATACACTACTACATCCTACAGCCGGCCATACTTTGAAGGCCAGCTAGATACAATTGACTAGACATAACACAAAATCAATTGTAGAGTCAAGGCAGATTACCTTTTGACTTGTGACTATGACCTGCCATAGCTCGCATCCTAATATATTACAAAAAGGATAAAGTACATGAAGTAATAAGTTACAGACTCAATACCTTAATGTATAGTTACTAAAAGCATGGACCTTTTCACCAACTGATGCAAGTTGGTGACTTTACAGAGTTGCAGCGGAAAGGTGTCCAGCTTTATGTAAAGTATATCAGATAAAGCATGTATACTAAAAGTCTTTGGAAGAAATCTATCTTCAAGTGTTGGCTTTGGAAGACTTTGTCTTTGAAGCTTTAGAAGGCTTCATCTTTGGCTTCGGAAGATATTGGTCTTGGCTTCGAAAGATTTCACACTTAGAATATTTTTGTTGCATGTGTGAAACTTCCGAAGCATTCTTCTTCAATGTACTTGTGCAGCAGGCAGGAGACTTGAAGTGTTTGGAGTTGCATCAGCCTTAACATGTATTCCTTACAAACTCCCCCTAGGCTGATGCTACCAAAACTCTTTAAAGACTTCAGATATCAATAGTCCTCATTATGATGATGACCATCCTTTTCTTCATGAGATGATCAAGATCACTCAGACTCTCAAAATGTGTTCTCATGTTAAAGAGATCATGCAGAGGCAGATTGAACATGTACTGCCATGTTTAGACATCCTCAATGCCTTGATCTCTAATGACATGCCATCTTTCCAGATTTGTGGTGTATGTCCAGGACAAGATGGGTTTTCCTTCTGCTAGAGGAGCTGCTTGATTGGGAGTTGATGTAGCATCCTCTGGCTGCGCATCCTCAAGATGTTTTGACTCATCCAGGTTCAAAAAAGGATGTATCTTTCTTCTTCTTTACCTTTGGCTTTGAAGCCATCCTTTTCTTTCTCTTTGTTTCTTTTAATTAAAAAGACTAGCCTGCAGCACCTGATTGATCGTCTTTGTCTTTCTCAGTTGGGTCTTCCTCTCTCACAGGTTTAGAAGGAGAGGGAGTCTGACCTTGTTGTGGATTAGAAGATGAAGCTTGTTGAGATTCAGCAGGAGGTCTCGGTTGTGTTGTCTCTGGTTGTTCAACCTTAACCTCCACTTCAGGTGGAGCTTAACTTGGAGGGGAGTGTAAGTCAATCAGCTTTCCACTCTTGATCTTCTGCTTGATTACCCTGATATATTCATCCATGGTCGATAGAGACATAGGTCCAAGTCTCCTTCTAGAGAATCCATACAGCTTCAAGAAGCTCGTCATCCTCTGCATGTCTGCAAACTTCTTCATGCTCTTCTGGATGATGGCTCTTGACTTAGCAGCTTCTTCCCTTAGCTTCCTTTTAGTTGTCTTTCTTTCCTTGACTATCCCAAGTTCAAGTTGTTTGAGATACTCAAACTCAACATAGTCATAGGATAAGGGAAGAAGTGCATCTGCCTGATAGAGGCCTGTGGCATTTAGGTAGTTGATCATCTTGATCCTGTCTTCTTCTCTGTCTACCTGAGGTTCTTGTTGAACCACATCCTCATATGAAGGACTTTCTTGAACTGGGGAGAGAGTAGGCACATGCTTATATAATCTTTTCTTTCTTCTTTCTTCTTTCATTTGTACCAGTAGTTCAACATCTTCTACCTCTTTCTTCTCCTTTGACCTTTCTCTATCAACCAGTTCATTTAACTCCTCCAAGGGAAGAGAAATGACATTGTCTATGTCATAGTTCCTGGTCTGCAAGTAGTTGATCCTGACTGCCCCTCAACTCATCATCTTGAGTGTTTGATCTAGGGCAGCCCTGATAGCAGTTTCCATGAGTCTTGTAGACCCAGAAGAAGAAATTTCTCACCTTAGCATCCTTTTCCTCTCTCTATCTCCTCCTCCTTAATCTCCTCAGATGTCATCTTTCTTTTCCCTTTGTCACTCACAGAACTTTGTGACTCAGGCTGGAGAGATCTTTGGCCTTCATTGCTTGGTGTAGCATCCAAGCTCTGGCCAGAGAGAGGTTGAGAAGCACCTTCACCAGCAGGTGTCTCAATAAGGGTATGAATCTTTGTAGCAGTTGATGATGATGAGACAGGACTCTCAGGTTCTGCCACTGGGCCTTCAGTCAAGGTTTCCCCTATGAAACTAACCTTAGGGTCTGCCTCAACATCCAGTTGACCGATGGCATTACATGATTGCCTTAGTCTCCTTCTGAAGCTGAACTCTACAGTGGTCCTGTCTTGGATTCTTTGAGCTAGCCTATCAGCTTGTCTTGATTGGCTTTGATTGACAACTGGCATGTTGACTAGATCCAGACATTCATAGAAGTTCAAGGTCTGAAAATTGAAGACCTCTTACTACCCTTGAACTCTAAGAATGATAAGGGCATTTCTGTTGTGTCATACCTTCACCTAATGATGTGATTTGAAGTTGGTGGAGATAACATAGCCCTTGGTATTCCTTCCTCAAACAGACTCTGTATGTAGGAGTCTATAAGTCCGCATCAATGCGAACTTGAGGAAGTTGCTGAGTGTGCACAATTGGAAGTGAGGATGGTGAGTCCTCAATGTCCACACTCTCTAAAGAACTCCCAGGTTCTGTGATTGTAATGACTTTTCCCCCTTTTTGGTAGCATCACCCACTTGCATAGGTGAGCTAGGAGTTAGGTCAATCACATCCATAGGTTCTTGTGTTCCTGGTTGAGCTCCTCTTAAAGGTCTCCCAGTTAGTTTTTCCTTAAGATAAGAAATCTCAAGTTGTTGATCATTGACCCTGTTTTGCAAGGTAGTCACTTGAGATTCAAGGTGACTGACCTTGGAGACTAAATAGGTGCATGTTTTAGATAGCTTGTGCACCTTTAGTCTTAAATTCCCCTCATCTTCATCAGAAGAATCATTGGGGGATGAGATGATTGGACCAGAGTCCTTTCTCTCACCACCAGTTTCAGGTTCTTGGCTGCTAGATTTCCTCTGCTCACTGGCAGCCTCAGTTGAGGCATCAGTGGGCTGAGTTGCCATGGTTAACGTCTTAATGATGGAATCACTTGCAAAAGTGAGAGTCTTTTCCATATGGACATCCTGAATAGGTTCAGAAGTGTCCACCTCAGTAGTAGGTGACTGATGTGGGCTAGAAGTAGGAGACTCAAGAGCACTCATCTCTTTTTGAGTAGGGGAAAAGAAAAGAGAATCATGGTACTCACTAAAACCTAGATCTTCATCAGTGTAGAAGTCAAGGTTGGGGATTGGTTGGTTTTAGTCCAAAGGCTAGGGATGGTAACCGTCCCCTGAAGGTTGATCACTGGAGTGTAGAGACTTAGAGTGATGGCTTAAGGCATTTGGGCTTATGAGCTCATCAGGCTGAGCATGAGGAACCTCAGCACTAATTATTGAAGGAATGGGAGTGGTCTGCTCCTCAAGAGAAGTGGGAGCTCTAGTGTCCACTTCTTCCTGTGTGGGTGAGTATATAGGGACCTGCATAGACTGAATAGTCTGTGTAGGGGTTCGTTTGTGTTTTCTTTGATAGGTGAGGGTGATTTGTGGCTTTTTAGGTGTTTGGGATGTAGATGGTGTGGGTTCAACACTAGCTGGTGCTGCTAGGTTTTCACCTTGAGCAATGAGCTCTAACATTTTTGGGAGGGCTGTTTCTACCCTAGAGAAGCCAACAGTGGGCTTTCTCAGTATTTTAAAGATGTCGGGCTTCATCTGTCCCAATTTAAGAGTATTATATGTTCCTCTTAAATGTGAGCCTAGTTCACAGTTAAGAATGTATTGAACATATCTAGGGAACATATAGTACTCTAAGGAGTCCAAGTTTGCAAGCAGATTAGTGTATACAAACTGAGAATACCTGAACTTGACTCCCTGAACCATCCTATGAACAATGAAGGAGAGATCCTCAAGAATATGGTCCTATCCACCGTGCTTGTTTGATAAGTTGTGGATAACCACATGGAGCAGGAATTTCCATTGGGATGAGACCTTCCCTTTCCTGAAGGTCTTCACAGAAAAATCTCCCTCATAGCCCATCTACTTAAAGGACTGGTTAACAGCTTCTTTGGAAAGAACACCTCACCTTATTCATCATCCAGCTGAAAATGCATGTTGATGATGGCCGGAGTGATGAAGACTGTTCTCCCCTGCACTATGGCAGACACTACTTTTCCCCATCCATGATGACCTCTTGGCAGGTCTTCCAAAATTCTAGCAGTTGATCCTCATAAAGAGCAGGATCAATGGTAAGGGAGGTGAAGTAGTTTGATAGAGCTAAGAATCGACAAACCTCTGAGAATGAGGATCTTTCTCAGAGTGTAATAGAGAAACTTGGTTATGTTGCCTGTGTAACTGCATGGTAAAGTTCAGATCATTTCTGCGGTTAAGGTTGGCCAGTTTGATGAAGCTTAAGGATGAAGAAAGAAAGAAAGTAATTTCAAAGAGAAATTTGGGGTTTTAGGTCTGGAGGAAGAAGGAGATGATAAAAAGAGGGGGAAACCGTTGGGTTTATATGTGAAAAAAGATTTCAGATAAAGCTTAATGAAAGAGGATAAACTTTGAAATCCGGATGCCGGTCCCACCTATGAAAAAGTAGTTTACTTTTTCTCAAAAAGTAGTTTTCTTGGAATTAAAAAATCTTCCAAAGGTAAATTGTCGAAAAAGCTTCCAAAGCTAATATGACTTCGGAAGATTTCCTAGGAGTTGTGAAAATTTTGCTTCGGAAGAAAACTAAAACTTGAATGATTTGTTCAAAGGAACAGAGCTTTCGAGAGTTAATTTTTCTTTAGAAGAAAATGGTCCTTGAAAACACATAAGTTTCTAAGAATAGTATTAAGCTTCGGAAGATATTTCAGAAATTTCTTCCAAAGGTAAATTTCATAGACGGTTATTTTTTTCAAGGCATGATTTTCTTCCAAAGGTAAAAGCATATCTTCCGAAGGATCAAAATTTTCAGAAATCTAAGGAAAGTCTTCAAAAATATTTTCATCCAAAGAAAACAAGAGCTAATGAAAGTGATGAACTAGATAACTTAGGACACACAAATTTTAAGAAATAATAAGGATTAGTTTTAAGAAAAACCTACTCAAAGTTATCATCCCAATAGCTGATACAAGATATTTAAATCTCTGTTCATCAAAAGCCTTTGTAAACAAAATAACATATTGTTCATTTGTGTGGACTTTACTAGTATAAGTAATCCTTTTTCATAATTATCTCTTATTAAATGATACCTAATATTGTGTTTGGTCCTTGAGTGCTACACAAGATTCTCTATTATTGAGATAGCACTATGTTGTCTATGTGAATAGGAGTCTCTTTGAAGTTTAATCCATATTCAAGCATCTGATTTTGAATCCAAAGCACTTGAGCACAGTAGCTTGCGACATCAATGTATTCAGCTTCAGCAGTTGATGCAGAGACAAAGGATTGTTTCTTGCATTGCCATGAGACAACCCTTCCACCAAGAAACTGACATCCCCCAGATGTAGACTTTGTAGTCATGTTGCAACCACCATAATCACTATCTGTATAAGCATACAAATTGAAGTCAGAATTCTTAGGACACCACAGACCAAGTGTTAAAGCACCTTTGAGGTATCTTAGAATCCTTTTGATAGTGATAAGATGAGACATCTTAGGGTTGGCTTGATATCTTGCATAAATGCATGTAGCAAACATGATATCAGGCCCGCTAGTTGTAAGATACATAAGAGACCCAATCATAGCCCTGTAAAGGTGTTCATCCACACACTCCCCCTCAAGATTTGGTCCAAGGGAGTGGTTTCTTGCTATGGGTGTCTTAGCAATCTTACAATCAATCATGCTGAACCTCTTAAGTATGTCTTGAACATAATTTGACTGACTAATGAAGATGCCATCTTCAACTTGCTTCACTTGAATTCCCAGAAAGAAATTGAGTTTCCCCATGGCACTCATTTCAAATCTGTCCTTTATCAGCTTCTCAAAGTCTTTGCAAAGCCTTGGATTAGTTGAGCCAAAGCTAATGTCATCTACATAGACTTGAACTAGCAGTATGTCATTTCCATGTCCTTTGATGACGAGAGTTCCATCTATAGTACCTCTCCTATATCCATGTTTGCAAAGATACTGAGATAGAGTCTCATACCACTTCCTGGGTGCCTGATGAAGCCCATAAAGAGCTTTGTCAAGCTTGCAGACATAATCAGGATTATCATGATCTATAAAACTAGGTGGTTGTTTGACATACACCTCTTCATCAATCACTCCATAAAGAAAAACACACTTCACATCAAGTTGATAGACCTTCATGTTCTTGGATGTAGCAAATGCCAAGAATATCCTAACAGCTTCTAGTCTTGCTACAGGAGCAAAGACATCAGTGTAGTCAGTCCCTTCTTCTTATGTGTATCCTTGAACAACTAGTCTAGCTTTATTCTTTATGATAATGCCTCTATCATCCTTCTTGTTCCTAAACACCCATTTGGTTCCAATGGTAGTCTTCCTATGAGGAAGAGGACAAAGGTTCCAAACTTTTTGTCTTTTGAATTAAAGCAACTCATGTTGCATGGCTTCAACCTAACTTCCATCCTTCAGAGCCTCATCAACTTTCTTTGGCTCTATCTGGGATAAGAAACAAGAGTGAAGACAAACATTTGCTTCATGGGTTTGTCCTCTTGTTCTTACCCCTATGTCAACATCTCCAATGATGTTTGTGGTGGGGTTAGACTTGTGGATTCTTAGCTATGGGATCATAGTAAGTTGTTGAGAGAGATCCAAATTAGAGAAATTTAGATCTGGCATAGATGTTTCTCCTACCACATCGGCACACTTATCAAGAGAGACTTGATCCAATGAGTGTGTGACATCATTGATGTTGTCATCAATGTGCAGATACATGTGTCCCTAGTTTCTGAAATTAATGTAATATGTCTTTATTGTCTTACACATATGTAATTGTACGGGTACTTGATGAAATACAATATGTGGTTGTGCTTATAATATTGAATATTTCATTACTTGGTATGTACTAACGCTTATTGAACTAATTATATAGGTTGTGGTTGTTTGAATAATATCTAAGTCAATTAATGACTATGAAACATATTCAAACTTGATCATGTGAAGTTCTCATGCGATTGGCCCATGCTAATGGACCATACGCATGAACAACTTCATGCTAATGAACCAGTCGTACGAATGAACCAGGAGACTGGATCAGTCGCATGATTGTAACATGAGATTGACTCAGTCGTGCGAATGGATCAACCGCATGACTCAATCGCACGACTGAACCATGCAAATGATCCAGTCGCATGATGGAGAAACCCTAACCTATAAATACCACTAAAACGTGGAAAAACGTGAGACTTTGAATATTTTGATACCTAAACGTACCCTAGCCATCCAGAGACCTCTAATAGCCTGCTCCAACTTCATAGATCGCAGTAGATCGATTGCTAATCGTTCTTAACGTTTAGATTCAATCTTTAATTGATTCTACGTGCGTTCTCACTGATTGGATTGCCAATCAAGTAGGATCCGCACTATTTGATTCGGTATACGCGTAAATCTATTAGTATTCGTCCAGTACACGATCCTAAAAAGTGGTATCAGAGCCTTGGCTCTAGATTTACGTGTGATACAATTGTTTGATATAAAAATTGTGTTTTTACTCTCAAAAACACAATCTTTTGTGTCAAATCAGGTTTTAGACGTCTCTTGATTGTAAAGTTTAGTTTTTCAGGCATACGGCAATTAGGGTTAGCAAGAAATTTGTGTTTTTGCGTTCAAACACCTTAAACCTACGAATTTTCGAAATCTAGCAGGTTCAGTCACACGATTGACTCAATCGCACAACTGAGGTCATACGCATCCCCCATACGCACGATTGGATTCATTCATACTCCCATCCGTACGAGTGAGAATTCTATTCGCATTGTTCAACCGCATTAGTTCATTTGGCCGACTGAGTCATCCGCATTAGTTCAGTCGCACGATTGAACCATCTGCATAGTTCAATCGCCCGAATAGCCCAATCGCACACCTTCATTCGCACTAATACAACAGTTTGGTTTAAAGTTAAAGTTTATAGCAATGGAGGACCAATACTCAGCATTCACAGCAAGGAGAGACTCACGTATTCAAAACTTACTGCTACTGGAGAATGAAGTGGGGAATCACAACAAACCCCCAAAGCTAATCACATTAGACGAATACCCACAATGGAAATAACGTTTCGAGATCTACTTAAATGGAGTAGATCGCAATCTATGGGAATCTATAGAGACGGGGTACAGCATGCCAGTAGGAGCTGATGGTGTCAAACTTACACTAGGTGGCATGACTGATGGACAAAAGGTCAAATACAATGCTGAAAAGAAAGTTTATGCTTTGCTTACAAAGTCAATTCCAAAGGATATTTTCCATCAATTCTTGGAGTATACACAAGCAAAGAAACTATAGGATGCATTGTAGAAAAGGTATGACGGAAACACATCATTGAAGGCCATAAAGGCTAAGGCTTTAAGAAGGAGTTTGACAACTTCTCCTCGATGGGAAAAGAAAACCTAGATGATGTTATCGATAGGTTCTACCAGTTGATGAGTGAGATGCACACTCATGGAGTATCGACATCAATGGAGGACAAAGTATCCAACTTTGCAGATGGGCTGCCAGAGAAATGGGTTTCATTTGTCTCCAATCTCAGACAAAATGGTATGCTAACGAAGTTAGATATCAATGACTTCAATCTGAAGCTGAGAGAGGAAGAACTAAGGATGAAGTACAGAGCTCAAAAGTCTTCTTATGATCAGAATCCTGCACTGTACAATGCAACTCCTCAAGCCAAAACGTCTGGAGCACCTCTGCAGATAGCTTTTGTATCAAGCTCATTTGGTCCTTCACCAGCCTCTACTTTAGGGTCAGAAATGTCAGGGTCGTCTGGTACCCAATACATTGCACCTGAAGCAAATGCAGCAAAGCTGAACACCAAGAACTTCGGCAATGTGACAGTTGAAGTAGCCAAAGAGCACATGGATCTCTTAGCTGCGGTAGTCCACTCCTATGATGGACTAAGTGCTGGTAAAATTGGGAACTGCCATCTGGCAGATGAGGATTATGAGCAGGTGGATGAGACAGAGCTGGAGCGGATGGACATATATGGGCCTTAGCAAGTGCTATCCAGAGAGCTAAGAAGTTTGTCAAAAAGACCGGACAAAATTTGATTGCAACTAAGGACACTACGCTCGGCTTTGATAAAACCAAGGTAACTTGCTTCAACTGCGGTGAGAAAGGGCACTTCAAAAGGGAGTGCGTGAAGCCAAAGAAGACTGGCAATAGGAATCCTTCTCCTCCTTCAATTGTCAGGATAAACCCACTAGCAGTTCTACTTCATCAAGCAAGGATCCCAAAGCCTTGACTGCTCAAGATGATAAAGGACAGGACTGGAGCTTTCGGTTTGTCTCAGCGGGAGAATCTAATATCGCTAGTGTGGAGGATATAGTTGATGACTCTGCTAGTGAAGGAGATATTGAAGTTGAACTCGCGATGTCAAACTCAGAAGAAACTGCACCAGTGGTCAACTACCTGCCTGAAGAAGGGAAAACTGCAACAACAACAGAATCACCAGCTCAAGAAACACCAGACTCTACATTGATGGCTGATTCATCAGAATCCGCTCAGGTAAGTGCTACTGACCAACTTTTTAATAATCATGCTTGTTCTGACTGTAATAAATTTAGGGAAAGCATTGATTTAAAATTTGCTAGGTTATTAGATCATAATGATATCTTATTAAAGGACTTGGTGACGCCACCTGAACAACCTGAGGAGGAAAGTTGAACTACCTGAACAAAAACCTAGCTCTTTTAAGAGGATCTTAGTGACGCCACCTAAAAGAGATAGTGAACCTAAAGTTCAACACATTAGCCAGTCGTCTATTTATCACAAACAGGCCTTACACAAATCTGGCTTATGGAAAGAAAAATCAACCTCATTGTCTGATAATAAGAACAAGAAGACATCTGAGCTTCCCTCACCCTTGAATGGTCAATGGTTACATTTATGATGTGTGATGCCTCTGGGAAACCCAAGCCAGTGAAGGCTTGGGTCCCTAACCTGAACTAATGTTTTCAAATTGAATGTGCAGGGTGTTCGCTATAGTGCTAAAACCAACATGTGGATTATAGATAGCGGAGCATCCTGGCACATGACAGGGAACAGGGATATCTTATCAAACGTCAAACAGATAAAAGGAGGTCATGTTTCGTTTGCAGGAAACAAAGGTGGGTACATCACAGCTCAAGGGGAAGTAGATAATCAGAAAGTGAAGTTTGACAAGGTAAACTATGTTCAACAGCTTCATAAAAACTTACTTTCTGTTTCTCAAATTTGTGATAATGACTTTAAGGTAGTATTTGATAACAAGAAGTGCTATGTCCTGAAAAAGGACTATGTCATCCCGGAGGATCAAGTCTTAATGTCTGCCTCAAGAAGTAAGGATCTTTATGTCTTGGATCTATCTAAGGCCTCCACAACGGATCATGAAGTTCAGTGCTTCTTGTCAAAAGCTACTGAAAAGGAATCCATCTCCTTGCATAGGAGAATGGGACACATTAATCCACAAAAGATGAATCACTTGATCCAAAATGATCTAGTGAGAGGAGTTAACGTCAAAAACTTCCAACTTCCGGATTTCTGTGTTGCGTGCAAGAAGGGAAAACAAACGAAGAAGTCTCATAAGGAAAAAAAATTTCATTCTATCGAACTTCCTCTTGAACTTCTTCACATGGATCTATTTGGTCTAGTCAGTACAAGAAGCATCGCAGGCGACGTGTACTGCTATATAGTTACTGATCACTACTCAAGATTCACTTGGGCGATGTTTCTGAAATTCAAATCAGAAACATATGAGTCATTCAAGGAATTAGTAACTACTCTAGAGTCTCTATATAAGTTAAGGTACATCAAGTGCGCTCAGATAACGGAACCGAGTTCAAGAATCAATGGATGGAGGCTTACTGCAAGGAAAGGGGAATGGTGCATCAGTTCACTTCTGCCTACACTCCTCAGATGAACGGCGTTGCTGAAAAGAAGAATCGCAGCCTGATAGAGACAGCTCGGACGATGCTAGCAGACTCAAAACTGCCTATCCAATTCTGGAATAAAGCAGTTGCAAATGCGTGTTATACACTAAATCGGGTTCTGGTAGTTAAACACCATAGAAAGACGTGTTACAAGTTACTACAACGACGTAAACCTAATCTAGAGTATCTCGAGCCGTTTGGCGCTCCGTGCACCCTACTGAAGAAGACTCAGGAGGAAAATTCAGTGAGAAGGCTGAAGAAGGTATCTTTCTAGGATACAACATACCAAACAAGAGGGGTTACAACAACTTAATAGGTCAGGTAGAAGTGTGGTGTAATGTGGATGTTAAGAGATACACCACACCACCTGCTGGGAAAGGACCCGCCTTCTTTTTCGACTATGATGGATTCTTCAAGTCCTTCAACATACCACTCTCCACTTCTGATGATGAGTTAGCAACAAAGATGATGTATGATGTTCTAAACACACCATCTCAGGAATCTACATCATCCGGACTACAAGGTGATTCATCTACCAACTCAGGGGGGCACTTGAAGATAGTGACTCTTCCTCTGATGAAGAAGCTATGGAGACTGATCTGAACAACCAGGAGCAACAAATTCCTCCTACTACAAGTCCACAATCATTTAACATGGATGCCTCTGAGTCTTCAGAACCTCAAACTCCTACTGCCTCAGATACTGAACCAAATGTTCATAATCTTGATTCTGAGGTAGTTGTTCCAACCACTCCTGGATCACGCCTGAATGTCTATCATCCTTTGGAAAATGTCATTCGGGATGTGAGATCAGGGGTTCAGACCAAAAATCAGTTGTATTTAGCTGACTATGCCTCAGTGATGGAAAAGGTTTACCTTCACGATGGTGCATATTGTTGCTTTGTGTCTCAATTTGAGCCAAAGTATGTTAGTGAAGCACTGAATGATGAGGCATGGGTGAGTGCCATGCAAGAAGAACTTCTTCAGTTCAAGAAATTAGGTGTATGGACTCTAGTGGATAGACCTAAAGGTGCTAAGGTCATTGGCACAAAATGGGTCTTGAAATGCAAGAAAGATGATCAAGGTGTGATCATCAGAAACAAGGCTCGACTTGTTGTTCAAGGATTTCGACAAGTCGAGGGCATAGACTACAATGAATTGTTTGCACCCGTGGTAAGAATGGAAGCAATCCATATCTTCCTTGCCTATGTATCATACATGAAGATTAAAGTTTATCAACTTGATGTGAAGAGTGCATTCCTTCATGGTGAAATCCAAGAGACAGTGTACGTCAGTCAACCCGAGGGATTTGAGGATCCATATCATCAGGATAGAGTTTACAAACTCGACAAGGCTTTATATGGGCTTCATCAAGCTCCTAGAGCCTGGTATGAGAAACTCTCGACGCACCTTGTGAAACACGGTTTTTGCAGAGGTGTCATTGACTGAACACTGTTCATCAAAGAAAAGGATGGAGATTTACTGCTTGTCCAAATTTATGTAGATGACAAAATATTCGGTTCAAAGAACGAAGATCTATGCAAAGAGTTTGAAGCAGCAATGAAGGTTGAGTTTGAAATGAGTGCAATGGGAGAAATGAAATTCTTTCTGGGGTTACAGGTGGATCAGACACCAAAAGGGATCTTCCTACATCAGACCAAGTATGTAGGCGATATTCTCAGTCGGTTTGACATGGAGAATGCTTCCGCAGCTGGAACTCCACTTGCTACAAACCATGATGTAGCACCCGACGAGAATGGTGATCTGGTCGATGCCACCATGTACCGAGGAATGATTAGATCTCTCATGTACCTCACTGCCTCAAGATCTGATATCTTATATGTGACATGTCTTTGTTCAAGATATCAGACAAAAACCATCTGATAGGGGTCAAAAGGATCTTTCGTTATCTGAAGGGTACACCAACACTTCGGTTGTGGTATCCTCATGATGATGACTTCGAGCTTACAGCGTATAGTGACTCGGATTACGGTGGCTGCAAGATGAACTACAAGTCTACATCAGCGGGATGTCAGTTCTTTGGGAGAAAATTATGACCTGGCAGTGTAAGAAGAAGACCTCGGTTGCTTTGTTAACCTGTGAAGCCGAATACGTTGCTGCTGCAAGTTGCTGTTCACAAATCATATGGATTCAACGGCAAATGTGGGACTACGGTTTGAATTTCTCTTCTACTCCTATTTTTTTTGATAACTATGCTGCAATTGCAGTAACTAAAAATCCGGTCCAACATCCTAAGACCAAACACATCAGCATAAAATATCACTTTATACGTTATTGCTTTGAAAAGAACCTAATCGATATGATTAAAATATATACTGATTTTCAACGCGCTGACCTCTATACAAAGGCTTTTGACAAACCATGTTTTCTATATTTGTTAGAGATCAACGGCGTTAAAAAGAAAAATGATGTAATTCCTGATGATGACCATGTGTAGTCCGATGAGTATAGTCAAATTTTTTTAATTTTCGTTTTTTTATTTATTTATTTATTTTATTTTAAGTAGTCAAATTAAATTGATGTTATTTTTTCACCTATTAAAATCTTAAAAAGCGTAAATCGGTTACGGTTTTAGAATTTTAGGTGGAGAATAGGTCAGTTAGTAACATTAAAAAAAACGAGGGAGGAGGAGAGGCTAGCTGATTAAAACTAGATCATATCTATGATACTTATTCAATGACTTTGAAAATGATAGTACATAGGAACAAACCACTTGGGATGTTAAAAGTTTAAATAAAATAAGATGCGAAGTATCAGAGTATAAGTCTGTGTAGTCTGAGCAATATAAAAGGAAAAATGATAGTAAAACTAGCTACTACTAAGGTAACACAAAGAAAGTAGACCTAGAGGTTGTTAGACCACACATGATATGTCGGTAGATTCAACACAATAGATGATTAGACCTTGTTGGTGATCTCAAGAACAAACTAAGTTGTTCAACAAGCTGTGGGTTAACATCTTATCCCTGGTTAACAAAATCAACAAAATTCCAATAAGGGGTGACGAGCAAAATAAACGCCACAAATGTGAGCGTAAGACCAGAATATGAGCAAAAGCAATAAAACTAATAACTTCTGTTGTTGGTGAGATCTGTGCAAAAAGATTAAAAAATGCTCAAACAAGAATATAGGTTATGTGCCTCTCTGTTGTGCGATGGCACTGACCTGAGGATAAGCATAACCTACATATTCTAGAATTCATTGTTGTTTGCCGCCTCTCTGTTGTGCGGTGGCACTGACCTAAGGCTTGGCTTCTCTTTGAAAGTTCTAAGAATAGTTTCTTCTTGAAAACTACCCTGAGACCGCTCAAAAATATCCTGAGGAATGTTGATTACTAAATAATGTGGGATCCAAAAATGCTGGATGAAATAAGCAAACCTTAAATTATCACCAATCAGTGTCAAAAGTTTGTGTATGGATTTAAGAGGACAAGTATACTGACAATCATCATGGCTACAATTCTTGAAAGTCCAAATCAATGTGGTGATCTAATAGTACTAGTATGATTTCCTAAAATTGCTAACGACTCTAGATGAAAACCAAAAATTGAGCATCAAAAGGCGTTGATCACATGTCCCAAATGATTTGACTTGCCTGTATGATTCCAAATTGAATCGGTCCATTTATGGTCAAAATAATTGAAGCTGCCTATTCCGGAACCGAATTCATTAGATTTCTATCTTCGGATCTACACCTCACACAAAACGTCAAAAACAAGTTTTAGTTTTGTATTTCAGTTTAAGTCTTTCACTTTGATTAAATTTAGTCAAATTCAGTTTGTTTGATATCGGACTACGCCATGGAATTCAATAGGGGATTTAATCATCTAAAAGGGTCACGTCTGAGGTGACCACACATGTTTTCAAAGGTAAAATCAGTCACGTCTGAGGTGAAAAATTACTTAAAAGGATCACGTCTAAGGTGATCAACAGTTTTTCAAGTTAATATGATCATGTCTGAGATGATCAAATGCTCAAAATGTTCATTCAAAAGTTAAAAGGGGTTTAAGTGAGGAATGGTCATAAAGTCAAAATCATGAGTATGATCCAATCGCACGACTGGACCATGAGTATGGAACAACCATACGAATGGACCATACTCCTGCACTAAACAGCCGAATGGCACATGAGTATGAAACATTCACCCGACTGGCCTATCAGAATGAGCCAGTCGACCGAATGGAACTATGCGAATGAGTCAATCGCCCGACTGAAATCCAGTCGGCCAACTGAATGTGATCGACTGAGCCAATCGCATGACTGAGGTCCATTCACCCGAATGAACCGAGCGAATGGGTCCAGTCGGCCGATTGAAATCAGATTCAGTATAAATAGGACCACAGTCGATCGCATTCAACTCATCACCCCCAATCGCCCTAAAATTGTACAGCCTACCGTTGCTCTGCCAAAATATCCTCTGACCCAAATTGCTTGCATATTCTCTTATTCTGACGTTCGTTGGTGTTTATACAGGTAAAATGCAGTGTGAACATGCCTAAAACTCCTTCGATTAGACTTCAAAATCAAGAAATTTGCCCTAACAAGACCCGAGACTTTAAATGAACTAATAACCTAACTAAACCAAGTAAAATTTGAAATAAAGGTTATTAGGTTATTAGTATAATGTTTGCGAGTCTAAAGAACCACTATGCGATATTTAATTTCAAGAATTGGTTCATTTTCGAATCTCAGTCGACCGAACAGTAGGTCATGCAACTGGACACCAGGATAAACTCCAATCGAACGATTGAGCTGGTCGAAAGGCTCAATCGGCCGAATGGATCATACGAATGAGCTCAGTCGGTCGACTGAACCAATCGCAGGCTCAGTCAACCGACTGAACTCAGTCGCCTGCTCAGTCCCCCGACTGAATCCAGTCACATGACAAGTCAACCGACTGAACACAGTCACATGGTTCAATCATATGAACGAACCAGAATGAATTCAACCAAGATAATTAGAACTGATTTGTGTCGTCCGGTTATCTAATGTCTATGTGTCTTGTGTTACAGATTGATGGCTGACCGGTGGTCTATCAACCCTAAGCACAACATCTGTGCTCATTTAGATGCCACGACTCGGAATGGTGCCGAGTTTGCGGGGATCATTGATTTCCTCAAGCGATCCAGGATCTACAAGGCGATATCTACACCATGCAACCCCTACAGGTATATTCAGCAGGCCTTCTGGGAGGGGGTATCGGTTGATCACTCTCAGGAGCCATACAACATCAAGAGCTCTATTTTTGGGATGGATATTGAGGTCACTGCTGAGGATATCAAGCATGTACTTGGGTTGGGTGATGATGCAGACTAGGGGTGTGCAGAAAGATCCGAATCCGAAACCGAATCCGATTTATCCGAATTTCTGAATCCGAAGTATCCGAAATTTCGGATTCGGATTCGGATAGTAATATTGGAAAATTTCGGATAATTCGGATATCCAAAATATCCGAAATATAAAATATATTTCTTTAATTTTTAATTATTTATAAAAGTATAAAACCACATTTTAATATTTCATTCACAAGTTCACAAACACAATAACCCTAATCTCAAAACATCCGCCTCCACCCTCCAGGCTCCATCTCTTCGACTCCAGATCTCCTTCAAGATTCATCGTCGACTTCGAATCTTCGAGTAATCAGGTATGTTGTATGCGATTCTACTCTCATAGACTCATTCAAAGTGAGTCGGTTCATCCCTAATCGAGTAATCGTCCTTCGTTCAGGCTCGGTGGCTCGGTGGCTACTCTAATCGCCATTTGACAGCTGCGGTGTGTTGGTTCTACCCTAAACGACCTTCGTCAACAAAGGTTAGCCGATTATTTCACAGGCTCGGACGCTCGGTGGCTCTGTTTTCATTCATTTGCTTATGTTTGATCATAGCTTAGATTCTTCATGGGTATTTTATTACAAAGATTATTTCAAAGATTATTTGAAGATTAAGTTTATACCTTCTGCCTTCTGGAGTTTTGGAAACAATGGAGCTCTTTAAAAACCTTTCTTTTTTCTAAATGGAGTTTTGAGTTTTGACGTTCTGTAATAGTAACTTAACAACTATATGTTGGAATTTTAGTGATATGCTATAAAAGGTTAATAAGAATCATAATTATTGATTATGTTCTCACACTCTCCCTGTTAGTCTCACTTCTTATTTTTTCATTATTCAAATTAGATTGTTTCATGCTTCAATGGACATCCCTGATACCAACACAAAAAACTCAGATTGTGAACTAGTGTCTGAAAACGAGGTGATGTCAAAGGCCAAACAAAAGAAGAACCAGAAGCAAAAAAAAGATGGAAAACCTCCAAGCGCACCCTCAAATGTAAGTGAACCTTGTTCCACACGTACGAACAAAAAAAGATCTATTTGGTGGGATCATTATATTGAGTGTGATGTACTTGATTTGGCTGAGTATATATATTGTCATAGAAGATTTGGTTGTTCAACAAAAAGTGGGACTACCCCTTTGAAAAATCACATCAACACGTGTAAACAATACCCTCCAAACATAGATAAAAGACAAAAGCTGCTTGATCTTGAGTCTAAGACACGTGTTAGTGATGATGGTTCCATTGAAAACATAACAGTTCCTCGGTTATGGGAGTTTAACCAAGAAGTAATTAGGAAAGCCTTAGCAAAAATGTTGATAGTTGATGAATTACCCTTTTCTTTTGTGGAGGGAGAGGGTTTTCGTGCTTTTTGTAAGGTTATTAATCCCCATTTTAATGTGCCTTCACGTTCGACTGCAACAAGAGATTGCTATGGATATTTTATTGAGGAAAGGAGGAAATTAGTGAATATTTTTAACAATATGTTGTCTAGAATATGTTTAACCACAGACACTTGGACTTCAGGACAGAATTTATCTTATATGTGTTTAACTGCACATTTTATAGATGACGATTGGCATTTGCATAAGAGAATCATAAATTTTTGCCCAATTGTTGGTCACTCGGGGGTATTAATCGGGAGAGCGGTTGAAAAGTGTTTACTTGAATGGGGTTTAAAAAACATTTTGACTGTCACAGTAGACAATGCTAGCTCTAATGATATAGCTATTCAACATTTGAAAAAGGTTTTTAATCATTGGGATTCTGGAGTTATGAAGGGAGATTTTTTACATATGAGATGTGCGGCTCATATTTTGAACTTATTGTTAGAGATGGCCTTAGTAATTTGAAGAAATCAATCAAAAAAGTACGTGCCCTTGTTAAATACGTGAGGTCTTCTCCTGCTAGACTTCAAAAATTTAAAGCTTGTGTTGAAGAAGAGAAAATAGAGAGCAAGAGTTTAGTGTGTATGGATGTTGAAACCCGTTGGAACTCCACTTTTTAATGCTAGAATCTGCTATTAAATTCAAAAAAGCATTTTCTAATTTATTATTAAGGGATTCTAACTGTGAGAAAGAGATTAAGAGGTGTGAAGGTGGTTTAATACATGTGGATGATTGGACCGATGTTAAAAGCTTGTTGCCTTTTTTGAAGATTTTTTTTGATGCTACGTTAAGATTTTCAGGTTCCCGCTATGTGACTTCTAATGCTTATTTGCATGAGATTTTTGGAATTGGCACTGTGATTGAGGGTTTGGTTAAGCATGCTGATATCTCAATTAGTCAAATGGCACATAAAATGAAAGAAAAGTATCAAAAGTATTGGGGTGAATTTGCTAAGATTAATCAATTTTTGTATATTGCTGTGGTTCTTGACCCGAGACGAAAGTGGCATTACATGGAGTTTCTTGTTAAAGAGAATTTTATAACTGAAAATGTCATGAAAAGTGTAGAATTAAACATGATTACTTTGTTTGAATCTTATATGAGATCTATGCCTCGAAAAGAAAACGAATTTGAGGTGTCATCATCTGCGTCGGCTTCTAGTTCTAGACGTGTAGATGGCGATGAACAGGTTGTAATGGACATTGAGGAACTTATGACGAAGCGATTTGAAATGGCCATGGGAAATTCGGAAACATCATTGAAAAAAAATGAGTTAGACAAATATCTCGGGGAGGATCGTGAACCTATGGACGCACGTTTTGACATATTAAATTGGTGGAAAGTACAACAGTGTCGATATCCCGTTCTTGCCAAAATGGCTCGAGATATTCTTGCTATTCCTGTTTCTACCGTTGCCTCCGAGTCCGCTTTTAGCACCGGGGGACGGGTGCTTGATTGTTTCCGAACTTCCTTAACCCCAAGAATGGTAGAAGCATTGGTTTGTGCACAAGATTGGTTGTGTGCTTCTAATAATACAATTATGATTGAAGACACTTTACTCGAGATCGAGAAAATGGAAGGAGAAGGTTAGTAGCAAATTACCATTTTTCATTTTTATTGATTTTCTGTTACATATATTTTTTTAATGTTTTTTTTATTGTATCATAGGCTTGAAGGATTTAATCATGGAACAACCAACAATTATCATTGATGAAACAAGTGATGAATCACCGGAATGGTTTTAAGGTATCTTTATTAACAGTACAGCCAAGTGCAGCCACAAAAAGTTTTAATAACAGTTGAATTGGCATACAAGTGCAACCACAAAAGGTAAAAAGAAACTTTCATGCTTATACATAAATATTCCAAGGTGATAATACTCTTTTCTTAGTATTATTATAGCAATACAGCCACAAGCCAACTTGATTAGAATAGTTTTAAAAAAATATCATGAGTTCTATCTTATTGTTTCTTTGGTTGTAGGCTGTGGATGTGTGGATCATGTGGTGATGAACTGATGATGGAAGATATCAAGATTGGTAGTTTCCAAATATGCTCGAGAACTCAAGATTGGACTTTTTGAAAATGATTAACTATTCTATTTTGCTTATAAAACTGTTTTGAATTTTTTAGGATTTTAGTTGGTATTTTGGTTGGTTGTATTCAGTTGTTGACTATTTAGGCATTTGACTACTCATGGATTGTAATATGAATTTAAATGATAATGACAAAGTTTTTGGTTCACTGAAAATCGGATATCCGTTTAACTATCCGAATCCGTATCCGAAATTTCGGATATCCGAATTTCGGATATCCGAAATTTCGGATACGGATTCGGATAGTAGTATCCACTATCCGAAAATTTCGGATATCCGAAATTCGGATATCCAAAAATCCGGATATCCGATTTTGAACACCCCTAATGCAGACCACCCTACCACTGGCCACAAAGTTGGACTGTCATCTTATCCCTCCTTCCCATCTGGATCCTCTCTACCTCCTAGTGGGGTAGAGGAACAGCTCTCGGCACTGAACCGTATGGTGCTGAAGCTGTTGGCTGCCGATGACGAGAAGACTGCCCAGATTCGTCAGCTAGTAGAACTTACTGCTACACAATCTCTGCAGATATCTCAGCAGGCACAACTGATAGAGCAGCAGGCACAGCAGATGGCTGCTCAAAGCTCAGAGATATCCCAACTCTAGGAGCAACATGTCCAATCAGCAAAATGGATAGAGGAGTTAGAGGCGACCAACAAGACCATCATGCTGAGGCTCAAAGGATCAAAGGATGAGCCCTTAAAGATCAAAGAAGGAGATGGAGATGATGGTGATAATGATGACAGTGATGATGATGATGATGATGATGATGATGATGATGATGATGGTGATGATCAAGGGGAGGATACTGATGCTGGTGATGATGTTAATGATGATGATGATGGAGATGATGATACTTCTGCTACGGGTGCCACATCTGCAAGTGAAAGGAGGACCGAGAAAGCTCAAGACCAAAGTGCCTCCACATCAGCCTCGTCAGCAGAGCAGCACATGATACAAGAAAAGAATCCAATTATCAAAGAGATGAATATGATGTTGCTCCCCTCCAACAAATGAAGACTCAGCTAACGATGATTCTTGATCTGCAAGGAATAGTCAGGAGATCAGTGAGTTACACTCCTAAAGAAGGAGAAATCATTCATGATCTCACCGACGAGCAACTTGCTGAAGTATTCCGACTCATCCAGATGAGATCGTGAAAGATGCTCCAACAGTCCATGTGGAAAGTGACGACGAGCTCAACGATGTTGATGAGATCGAGATTGAATATGTCACGGACCAACACTATCCAGAGTACACCGACATTGAGGGTAATGTCGTTCCCAATCTGGGCGACAATCTTGTCAGTGAAACTTTTGAGACTCTGGATAAGATGGAACAAGAGTTTGACAAGAAAGAAGATACGGCCCAAGCCTCGGAAGGTGAAGTCAATATCAGAAAGGTTGAGTGGGCTGCATGCTTTGAAGAAATAAGAGCCCAACGCAGTGCTTCAATGTCAACTGTCTACACCAAGCTGTATAAAGTGAAGAAACATCACAAGGTGTCAGGAAAAATTATAGCATGGGCGTATTTTAAAGATCTCAACGTTTATGCAGTTAAATGTGAGAAAGGGATTGAGTACTTTAGGTTCCCACACGACTTGAAGACTCCTCCTCGATTTGAGCTTAACCAGCTAGCAAAGTTGAAATTATTATACGCTGACCCATGCAAAATGTCAGGCTGGTTTGAACCGGCTCTAAAGAGAGAGTACCACACCAGATGGGTCAACTTCAAACCTCAACAGCCAACGAGGTATATCAGACGGTCTGAGGTTGATGCCATAACTGGAAAACCGAAAATAGTGCTGAAGTGGAGTCCTCCGCGCATAATGTCTAAGATCCCTCTACGGGAAATGCCACAGGACTTCACTCCACACTTCAAATGGTGGTACTATGATTGGAGGATAGGAGAAGCAGTCATAGTTTTGAACAAGAATGGAATAATGGAAACCATCAGGGTATTTGACCCAATGTGGCTTACAAACTTGTCTGCAGATGATGTCTATACATTATACAAGTGGCCACTATTCTATGACTCTCAAGATATTGTACAAGCTCTACAATTTCAGAACGTAATACGACTATGTTTTGCTTTTGAGATACATGCCGGAGTCACTAGAGAAGAGAAGTACAAGAAGTTTGAGGAACTCATGAAGGATGTAAGACATTAGACGAAACTAGTTCAAGGGGGAGTTTGTAGATACATGTGTCCCTAGTTTTTGAACTTAATGTAATATGTCTTTATTGTCTTACACATATGTAATTGTACGGATACTTAATGAAATACAATATGTGGTTGTGCTTATAATGTTGAATATTTCATTGCTTGGTATGTAATAATGCTTATTGAACTAGATATATAGGTTGTGGTTGTTTGAATAATATCTAAGTCAATTAATTATTATGAAACATATTCAAACTTAATCATGTGAAGTTCTTATACGATTGGCCCATGCTAATGGACCATACGCATGAACAACTTCATTCTAATGAACCAGTCGTACGAATGAACCAGGAGACTAGATCAGTCGTATGACTGTAACATGAGATTGACTCAGTCGCACGACTAAGCACTCAGTCATGCGAATGGATCAACGGCATGACTCAATCGCATGACTCAATCGCATGACTGAACCATCCAAATGATCCAGTCGCACGATTGATAAACACTAACCTATAAATACCACTTAAATCGTGGAAAATGTGAGACTTTGAATATTTTGATACCTAAACATACCCTAGCCGTATAGAGACCTCTAGTAACCTGTTCCAACTTCATAGATCGCAGTATATCAATTGCTAAACATTCTTAATGTTTAAATTCAATCTTAATTGATTCTATGTGCGTTCTCACTGATTGGATCGCCAATTAAATAGGATTCCACACTATTTGATTCGGTATACGTGTAAATCTGTTAGTATTTGTCCGGTACACGATCCTAACATAATGGAGTGGTTATCAACATCCAGAAATTCCTAATCACTGTCACCACCTCCATTGTTTTCTTCTACATCGGAAGTATCTTTATCTAGTAGTGTAGCCTCTGAGCTGGAATTTGAAGGCATCCCAGATGTATCAGCTAAGTTTGTCATTGTGGTGCTGATAGACACTTCATTTGCAGAAGTAGTTACAACTGGAGCTGAAGATGTGTTACTTGAAGGTCTTCTCAGCTCAAATATTGGATTAGGATCACCTGTTGATATGATATCTACAGATCCTGAAACAGTCTTACAAAATTTGTTAAAACCGTTGGTAACTAAATCAAGATCAAACAGCCAATCAAGACCAGAACCAGCCACATAAGGCGTGCGTTCATTGAAAGTCACATTGGCTGACTCCTCAACAATTCTAGTTTTGAGATTGTATACTCTATAAGCCTTAGCTTAGGAAGAGTATCCAATAAAGTGTCCATCATCTGACTTCTCAGCAAATTTGACAATGTGATCTTTGGTATTCAAGATGGTGCAAGGACATCCAAATGACCAGATAAAGCCAGTGAAAGGTTTCCTCGTGTGCCAAAGTTCATAAGGAGTCTTTCCATGAGTCTTAACCACTAAAATTCTGTTCTGCACATAGCAGGCAGTGTTGACTGCCTCTGCCTAGAAGGTGATGGGTAGCTTAAAGTCAGACAACATGGTTCTTGCACCTTCAATCAATGTCTTGTTTCTCCTCTCAGTAACACCATTCTGCTGAGGAGTCCTAGGAGCAATGTATTGCCTTTTAATACCCTTTTCATCACAAAATGTATCAAGGATTTGGTTCTTGAATTTAGTTCCTTGATCACATCTTATGGTTTTGACCTTATGATCAAATTGATTCTCAATCCTTAGGATGAAATTCTTCAGAATCTCAAGAGTCTTATTCTTAGTTCTAAGGAAGAAGACCCAAGTGAATCTTGTAAAGTCATCTGTGATCACTAAACAGTAAGAGGTCCTTCCTAGACTCATTACACTGGTGGGGCCAAAGAGATCCATATGTAAAAAGTGTAGGGATGTAGTGATGGAGTTTATTTCCTTAGGCTTGTGAGATACCTTGTGTTGCTTCCCTTTCAGGCATGCAACACAATGATCATCACTTTTTAAACTCTTTCTTTGGCATTCCAGTTACCAAATCATTCTTAATTAGTTTATTCGTGTTTTTAAAGTTTACATGGCACATTCTTTTATGCTGCCCCTTCCAGAAATGTAACCACCTTCATCTCCTCTAAAAACAACTGGTCCTCCATCAATCCTTTCAAAGTTCTGGAGTAGTGACCTATTTCCTGTCATGTGCCTGGAACAGCCACTGTCAATGATCCAGACATGTTTGATTGTCTTGAGTTGTCCCTGCACAAAGAAAATAATTAGTTACATTTGGAAACCCAAGCCTTACTTGTCTTGGTCTCGCTAAGAGAAACAGAAGGTAATGCAACATTAATAGATCCTATAGTAGTGCTTTGAGGATCTTGAGCTATTGTTGATGTAGAACTTCCAGTCACTTGGTCTTTCTTTGACTTCCACACCACCTTTGGAAGTGAAAGGATCGGGATCTAGTTTGATCAATTAGATTAACATTTGCAGCGGAATAGCACAAGAATTAGACTAAATTTTAGCAAGAATAATATGAATAATCAATCAAACAGTAACGGTTATAGAGAGAGAATTTTCTGCAAAGAGAATGTTTTCATTCATGCACACGCTTTGGTTACAAGGAAATTAGGTCAACATTCCTTTTATAAAGGAATGTGACATCAGCTGAAGTTATACAAACAACTGAAAGTAAACTAAACTGCTGAAGATGTCCACAACAACTGAGACACCTTCATAAAAAGATAAGTACAAGCAAATATTACAACTACTGAAGTTATAACATCTGAAGTGTAAGAACTTCAGATGTTTTACATAATATAAAACTACTGATTACAAACTACTGAAAAGTAAACCATCACAACTACTGAAGAGAACTACTTCAGCTGCTGTGACAACTTCTGAGAACTTTGTCTTCAGACTTTGTCTTCAGACTTTGTCTTCAGACTTTGTCTTCAGACTTTGTCTTCAGACTTTGTCTTCAGACTTTGTCTTCAGACTTTGTCTTCAGACTTTGTCTTCAGACTTTGTCTTCAGACTTTGTCTTCAGACTTTGTCTTCAGACTTTGTATTGCCTAATTCTCTATAACCAATGGCTCTGATACCAGTCTGTCACACCCCCGCTAAGAGCGGAAACATGGGGATGTAACGAGACGGGAATCGTCATAACACATGGTAAGCGATAGAGATGCAATAATAATAATGATGACAAGTGTGTCATGACAACACCCGATAACAAGGGGACTTGCACTGTGCTTAGTCAGTATTCACGACAACATAGCCATAAGCATAAATATGATATAAGATAAACATAGATAATAACATTGTATGCAATTCCCACAACCCGGGAACAAGTTACAAAGTGTAATGTTGTTTGAAACAGATACAACAATTGTTTTCAAAATGACAAGTTTAGCCCGGAAATACATCCTAGGGTCTCTACTAAGGCAGCACACCTAGAACCTCAGCTAGCATGATCACCTGAAAAGATATGCTCAAAATGGTCAACAAAATTATTAGTGAGCTCGCAGGTTTAAAAGTAAATAAGTAATGATGCTGTATAAAGTCGTTGCAGAATACCGTGCATACAGTTATAAGCAAGAAAAATCACATGACAAGAGCTTTACAACCAAACCTAACGACGTACACAAAGAATCTTGTCGGAATATATTCACCCAAGGCCCGTTCCTGGATTTTGTTGGTACTAACTAGTATACCAACACGAGGGTGGGGGTGTCAACCCAGTAGTACTACCAATACCTATCGGTCGGTTCCCACACTGGAATTAAATGGTTGTAAGAAAGAACCACAAAGCAGACTCAAGCATGTATTAGATAAGTACCCACAAAATAGTAGCACGTTGATTCCAAGTATGTGAATTGTATGTATGTTGTATAGCATAGAAAATGGGCGAGCATACTTTTCCCCCATGTTTGTAAATGTTTGTAAAGTAGTATAAGCATAAAAAGGGGCCACGAAACTCACATGTTAAGTGGTAAGTATGAATGATCAAGATTCCCAATAGTTGAATGCAATGAACAGTCAAACACCTATTGACAGTTATTGTTAAGCATTAATGACGTGTATAAAGCGTATAGTAATGTTTGGTCGATTCCAGTTGTATCGGTTTGGTCATGGGTAGCACACACAAGTGGACACACGTATCAAATCTTATGTAGATCCAAGTACTAAGAGTAGTCGTCATTGCTTATGACATCCGTGTAAAGATCTCATTGTTATGAAAGATGGCACTTGTTAAGTATTTGTAGTTCCAAATGGGTTGTCGATACTTGTAAAATGTTAGGTTGATTTCAATTGAAATAGTATGTGCATGTTGATAGCGTTGACTTTAATCTTTGTGGTCAAGCAATGACACTTTTACTGATGTTACCTTATCATCATCAAACGTTCAAGAGGAAATTCACACCCAACATCATCAGTCACACAACAGGACCAGACGCTCGACTCAACGCTCCATTCGTACGAATCAACCTTCAATCGTACAAATCGGCTTCATTGGCGTGATTGAACCTTCATTCGTACGACTGGCATTCAGTCGTACCACACAACACTCAATCGCACGACTTAACCTCCATACGCACGAATCAACATTCATTCGTACGAATCAGCTTCATTCGTACGACTGAACCTTCATTCGTACGATTGGCCTTCAGTCGTGCGATACACGCACAGTCGCATGCATTCATTCACCCGCATTGACTCAATCGCACACACACTCATCCGCATTGACTCAATCGCACGCACATTCATTCGATCGCACAACTCAGTCGCATGACATCCCTAGTCGCATGATTCAGTCGCCCGAAAGACACAATCGCATGACTCAGTCACACGACTCACCCAGTCGCACGGCTCAGTCGCATGACAGACCCAGTCGCCTGAACTGCAGGTTCGCGACTGCTGAAGTGCAGAGCAGCCTTCGGTTGTCCCAAGCACGGGTTTTACACAACAAGGACTTCCAGAATCACACAACAAACACACACGAACAAGAAGCACACGTAGAAAGTCATCACACGCACCCACACGACCTCTTGTGTTCGAGTTCACCCGAACACCCAAAACCCTAGAAATGGACAGCAGTAAAACGAGCAAGAAATGGACAACCAAGGTCGTCTACCTGCAAGGATGGAGTAGACTAAGTTGTAGGTGAAGTGTAGACGACGAAAACGTGACCAAACGGGGTGTTTTTGGTGCTAAGAGGAAGATGTGAAGTGGAGAAGAAGATGATGAAGAAGAAATGGGGAGAATGAAGAAAATGGCTGGGAATGGGGTTTTTATACCTATCCCAGGTTTGCAAAATGTCAATTTTAGTCCCTGCACTTAGCCCCCGAGTTTCCAAAGTTTGCTTAAGTTGAAAACGACTTTAAAATGTTCGTTGTATTAAGGTTAAAAGCGTGTTTAATGGTAATTGATAGCTTAAAATGGTTTTATTAATGACAATGGTTGTAATTAAAAATGATACATTTGGTGATAATGGTGATGAAATTTATAAAAGGGTTTATGCTTAGCACAAGTTCACGGAGGAAGTACAGGCACAAGGGTAATAAAGCAGACATGATTCCTTAAAGCAGGTGTTCATGAAGAAGATGAAGAATAATTAAAATAATTCTATGCTTAATTATGTCGTTCGACGGACCTTAAGGTGACGGGTGTCACAAAGCCTCTGTAAATGGAGTTGGTAAGAGTAGTTTAGAGGGAGATCATGGCTTTCTAATCTACTTCTATCTTCTTCCAGTCTTCTTTAGAATAGTCAGCCATTTCCTTTGGTATCATACCACCACCACCAACAGCTGAAGAGGTGGATAGTACATGAGGTCTAGAGGTGACAGATCTTTACATCTAGAATCTTGAGACTTGATGAAGCCTTACATTATTTGGCACCAAGTATCAAAATCATCAAAGATGATCAGTGGAGACTTTGCCATGGTATCGGTTTCCTTATTAGCCTTTTTGATGCTGCCGTTTGAGATGTTAAATGATTTGTGAAACTAAGAGGATTTAAGATGGTGAGATCTTACAATCAAGAGCGTTAAATGCTCTATACCAATTGCAAGACCGGTTAAGGTTCAATATTATCAGTCTCATAATGAGAGAGTGTTAGAATACTTAACAGATCAAATAGGGAACTAGGTTTGTAAATAAGATACTAAATCACAAGCAAGTAATGAGACATAACAAAAGAACAGATGAATATGGTTTTCAAGAATGTTGTATATTGCTCTCAAGTTCTTTTACAAGTGTTACAAAGCATAAAATAAAATACAAGAACCAGAGATACTTTATACTACATCCTAGAGCCGGCTATACTTTGAACGCCAGCTAGAAATGCTAATCTAGACAACAAGATTATTGTAGAGTCAAAAGATAGATTGCCTTTTGACTTGTGATTGTGACATGTCATAGCTCACATTCTAATATATTACAAAAATGATAAAACGTACAAAGTAGAAAGTTACATAATCTAAACCTTAATCTATAGTTGCAAAAGCATGGACCTTTTCACCAACTTATACAAGTTGGTGAGTCTTCAGAGTTGTAGCCGAAAGTGGGTCAGCTTTATACAAAAGTTTATCAGAGAAAGCATGTCTTCTCTATCTTTGAAAAAAATCAGTCTTCACTTCATTGGCTTTGGAGGATTTCATCTTTGGCTTCAGAAGATTTGGTCGTTGGCTTCGGAAGATTTGGCCGTTGGCTTCGAAAGATTTGGCCGTTGGCTTCGAAAGATTTGGCCGTTGGCTTCGGAAGATTTTACACTTAGAATATTTTTCTATGAAGAGTGTAATTCTTCCGAAGTAACTTATACTTTGTACATCAGTGCATGCATGCTGGAAGCTCTTTGATTGCTTTGGTTGCATCAACCTTTTTTAATATAACCTTTTACCAACGTACCATTGCCCAACCTAGGGCTTTTCACGAGTCGAGCTGAACCAAGCGGACCTTTGCTCATGCTTGGCTCGTTCTAAACCAAACCGATCCAATTGGCTCGTTTACAACCAAGCGGAAAATCAAACGAGCATGTTTTTAGCATTAATTTTTCGATTGAGCGGAGAACAATATGTACAACTAAAGTATCTACTATGCTATCTGAATTATATTGCAATAAGAGACGATGAAAATATTGGGTCTTAGGTTTTAATGACATAAATAGCATTCACATTTCATAACACATCATTTTCATGAATTACAATACCTTGTGGCTAATGATAAGGCTAAGGCTGTAGGCTTTTAGCTAATGTGAGAGCGGGATATGATCAACAAAGAGTGAGAACAGGGTCAAAAAATTTTCATAGCAACTTGGGATTTTACTTTAATAATTAGTGTTAATTTTTTTATTAGGTTGTTAAATATAAATATGTATAAATATAATTTTATGATTATATATAACATGCCAAATCTACTAGAGTGTTATGTATAAACTAAATATTGAAAAAATAAAATATAATTTGAGCCGAGCCGAGTAGCCTTTTGCTTTTGCTTGACTTGTTTACAATTCGATCTGAGCCGTCGTTTACAACTGAGCAAAAGTTCGAACGAAGATTTTTCGAACAAATTTCAAAGAGTATGTAGCGAGTGTCGGGCGCTTTTAACAACACTAGCGCAACCCTGTGGCGTTAATTTCTCTGTGTATGTACACTTTTTTATACTATAGGAAAAAGTCAATGAGCCATTTTAGATTTTATTTTTTCTAACAAATGAAGATGTAGTATATGAGCTTTTATCAATTAGTATCAAAATAAAAACAAAATGTGAGAATCAACTCACAATATTTTTTTTAAAATTATGCAAAGTTATATTCTATTAGTGTTTTAGATGGGTTTTAAGAAAGAAAAATAAATAAATGCACGTAAAGTTATAATTTTGTTATTTTAAAATAATCACAATTATAAACGTATATAAGTTACTTACATTTAAATTTATATTTATTAGTTCGTTACAATCAATTTTGTCACTTTCAAATGGAGTATGAAAATATATTTTACATGTTTTAATCACAGAAAAGACAATTTTTATTGTATGTAAACTAATAATTATAATTTCTTTATGTATTTTAGTATCATTTTGGGTTTGCTCTTTTGGTTGCTTTTTTTAATCAAAAAATCAGACATCAAGATCAAGCTTTGATTTCCCGTTGCATTCTTAGATAATTTAATGGCAATTGAAGTATATGTATACTCTATCACTTACATACTAGGGCATTCATCTCTCCCTACCCCAAAACCTGAAGTAAGTGATCGAGTGGAATTGAAGTCCGCTCTCAACTAGCCTAGATCCATTGAGCAAAATAAATGTTTGCTTTGAGAGCAATACCCCGGTTGCAAAGAGAGGTTGCTACTGATCGCTGCTCTAAAAACATGATTGAAAAATATCTTTTAATTTGACTAAAAGTAGATTGGAGAATGGTTTTCAATCGGATCAAAACTTAATTGAGGTCATCTTGCAGTATCACCGTCTGAGAGCTTTACATGAAACATATTATACAACTTAGATCAATTTATGAGGATTTTTTTCATATAAGCACGTAAAAATTTGGTGTTAATATGGAAAATGATTATAATTTTCTTAAATTATTTCTTATTTTAATAATACTCATAAGTTATTTTAAAATATATTATAAAAAATTATAATTTCATGACTCGTTAATAAATTTAATTAAATAGTGATTGCATTAATTGAATAGTTGTATTATTTTAACATCTCTCAAAGGTTTAAAAAGTGTAAAAAGTAACCTTACCTATCCATCTTTTTAATCAATGGTTGAGATCGAATTGCAGAAGAAAAATTGTTAGATGTGTATTTTAGAAATAGTCACTTTTGTTGACTTTTTATAAGTTCTCTTATTTTTTAAATGTTCATGATTTTTATATGCGACATAACTTTTTTATAAAAAATTATACCATAAAAACAAGCGTTTTTTCATCTTTAAAATGAGTACAATATTGTTATATAAAAAGATAAAAAAAATTAACGATTTTATACTAATATCTTGTCATTGTGTCTTTAGTGTTGTTTATTGTGTCTTTCTAATGGTTATTGTGTTAATTTTAAATATTATTGTGTTTTTTCTAAAATGATTAATTTTAAAAAATATGATGATGAAATAACATTGTTATGTATCTCTAACATGTGAAATACAATAATAAATTAATACATTAAAAACATAACAAAATAACAAATGTTTCATTGTGTCTTTGATCAATATTGTGTTTTCTTGAATAATATGACTTTTGAAAAATATATTGTTGAAATAATATCACTGTGTATTTCTAATGGCAAAACACAATAAATAATAAGTTTATATAATCTATTAAAAACAATAACAAAAATAAAACATTTTGTTATCTTCAACACTATGAGTTTTGAAAACTAGATTGATGAATGTATATCATTGTATCTTATAATTGTAAAATATAATGATAGATAACAAGTTTATAATCTATAAAAAATTGACAAAAATAACGCAAAATGATCTAAAACGTAAAATTTAATGATTAATACACATAACAAATGATGTAATATATATGTTATAATAAACTGATATTTGACATAATTAACGTACAAGAAATAATAAGCTGACGTATTTGATAAAATGACCAAAATATCAATCTCTTTAAAACAAAAAAAGGACACGTGTGAAATCTATAAAAAAAATTTAGATTTTTAAAATTAAATATCATTTTTAATATAATCATTCCTCTGATAGTTAATAATTAAGATTGATTAATAAATAATTATAGAGTAGGTGTTATTATTATTTGAATATTTAAAAATTAATCTAATTATTTACTAAAACTATTTTATCTTTCGAAATGTTTTTCTTAATTTTAAAAATTTTAAGATACATTGTTATACCATACAACGATTTTGGAAACGTAAACTTTAAAACGTACGGGTTTTAAATTATGGTGTACTTCTCTCCACCTCGAAATTCACATTGGTACAATTTGAATGCATGCCATGTGAGACCTGTTTGTTTTGGTTATCACAATTTTTAGTTTATTGTTATAATTGTTATAACTAATATTTATTGTACTATTTTCTTCTTTAATAACTACAAAAATATAACATCTTTTAAAATTTTAAATACACGGTTGGAACATGATTATTTTTGTATATGTTTAAGCATAAGGTTCGTTCGAAACTGATTCGGGTCAAATATAATAGATGATTAAATATTTTCAAAACATAACTTTTTTAGAAATTACAAATTTATTGTTACAACATGATAGCTCTACTTCAGTTGATATAAAATTTATATATAAACCAAATAGCACACCATCAATGCGTAAAGTACAACTTAAATGAATGACAACTGAAACAAGTTTGCTTTGTTTCAAGTTTGAAAGTTAAAATTATTATTTATCATTCTAATGAATTTTTATCGGAATTTTTTGTTCTTTTTATAACTTTAATAACATAATGTTCTTTAAATTCTAAACGTGCGACATGTTTATTTTTATCTATGTTCAGACGTAAATTTCGTTCGAAACTGATTCAGATCAAAATAATATATCTATTTGGAAATGTGAATGTACGGATGTAGCATGATTATCTCTGGGTATGTTTCAATGTAAATATTAATGAATATCATGCCCCGTAACGGCGACATGTCGCCGCTAAAAGTTGTTTATCCTCTGTTTATTTTACTGACTCATATCTGGCCGTTCATCATATCTGTCCGCTAAAAGTTAGTGATCCTCTGTTTACGTTTAAGTTTGTTTTAACAACATTTAATGTTGAAGTTATTAATGTATTAGCATACTTAGTTAACAATCGTAGTGGTATTCTTAATTTTATTTGTATGTGTACGTTATATGTGTTATTGGGAAATTTGGGTTTATTTTTATACAGTTTTATTCGGTTTTTAAAAATGAAAATTAAAAAAACCAAAAACAAAAAATGGACTATTAGCGGCGACACATGTCGCCGCTAAAAGTTCTTTCCCGGGATTTTTAACAAACATAAATAGCGTTGACAGAATCGCCGCTAATAAGATTATTAGTGACGAATTATTAGCGCCGACCAGTCATTGATTGCGGCGACAAACGCCACTAAAAACCGCGAAAACTGTCGCCGCTATTAGTCTCCCTTCCTGTAGTGAATGCACGGTGAAAACCCAAATATAATATATTTTGTACTCCGAATATGCCGTTACGATGCGAGTATTTTCACTTATGCTTTGATATGAATTAAAGAAATTATCCTATATTTAATATGCAACTTGATGAATAGGATTTTAAAAGTGTTTCAAGCATTATAGTACAAATCATAGTTGAATAACATATAATATGTCGACAATTTTGGTAGATAAGAAGCATTAGCTAACCACATCTTACATCGCCCCAACATCGCCCCAACATCGCCCCAACATCGCCCCAACATCGCCCCAACATGCACCATGATTTTGGCCTCATACGACAGCTTTTGCCTGAATAGCTTCCCCAACGTACGAACAAACCTTCCGGCCCGGTGATGTAATCCTGAGTATGTTAAATTAATTCCGACAAGTTTGAGGGTTAATGAAGTTGTGTTTTTCACTGTTTCATTATGTTTCACAGGAGCAAGGAGGAGTAGAAGATGTTATCAGCGGCGTAAGACAAGCATATGCTGGAAAGTTTAGTGATGGAGCTTGTGAAACCAACAACAAATCTGGCGAAACGAGGGCATGAGGAATCAATTGGCATGTGTTGTGTAAGGTGTTAGATATGTAACGGAGAATTTGAACATTTTGCAGGATGTTGCCATACCCATCTACTATCTTGTTCCTCGATGTTCAAATTGAAGATATATTACACGCTCTTCTTGTCACACGAGAGATGTAACATTGAAACAATATGTTATTCGTTTAGTGTCATTTTTGCTTTCAAAGTTAACTACCTGTTTGATTGGAAATCATACAAATTTTCAATGGAATAAGCATTGGGTCCTCAAAAGCTTCACACTTAGGCCTCAAAGTTAACAACTGACTCTCATTTGGTTTTAATTAACCGACTCTCATTTGGTTCATCCACTATTGCTATTGGAGGGCTGGGATGAAAAGGATTCCAACCTTCATTGTGATAGAAAAGAATTTGATGCTCCCCAAGTTTATTGCCCTCTATGGAGCGCTGTTGGAAATTGGTTCAAAATCCCCATCATCTACTGATTCTTGGTAGCAGATGTCCTAGATGTGATCAAATTCATTCCTGCAAGTCCACGCAATCATTTACTCCATTGTTTAAAATCTATGCAAAGCCCCTAATGAAAAAAATGCTCAATTGAATGTCATATTGCATCGAGAAGAGTCTTGAAAATTATATGCACCTACTACCTATGGATAAGAACAGGTTGGGTATCAATAGCATAGATTGGATGTGACACCCAACATTTTTAAGTCATTTTTCGACTAGCACGAACATTAGTTTTCAATTATACATGCATGCATTTGATAATGTGAACATAAAATGCCAGTTACACAAACCTCCACAGTTATACATGCATGCATTTGATATTGTGAACTTTAATGTGTCAGTTACACAAACCTCCACGTAACAGTAATTTGAAGAATTGTTGAATCACACACGAGTTTGTCTTCCAACCTTGGTGATTTATCAAAATAACTTTCAAACAATTATAATTAGTGCAAAATTATATATTATGTGATTAAAAGATTTGTTTATTTGTAAAAATTGGGAATGTTTATATGATTATTATATGCTTATTTGGTGATTAGGTTAATAAATGAATTAATTTGCAAGCATTTAACCTAATTTTACAAACTAAAGTGGTAACTTTTATATAGAAGATATAAAATAAAAACCAACCCTAACCCCCACCCCCACCTCATTCACGACTGCCTCTCCCTTTGTAACGTCCATAAATCTTAAAAAGAAAAAAAGGAATAAAGATGAAGTTCTAAGTAAATGGAAGGGTCAAACGTGGGCAAAAGAAAAATATGGTCATAGATGGGTATAAAAGAAGGGAGTTGCCTCTCCTCTCACTACCATACACTCAAATCAACCCTAGTTTTTAAAGAAAGAAAGCTAGAAGTGGTTCTAGAGAAAGGAAGTTATAAGAATTCATCAAGGTATGGTTTTTCTTATGCTTCTTCATAAATCTAAGCTAGATCTAAGCTCTTTAGTTGTTTTCAATTTGGTTCTATGGATAAAGTTTGAACGTTTACGTGTACATGGTGTAGATCTCAAGTTTTTGCATTCGGTTTAGGGTTTTGTTCGAAGGCTTCTTAAGGTGAGTTTTAGATCCCCTCTTTTACAAGTTTTCTATCTTTAGGGGCTGATATACATGCTAGTGTGACAAACTTTGATAAACTTTGGTGATATTTTTATAAGACACATGATGTTTTAATGGGATTTATGATGATTTTGTATGCCTAAGGTGTTCTAACCATGAACCCTAGCTAAATGAGAACTAGATCTATGGGTTAGGCTTATACAAAATTCAATTATGTCATAAAACATCTAAATTTGAAATTGGACAAAAGGTCTTAGCCCTATTAGTATTGCTTACCCACGTTTGTTTCCTAGGCTTTATATTTACCAAGTGTTAGTCACCTCCATTGGTTCCTACACCCTCATTAGCCTCTCATCCATATAAACCCTTCATCTGCATGTGTTTCTAAGTTTGTATTGACTATGTTAGTCATCTGCATTGGTTGACTACATTAGTTCCTAACATCTATTTGCTACTATGCTTCACATTGACCAAGCGTTAATCACCCGTATTGGCTCCTCACCGCATATGTTTACTACACCTACATTAGCTAAGTGATCCACATTAGTTTTATTCAGCCGTATTAGTTTACTGTTGTCAGTATTAGTCTAAGTACTAATTATTATCCACATTAAATGCTATTTAACCCATAATTCTATCTAGATGATGTCTAGGATTTAATGTTATGATTCTTTGGTATGAATTACTATGTGGTTATTCTATGAATAATATATAATGTTTCATGCTATATGATGATAACTCATAAAGTATTATTTATAGTAAAGTGGATTATAAATGAATGAAAGAAATGATATTGACACCTAATAAAATGATACCCAAGCCTTAATGATGATAAAAAGACTTGCAAGCACATTGAATGGAGATGCACAATCATATGTCGTTGTAACGCCCCGAATAAAATCTAAGCGAGTCAAATAATAATATAGGCTTAGACGAGATTATTTAATGTAAATAAGATGGATATGGTTTATAGACCGAGTTAACTTTTCAGGTTATGTGTTCGGCGAGTTAAAGGTCCTGAGAATGTTCGGTATATATAAATGGATCAGCTTGAGCAACTTTCATTTGCAACTCAACATCCCAATTCTAGAGAGAGAGAGTAGAGAGAAAAAATGGAGAGAATTGAAGATTCAAGGCTCGGTTGATCATGGGATTTAAGATCGGTTTTTGTGGGCATCCAAATAACAAGAAAACACCAAAAATCCAGGTAAGAAACATCATTTAATATTTCATTTTGATGTAAACCCAGATTCTAGGGCTTGGGTTTTTGAAAGTGGCAAAGATTCGCCTAAAACTCATGTTTTTGTGTAAGAAAACATGTAAGAAGCTTAGATATAGCTTATTGGGTGATAAACCAAGATTTTGGGTGTAAAAGATTGAAGTTTTAGGTCAAAATGAGTTGGTTCGTAATTTTCAGCCCGTTCGGCAAAATTAAAGGTTCATCCAGCGAAATTATGTAGTCGCCCAGCGAAACTATGAAGACTTCCTGCGAAACCATAGTTTCTCAGATAGTTTTGCAGACATGGTTTCCAACGAAAGTTAGGCAAAACTGGCAGTGAGACTGGTAGTGAGACTGGCAGTGAGACTGGCAGTGAAACTGGAAGCGAAGATGCCAGCGAAACTATCGGTAAAACTAGCAACAAAACTGCTAACAAAACTAGCAGCAAAACTATTGATCTGATAGCAAAATTAGCAGCGAAATTAGGCAAAAATTAACTCCTTTGAGTGTTAACTTATCTGCAGGTTGTGTAGTGCAACCCTTGCTTTGAAAGCTTGATTGAGAAGCTACTCATCGAGTCCAGATGAGTTCTAGATCCCCTATTTTAAATTAGGCGTTGCCCCTTGGACCCCACTAGGGGTTGCTGCCCCTAAGACCCCGTTATCCCGTAGAGAATCAGTTATGTTTTATGATGATTTATGCTTGTTTTGCATATGTTTATGTATGTGAATATATGATGCATGATGTTTATGATGACGTGTGATGGTATATGTTATGTATGATGATGCGTCATGATGTTATGCTTATGTATGATATGTTTTCTTATGTTCCTTATTACGTATTATGATGTGACTTTACGTGGTGTGATTATGATAGTGAATGTAAAGTATTATCTTAACGAAGTGAAAGATTTAAGATAATGAAAATGGAACATAATGAATGAACGAGTGAAAGTCTTGCAAGCAAAAGAAAGGAGGTTCACAACTCATTAAGAGTTGTTAGCTCAACTGTGTTTACAGCGTGCGATCTTGGCTAACCCTTAAGGGTTCACACGCGGGGGGAGTTAGTATATGTGACTACTCCATACGTGCGATATATGCGATATGTGCGATATGGGGTCCTTATCACTAAACCCTAGATGGATTTGTGCTTAAGAGGGGGGTTAAGCATATGACAGGACCTAGATAGAAGTGAAAAGAAAAAAAATGTATGAAAAATACGATAAGTACTAAATGTGTGATAAATACGAAATGTGCGAAACGTGCGAAATGTACGAAACGAATGATGATGAAGATAATAATTATTACCTTGATGTATTAACGAATGAAAGGTAATATAAAGTCTTATAAAACTAGAACTCACTCAGCAATGCTAACTTTTTTTATGTATTTTCAGTTGGCAGGTTATTGTTGCTAAGGATGGCACGGGTCAGCTACTCGGCATTTTTAGGATGGCATCCATTTGTATAACTATGACGTTTTTGTGATGTAATGCAAACGATAATATAACATAACCGTTAACAATGATGTATTATTTTGCAAAAGCAATCATTATTATATGAAATGGTTTTAAATTATTCCGCTGTGATGTTTTCCATAGATGTAAATGTATATTTTATATTTTATGTGCGATGATTGTCCAACTGTGAGCGTCCCGAATCGAAGCCTTACAGTCGTAAGCTCAACTGATGTGTGGTTGTTTCTGTACATGAGAATGCACATCTAGGGTCTAATCCTTATGATTGACCATGGAATGAAAGGGACTCTTATTCATGAGCAGGCTTCGTGCATAGAGTGTGGGTCAACTATCAATGGTTAACTACCATGATATACATGTACCGGTAAGGGTTCGACATTTCTTGTTAGCCATATGTTTTAGGCTCTTGCTTTTGGTTTGTAAAAGAAAAAGATAACGAAAGAATGAAAGAGAATGAATTCAATAATGAATGATATTAAAGTCAATTTGACTATTATGTATGCTGATGGTGTATTCACTAAAAATGAATTTTTAAAATGTATATTTTATATTATTAAAAAACTAAAACTCATTTAGTAACACAAACTTTGTATGCATATCAATTGGTAGGTTATAATGGATGTTGAGGATGACATGGATGATGAATCTACTTGACAATGGGAGACTTGCATCTAGGTGTTTTGAATGACCGTTTTATTTCCCCATAACAATGTTTACATTCTAAATTCAAGAACAATATGTAATTTGACTACATGTTTTATGAATGTGATAAATAATCTAAGTTTTTTTCATTGCAATATTTTATATAAATATGTTTTATGATATGAGTGATCAACTATAAGTTTTTTCAAGAATGAAGCCTTATACCCTCTCCATCCATCTCACTTTTTCAAAAACCCTTCCACACACACATTGACACATTGATTTTGGAGTTTTCTCAGGCAATCGATTTTTGAATTCACTGTTGTGTGTACCACACAATTATCTAGCATCTATATCATCACACAAGCAAGTTTAATGTTAAAGTTCACTTATTTTTGTTTTTGAAAGTCTCAAACTCCTAAATGTTTCAAAAACGCATCAAAGAATTTTAATCATGCAAAGTTTGTAGTTAATTTTGATGATTTATAACAATTAGTTTAAGAATATTAATTTTCATATTGTTTAACAAGCAAATTGAGATTATGATCTTTCTAGATTTTATTTAATGAATTTTATATTGAGGTTTTCTTTGACAAAATAATTTTGTATAATATCATTTTCTTGAAATTTATCAATATACACGAAATGTGGTATTATTTATATTACACAATGATATTTTGAATTTCTTATATTGTTCAGAACGATCATTATTTTAGCATTTGAATAATTATGTTATAATTTCATATATAGTTGTGAAGTGCTATTTACACATTTATTTTGCTATCTTAATACTTTTGGAATTGTTTTTCCAATTTATGTTATGCTAGTTTATTTTTCTTTAACCATTTTTACGTCTATTGTAATTTTCTAAGAACTATAAAGTGTTGTTTTATATTCTACGGTGCTATGCATAAGTATATAAGAATATTCTGTTAATGCATATATATTTACATTTTATGAATAACTAGTTAGATTCATCCACGTGCGTTGTGAATGGGGCAAACCACAACTCAGATAAACCATAGCCATTGCATCATAAACAAAACAATAAGATCAAAACCAAAGTCTAGTCACTACTTGACACTACAATAGCCACTTTAAAACCAAACCCACCATAAGAGAATCCCAAATCATATTGATAGCATCATGTCAAACATGCTTTCGCTATCAATGTCAAACATTCTTTCGCTATCGATGTCAAACATGTTTTCTACCACAAGTAAGTAATCCAAAATGTCTATTAAATCAAATCCAAAATGTCCATTAAATCAAATCCAAAATGTCCATTAAATCAAATCCAAAATGTCCATTAAATCATACGACCAAAGCCAAAAAATTATACAACAAAATAATGCAAAGAAACGTTGAAACTGAAATGAAACTGTGATACAATGTCAACTGTATAATGAAAGCAAGAAATTGAGTGGTCTTATTAGATCTCAGATGAAACAAACCCCGTCGTCGTCAATTCCCGGCACCCACTTAGGGTTTTGAACCAGAACTAAACACTCACCAAAGATGATGGCATGCGATAACCAAAAACCCCAAATCGAATGCTGGAGCACAGTGGCATTAGGCACAAATAAAACAGGCTACCTACCACTATCAATTGACAATGTCGGAGCCAATGTCGTCATGGCAGACCAAGCAATTGACAATGACACACACCGTGAGAACAACCATCGGAAGGTAAGGGCTACCTACCACTATCAGGCGGCGGCGACACCACCTACAAAGAAACCATCGATAGCGACAAAGGTTGTGTGAACAACAATTAGAGGGTAGGCCGTCACCGCTAGGCGGCGGCAGCACCGAAAATCAAAATGTCGAGGCAACCTGCCACCGTCGGCCGACGGCAGTAGCACCAAAAACACAACCCTAACCAACACTCTCTCTGTATACAAAGAAACCTTCACAATGCAACATGATCAAAAGGCAACATAAAGGCAAACGAAGGGGAAAATTGTAAACCACAAAAACCTTTATGGAAATTTTACAACATGATCAAAAGCAACTGTAGATCGGCATTGCTTTTTTCATAATAACTAGTGTTAAACCCATGCATGTGTTGCGCGCATGTTAGACCGGTTAAAAATAAGCTCAAACTAATAAATTTTCCCAAAGCCAATTTGAACAACCCAACCATATTTAACTCCCATCAAGGACAAATCAAGTTTCAATCAATAAGACCAAATTCTATTCGTATTCTAGGATTAGTAAAAAAATCACAGATTTCAACCTACAAGAACAAGTCAAGAACAGGACAAGTTATCTCAAAAGATTGATTATCATGCTCAGATTTGGTTATTGTCTCATCATGGCTGCAACACAGGTTGCAAATGCAAAAGATAACACTTGCCATCGTTGATTATGCCACGCCAAGAAACCATCTCTACCACAGTCATCACAGCAATATCTAGAACATATATATTCTATACTTATAACCGACCAACAAATTGAACCAAAATAATACATGACAAAGCATAAACATCAAGATTTAGGGTTAAGATCAATAAAACCCAAATATATGAAGTCAAAATAACAAACACAGAAGCGAATCGATTGGAGCGTTTAAGAGAGATATTAGATGAAGTACCCCATCATCATGGACGCATAGTAACAAATTAGGGTTTTGAATCACATACATCAATCACCGTCTCAAATATGGTCTCCTACCATCATCGATGTAACACCCCGAAATTTCTATTTAAGCTAAAGGAAAAGAAAAGTAAGTGGAAGGAATGAAAATTGTGCACAAATGAAGGGGGAAAAGTGTACAAAGTATACTTTTATTATTTTAAGGATTTAAGGGCATGGGTGCCCATTCTTCCTTTATCATCTTCTTTTTCACGGCTGAAAAGAAGAAGAGAGAGAGAGACTCTCGATTCTAGAGAGAAAGAGGAAGAAGAAGCTGAAAAAGGTAAGTCTTCTCTTGTTTGAGCTCGGTTTTAGCTGAGTATTGAGTTCTTGACCGAAGTTCTGGTTGTTTAGAGTTTGTTTTCGGGATTCAAAGAGCTGAATCGAAGTGGGTCTTGAACTGGAAGAGTGCTGCTCAAAAGCTGCTTAAGGTGAGTTTCTAGAACCCCTCTTTTACTGATTTTCAACTGATTTGGGGCTATTATGCATACGATGTAAGCATCTTTTAAAGAAATCATGGGTTTACATCCTTATGTTCGAATGTTGTATGTATGTATGCATGTTATAGTGTTGATTATGGGTTAGAGAAGATGTATGGCATGCTTAGATGGCCTTAGTATATTAGATCTGTGTTTGGATATGCTTAGAATGAGAATCGGGTGAAATTGGTAGCATAGAAAAGATTTCAGAATGTTTGATAAGCATGAAGAGTGGTTCATGCGCCCAAACAGTTGTCCATGCGTCCAGCATAAGAGACCAGACGCCTAAGTGTTGGCCATGCACCCAAGGGTGGGTCATGCGCCTAAATAGTGGCCCATGCGCCCAGCATGTTGGCCCATGCGTCTAAGTGTTGGACATGCGCCCAAGTGTTAGCCATGCGCCTAAACAGTGGCCCATGCATCTAAGTATTGGCCATGCGCCTAAGTGTTGGCCATGCGCCTAAGTGTTGGCCATGCGCCTAAACAGTGTCCATGCGTCCCAGAGAATGAAACGGCTAAGTATTAGCCATGCGCCTAAACAGTGCCCATGCGCCCAAGTGCTTGAAACGGCTAAGTGATTGGTGATGCGCCTGAACAGGGCAGAAACACCCAAACAGTGCCCATGCGCCCAGACTGTTTTAGACTTAGAATTTTTATGCTCATGCGCCTGGAAGGTCCCATGCACCCAATTTGGACTTGAAGTTTTCTAAGTGGATTTCAAGGGGTATAATGGGAAGATAAGCCTGGTTATGATGTGATGTCTTATGTTTGATGTGTGTTATGTATGTATGATGTTGCCTGTATTGTGATGGTGTATGTTTATGTTTATGTATATGTTCCTTATTATGTATGTATGTCTTCCCTTGGCTTTGCGTCGAATGTTAATGAATGTAATGAAAGTATTATGTAACGTAAAGTGGAAGATAATGAAAAGAGGAACGTAATGAATGAATGCATGCATGAATGAATGAATGAATAAAAGAGAATGTATAGAAAGGCTTGCAAGCATATGTATGAGGTGAGCGACTCTGTGTCGCAACAGACTCGAAAGAGGTCCTTGTCGCGTATCCCGGTACTGTGTCAGTCTTCGAACATGAGTCGGGGGTTTGTGTGTCAGGCCCCGGCACAGTATCAGTCTTCGGACATGAGTCGGGGGTATTGCATGAGACAGGATACAGATTGCGTACTCCGGTACTGTGTTAGTCTTCGGACATGAGTCGGGGATTTGTGAGCAGGCCCCGACACAGTATCAGTCTTTGGACATGAGTCGGGAGTATTGCATATGACAAAAGTGATGGATGATGAGATCCGTGTCGCGTATCCCGGTACTGTGTCAGTCTTCGGACATGAGTCAGGGGTTTGTTTGTCAGGCCCCGGAACAGTATCAGTCTTCGGACATGAGTCGGGGATATTGCATGAGACGAGATAATGAGGTGAGCGACTTTGTGTTGCAACAGACTCGGTTGGAGTTCAATCCCTGTGATTGAATCATATGGGATCTTTGTCGCGTATCACGGTGCTGTGTCAGTCTTCGGACATGAGTCGGGGGTTTGTGAGTAGGCCCCGACACAGTATCAGTCTTTGGACATGAGATATTGCAAGAGACAAGATTCGAGTAATAAAGAGTAGTGAACGAAAGATCATGTATGAAAAAACGAACATATGAATGAACGTAAATGAATTATCGTAATAATGTACTGAACAGGATCCTCGTCATTCGACCTCAGTAATCATGGCTGAGTGCCACGAAGTGGGTAAAGTCTGACCGGATCTAGTAAGAGAAGTGAACGATAATATAATACGTTGAATGAACAAAGTTAATGAACGTAATGATGAAGATAATAATGATATTATCTGTATGTACGTATGATGCATGATCACGAACGATTGTAAAAGATAGTATGTTTTGAAATAAAGTAAAGAACGGTTTTAATAGAGAAAAGTATGTTTTATTATAAAACTAGGACTCACTCAGCGTCGCTGACTTTTGTATGCATGATAGTTGGCAGGTATATGTTGATGCTGAGGAGTTGCAGGCATGGATGCATAAGCTACTGAGAGCATTTTGAGCCTGGCATTCGTATTTTGACATGTCTTGTATTTTGAGATGAAAACAAATGTTGTAAATGACATGTTTTTAATTATAAATGAAAGCTTTAAATCTTGCTGCAAAATAAATGTACATTTTATAATGTTTTATGTGCAATGAATGAACAGCTGTAAGTGTCCCGGGAACGGGGCCTTACAATCGACCAATCAAAACCCCATACAACCTTGTTAGGCTAGAAAAAAGCCTTCTACAGGCGGTGGCCAACCTCCAGCCGGCATATAAGGGATTCGAGTGGAGGCGTTTATGAGAGGTCTTAGATGAAGCACCCCCAGCATCATCGACACATAGCACAACTTAGGGTTGTAAATCATATACATCAAATCACCGACTCAAATGAGTGGTCGTACCGTCATCGACTAATCGAAACCCCATAAGGCCTTGGTAGGCTAGAAGAAAGCCTCCTAGAGGCGGCGACCAACCTTCGGCTAGCATACAGGGGATTCGATTAGAGGCGTTTTTGAGAGGTCTCAGATGAGGTACCCTATCATCATCGACACATAGCAACAAATTAGGGTGAACCACAAACATCAAATCACCATGTCAAATGAGTGGTCATTTACCATCATGGACCGATCAAAGCCCCATAAAGCCTTGTTAGGCTAGACAAAAGCCTCCTAGAGGTGGTGCTCAACCTCTGGCCAACATATAGATGGTTCCCGAAACCACCTGCCGTACATCGACGCAAAGGAGGCCCACCATCTAGGCAAAGCAGAGGTGGACGACGACCGCACACAAGCAGCACCATGCATGGCAGCAGCGGCAAAAAGAAGAAGGTGAATGAACACTTCTCTCTCCACACACACAATTTCCTGCATCTGGTGTCGAGCAACAACAGGGATATCGACGAAGTAGCAATAGGATATTGATGGAGCAACAACAGCGATGAGCATGACAGAAAGCCCACTACTCAAACAGCCTCTCTCTCTAAACCACAATGGCACAAAACCACATAAGGGAATGGAAAAAGACGATAGTGCAATGAATGGTTGTACCCCGAGCAAAAGAAACAACAAAACAACTGTTCATTTCCCTCATCTATTAACATATAGGTTAATATATAATATAATTAGGCTGTGTTATTTATAAGTTATTACGAAGTGCTATTTATATATGTATTATGTTATGTTTATAATTTTTGAAATTTTTTTTGAAATGTTATTATAAGTATATTGTGACTATTTAATAATATTCTATTCAAATAACAATCAAAGTGATTGCACTGTTCATGCTAACATCAATAAACGTAAGTCCATAAGTTTTTTTGTTTATTTATAGTCTTAAATTTTATAATATATGTATTTGGTTTACTAAAATTGATGTTTTTAAATTTAGATAATAATACATTTTTTTGTTAACAATGAAAACTTTGTTGTAGGTATTGTGCAAACATCTCCACGCATGTTAACATTTCATAAGAACTAATATCATACCCGTCGCGCGTTGCGATAACGTTGTACATAACGTGATAAAGTATGAACTACAATTTACCCAATTCCTTTTCAAAATAAATTACTTCAAACTGTAGATTATCTCAAATTTATACCGTGGAACAAAAACGTATTATATTTTATTAGACTCCAAACAAAATTTACGTCGAAATTCAAAACGTAGACCAATTTAAAACGTACCCAAAACTTATGAAACTTAAGGATGTCAAACTGACATCATAAACTTTTATAAATTAGAAGTGTTAAAAGTATAAAATTCCAAAATTGAGGGGTGAGAGTTGGCTAGTAACAAGTACTATCAAGCTTTCTTTTGAAAGTAATAACAAAGTTAAGAAAATCAAAAATAAAAGATAAAAAAAAAAATCCAAGCAGCGTAATAAAGAAAAATATCACAACTTTTTGAATGGGCTTAGTAGGATTCAAACAAGGTATTTTCATTGGAAAGGAAGCAAACTAACCACTCCACCACACAGCCCACTTTTCTTTCAAAGCTCTATCAAATTTTATATAACAAATACCGTGTAAGTGATTGTGTTCCACCATCGACCTTCATTCTTAAGTTATAATATAATGAAATGATTTTAAAAATATAGCTATAATCAATTATATTAAAAAGATTTTCTTAAATGTCATTTTGTATCATTTCAAATAACTATCTTGTGCTATTTAACTCATCATAATTACATATAAAGTCATTACGTTATGATATCTTCTTCTCATTTAAATATATCTACTCCTACAAACAATTAATTAAATAGTTTATAAACAAGGTTGTTTAAGTTTCAGAATCGAACAGATAATCAAGAGGGGTGTTTGAGTTTCACAATTAGTCCCATAGTCAAGAAGGGTGTTCAAGTTTTAGAATTTGTTACATAATTAAGAGGGTGCACGAGTTTCAAAACAACATTTTATATTTTTAGGTTTATGTGTTGTTATTTAAAACAAGAAGATAGAATTACTCAAACAAAAGATCAGAAAAAGAAGATCAATAGTACTTTTTTAAAAAATAGAAAATAGCAACCCTAGGTTTATACGCTATTAAAATTTATGGCGATATTGTTAAAAACCAGGACTGTTATAATTATATGTTGTTATTCCACCTGTCTTATTTTGTTGTTAGCCCATCTTTTCACCTTCTTTGTTGCTTTATCAAGTGATGTTCGAGCCATGTCTACCTGTCCGTGCCATTCTTTTAATGCTTTAATGGAGGCAAGTCTGCTACCATTGAATGACATGGCAAAGGCATTTGATGTGAGCGGTTTTCGACAAGTTATGAGCTCAAAGGGCTTTTGTCACACCCCAACCTTGACGGCGGAAACGTCGAGATGTGAGGGTTAAGATTGTTCACAACCACATAACGCTATAATTTAGATGAACATATAAAAATTATAAGATTCAAAAAGGGAATTCAACATAAGTATCAAACGTGAAATAAGTTTAAACATATCACAAAACATGACATAACATTTTAATTATTAAACTAGGTCCAAGTCCTGGTTTTATTTCCAAGCTTTAAAAGTCCACTTTAAACTTGGGGATTTCCTGAAACATAATAAAAATAAAAAGGTCAACTATAAATAGTTGGTGAGTTTCCAAGGTTTTTATACATAATATGATAAAGTTACAAGTAACAATTCATGTCATAGGTCATAAGCAAGTAAGGTTATAGAACACATATCGTCACAACCAAACCTCGACTTGATTACAAGTATAAAAGATTGGCTAAGTGTATTTGGTTCCCATGATGAACAAGCATACGTCATCAGGAGTCGGCAATACATCGACTTTAGCACCAAATAGGCTTGTCAGGCCCAATGATCAAAGACGTCGCCAGACTAGCAATAGTTAATGATTGTAAACAAAAATATGTATCTCATATAACACTTACAACACACAAATAACCATGACAAAAGTATGAATTACAAGTGCTTTACAAGTCTAAACGTTTACAAGTGCGTTATGTATAAGTAATCATGTTTCACCCCAAATTAGTGTGAAAAGATAAAAAAGAGGGCAAGGAAAACTCACTTGTCAAATAAGTATATAATGAAGATCAATAAGAATAAAATATGTCGTTCCAGGATAAAACGTCACAAGGCACCTAAATATATAATATTATAAGATTTAGGTTAATAATAGATTAACGAGTTAACATGAACTAGGGTATTAAAATTTTGGGGATTTTTATAAAGTAAATAAATTCTTATAAATATACCATTTAGGAAATTTATAAAATTTATTTTTAAGGAAATTGATCCTTTGTAAATAACTTGTGATTTTATAAAATTATATTTAAATTCTATAATTATCATGATAAATCCTTAAACATAAGGTCTAATATTAATTTAATATCTTTAAGTATTATATAACAATCTAATTTTTATAAAAAAATGTTAATTATCCCATTTGTAAATAATTTTACATTAAAATATTAAAATGTTTTACAAGAATAAATTTTTAAGAAATATGATTTTAAAAATATTTAGGGTTTATAAAAGTCATTTTATAATTATTATAAATTTTCTATAATTAATTTAAGGCCAAAAAGGCTTTAAAAAAATTACATGAGGGTGCCCGGGTTCGAACCCGGGACCTCATGTATGTGGGGAACAAGACTTAACCAGTGAACCAAGGCTCTCAACCGCGGTAGATCTTGGTTTTAAAACATTAAAAACCCATATAAACAGAATCCCCAAATCTCTAGAACCCTAGTTCGAATTTGAATCAAATTAAACATTAAATCGATGTTGTTAATGGTAAAGATCATGGGGCTTTTGTTCCCCATGTAAAATCGAGCATGTGATATTAATTACCCGAATGAAGATGATCTGAATTCGAACACTACAATGAACAAACCGCAACTATGACGTGAACGATTCGGATAGAAACAAGATTGATACACAAATCCGTTTTGCAGAAAGCTTCAAGTAGTCACAATGATGAAAAGCCCTATGTGAATTTTGGTTTAGATCACCCGGAAGATGGTTCTCGCTTAGCTTGCAGGTTCGCGACTAAGTGGGTAATCAAAATGATGCTTGCGTTGGTTTCAGGTGAAATTGAGTGTTGAGTTCGATTAGGAATAGGTACATGATCGTTCATGTTCGATTAATTAGATTATAATTGAGATTTAATGCCCGAACGGTTATGGGATTAAAGGTATCGGTTATACGATCGTTTGAGGTTTGTAACCGGTGTTTTAACATAATTTTAGTTCATGATTAAGTTCGAATCGATTCCATGAACCGGTTTGGAGCATTTGGGGTTCATTTTTACGCATTTTAATGGTTTTTAGACCTCGTCGGCGCCGCGCCGGAGCTTCGCCGGCCGGCGGCCGGAAAATCGGGAAGAGAGAAAGGGTTTTGGGTTGGGTTTTAAATAGTTACAAAAATGGTACCTCTAGGTTATTATTTATCATTTTATGTTTAAAAGTTCCATTTTAAGTTTTCAAATTGACAAATAAAACCCCCAAACTTAATTTAAGATTATGTTTTAAATACGGTTAAGTTTAATAACCCTTATAAATTATAAGTAACCTTATTAAAAGTAATCTTATTATTACTAATACTATTATTCATTATTATTACTTATTATTATTGCTACTTTTATTAATATTAACATTATTATTATTTAATATTTATGCTTAACTTTCATAAAAACCCAATGACAATAACGAATAAGCACAAACAACACACGAGATTCAAAATTGACAATAATAACCCTTGTAAGAGTAAACGAAGTTAACTTTTAGTTAACAAAAATACGAGATGTTACAGCTTTTCCCAGTTGTCTCTCTTTGTTCCATGTTATAAGAGAACTGAGCTACATCAGTAGTTTGGCCCAGTCTTTATGGTTAGCACTCATAAAATGTCGAAGGTATAACTCGAGAAGCATGTTGACCTCTCGCGTTTCCCATAAGTTTGGGGGATGAAAGCTTGTCAAGAAGCTCAAGTTGGTCCCCATAATCTTGAACAATCCAACCATGGCTAGATGTTTATCAGAATCGTCTCCATCTTGCTGGAATCATCTAGGCCTCTTGTCCTAAGCCAACATGGCTAGATGTTTGGCAAAAGGGTCTTGGTTTATTTCCTCTTTGATTTGATCCTAGAGATTTAAAGTTGGCCATTTGACAACAAGTTTGGCCTTGCGGCTTAACACATTGGCTACTATGTTATCTTTACCAGGTTTGTATTCCAGGATGTAGTCGAACTCTGCAAGGAAATCCTACCATCGAGCTTGCTTTCGACTTGACTTTTTTGTGTCTGAAAATTAGCTTGTAGCGACATTATCGATTTTTGATGGTAAATATCGTCCTGGGGAGATATTATCTCCATATTCACACATAGTGTACGATGGTCGTCATCTCCTTTTCCTGCACAGTGTACTTCTTTTTGGTGTCGTTAAGTTTATGGATTTTAAAGGAGTATGGATGCCCTCCATGCATAAGTACTCCTTACATAAGTACTCCCCCAATAGCATAGTTTAAGGCCATCCTTATGTAGCTTAAAAGGCATGGCAACATTAGGTAATTCTAAGACTGGTTTGTTATGATTTCCTCCTTTAATTGCTCAAAGTCCTTTTAGCATCGCTCTATCCCAATTTCAAGTCTAGTCTTTCTTTAGTAAGTTGATTAATGGGGCAACCTTTGTAGAATAGCCCTTGATGAAGTGTCAGTAATAATTGACCAACCCGAGAAATGATTGTAGTCTAGGCACTTTGGTTGGCGCATCCCGTTATTGTATCGCTTGAGTTTTTGCTTCGTCCATCATGAGTCGGTCTTCCTTGATCTTATGGCTCAAATATTCAAACTCCTATTGACCAAAGAAGCACTTTCTTGCTAAATTTATAGCTCATTTTCTCATAATATATGGAATACTTGCCATAGGTGGGCGACATGATCCTACATTATGTGTTTGTATATGACGATGTCGTCCAAGTATACGACTATGAACTTACTAAGGAAAGAGTGGAAGAGCTTGCTCTAAAGTGTGCAAAAAGTAGTTGGAACTTTGGATAGACCAAACGACATCATCAAGAATTCGTATGAGCTATAGCTTGTGGCACAGGTCATCTTGGCTTCATCCCCTTTGGCAATCCTTACTTGATTGTACCATGATCATAGATCCAACTTGGAAAAGTATTTAGATGTTCCACATTGATCAAACAAGTCAGCGATTAACGAAATCAGGTACTTGTTTTTCACCGTAATCGTGTTTAGTGCTCGTTAATCATTGCACATGCGAAGTGACCCATCCTTCATTTTATGGAATAGTACAGGTGCACCATATAGGGCTTTAGAAGGAAAAATGTAACTAGAATCTAGTAATTCTTTTTGTTGTTTCCTCAGCTCCTCTAGCTCAGGTAGGTACATACGATATGGGGTTATTGATGATGGCTTAGATCCTGGTTCTAATTTGATCTCGTCGTCAACTTCTATTCGTGGAGGGAGTTTCTTGGGTAACTCAGCTAGCATGAAATCCTTGTACTCCTCAAGTAAGTGGCTGATTAGCTTTGGTACTATAGTTATGGTAGCTTCCCCATCATCACCTCCCGTCACCACTAATTAGCAGGGATCTTTTTTATTATAGTCCTTCCTGAACTGTATAGAGAAAAGAGTCTTTGGCATGATCCTTGACCCACACTTCGTGCTCACCATACAAGTCTTCCCTTCATCAATCACACAAAGAGAATTAGTGAACAGCATGAGGTAAGCCCGTACCTTGCCAAGCACTACTTTGAAGTCATCCATCTACACTATGGTGAAGTTGATGGCCCCCTCCATTCCATGATACACATTTGAACATCTTGTGCTTCCCCATGTATCAGCTTAGTAGTGGCATTTATGATATTCATGGCTCTGCCTTCTTTGACATAGTTTACACTAAGTTGCTTAGCTTCCTTGATGGAAATAAAATTATGAGAAGCACTAGCATCTATGAGGGCTCAGACTTTGGTAATACGCACTTGAACCTCTTATGCTTCCCCATGTATCAGCTTAGTAGTGGCATTTATCAGCTTAGTAGTGGCTTTACCTCCTTTGACATAGTTTACACCAAGTTGCTTAGCCTCTTTGATGGAAATAAAATTATGAGAAGCACTGGTATCTATGAGGGCTCAGACTTTGCTACCTTGAATGATTGCTTGGACAAATTGCAACCCTTTGTTTGGTACTGGTCATGCTTCTACCTTAGCTTTGATAAAGCTAAGTACTTGTATTGAACTCATGCAAGCCTTTCCTTCTTCATGAGAGCCTTCTTCCCTTATGATCATCGCATGTAAGTTGGCTCTTTTTAGATTGTCTGGAGCTTGATGTGGCCCATCACAAATGAAGCACTTATAGTCTTTATTGAAGGGGTTCTTTTCTTGAGACTTGCACAATGATGGCAGCTTTCGTATAGGGTTTTCTTTAAATGGGGCTGACTTGTCTCCCTACCTTTCTCATGGCTAGGTCTTCAATCCTATGATCTTGATTCTTTTCAGCTATAATCGATTAAACCCTTGACTATAGTGACATCCAAAGATTGGTCTTGCATGCCACGCCATTCAAGCTCGATTTTGGCCCACACTTGCAAGCCATCAAGAAAGTAAATGAGGGAGTCTTTGTTTGTCATATCTGGAATTTAAAGGATGAGCATGGTAAATTCTTTGATGTAGTTCTTAACTAAACTAGTTTGCTTAAGCTTGTGTAACCGGCTTCATCATGTTTATGTACCTTTCTCGACTTCACCGTGTTTACGTCGCAACCACAAACCTGTTGTATCCTTCAAGTATAGTGTGGTTGTTTTGATCTTCATGGTATCATCATGAATGCCTACACCGTCAAAGTATCGCACCATTTCCCAAAGGAAGTTGTTAAAAGCCCATGCCTCTCGTTTACCAAGGTATTGGTTTTGGGACTTTGATCCAGGGTGTGAAGCTGAAAATGCTACCTCCTGGAATGACCATAGCTTTATTGCATTCATTGACTTTTTATTCTAGTCCTAGAAGGTTGCGATGCATGTCTACGAAAAGTTCAGTCATGTCCTTTCTCAACTTGATGATTACTTCTTGTATTGACTCTTTGATTGCATCATGTACCATTAGATGTACTTCATTACGAAGTACCTCAATGGTAGCCATCAAGTCATCTCTTAGGTCACTGAAATCAGTTTCCAACCCATCTAGGCGTTAGAATGCATTGTAAACATGAGCCCTTAGTCCCATTATTGCAAACTCCACTTCAGCCACACATTTGTCCAAGGTCTTGTCCTTAGGTGTACCTCGACTCTTCTTGCTTCGCTGAGGATTATCTTCCCGCCGTCAGTTCTATTATCCATCTGCAATGTTGGTGCTTATAATCTTGTTCACATCGATTGCTATAGAGATTAATGAAGAGGCTGATGCAACCTAAACATCTTTAGTCTCTCCTGTATGCTGCACAAGTGCATTGAAGTGGAATGCTTCGGAAGTTTCACATGTGCAACAGAAATACTCTAAGTGTGAAATCTTCCGAAGCCAAGACCAACATCTTCCGAAGCCAAAGATGAAGTCTTCCGAAGCCTCAGAGACAAAGTCTTCCGAAGCTTCAAGTTCATGAAGACAGATTTCTTCCGAAGACTTTTAACATATGCTTTATCTGATGTACTGTTCCATAAAGCTGGACATCTTTCCGCTGCAACTCTACAAGTCACCAACTAACATGGTTTGGTGATAAGGTCCATGCTTTTGGTAACTGTACATTGAGGTCTTGAGTCTGTATACTTTCTACTTTATGTACTTTATCCTTTTTGTAATAGAAAAGGATGTGAGCTATGGCATGTCATAGTCACAAGTCAAAAGGCAATCTGCCTTTTGACTCTACAATTGATTTTGTTTGTCTAGTCAATTGTATCCAGCTGGCTTTCAAAGTATAGCCAGCTGTAGGATGTAGTATAAGTATCTCATGTTCTTGTATCTTTTATTTATGCTTTGTAACACTTGTAATAGAACATAGAGAAAGCAATATACTGCATTCTTGAAAACCAAACTTGTATTCTTTGTGTTCTTTGTGTTTGTCTCTTTCATATTGTGTTCTTAGTGTCTTATCTTGGTTAATCCAGTTTACTGCTTGATTAAAGTTTGGTTAATCTCCTCTTTGGTTGTTGTGTTGTAACTCACACCCTTCAACGATCCTGCATTTGGTATCAGAGCATTCAGGCTCTTGATATAAGATCTCACCATCTTAAGATCCCTCACACACACAAATACCAAACTTTTCAAATGGCAGCCATTTCCAAAACGATATGGAAACTGGAACCATGAACAAGTCCCCACTGATCACTCTTGATGAGTTTGACACCTGGTTTTAAGAATGGAAGGTTTCATCAGGTCTCTCGATTCAAGAATGTGGGAGTCTATTGAGAATGGACCTTTCATACCCAGCACACCCTCTGCTACTGGTGCTGGTATGATCCCAAGGATGTGGCTAACTACTCTGATGAAGATAGGAAGAGAGTAGAGATAGACAAGAAAGCCATGACAGCTCTTCAAACTGCCCTTCCAAACTCTGTATACAGAGGTATCAAGAAGTGCAAAACAGCTAAACAGCTGTGGGATGCATTGAAACTGATGAATGAGGGTTCTTCTGAAGCCAAGGAGAACAAGAAGGATCTCCTGAAGCAGCAGTTTGAAAACTTCACCTTCAAAATAGGTGAGACCATGACTCAGCAATACTTCAGGTATGTTGAGATTGTGGATACCCTAGTGGATGGAGGAGTTGCTCTTGAGAATAGAGACATTGTAAGGAAGTTCATGTCCTCACTTCCTAGGCAATGGACATACTACTATGTGGTGATCAGAGAACTGAAAATCTCAAAACTCTCACTTGACAGAGTTATATGGGATTCTCAGTGGCTACCAGATGGAAATGAACATGCAGGGTTCATCTGGCAACTCCAACAATCAAATGGGTTCAGCCCTACATGTGGTTGAAAGGGATAGCATAGAACCCAAACATCATCTTATATGCTACCCTGACAACTCAGCCAATGGTCCTTTCATCACCTTCCCAGAGACACCAAGGGAGAACTACACTCAAGGAAGCCCATTCCAAGAGACAAGCTCTTCTCAAGCATTTGTGTCTTCTGATGAAAGCAGTGGCAACTCTCTTTTCACTCTTGAAGACTTGGACTGTATCCATCCAGATGATCTGGAGTACATGGAAATAGTCCAGCAGATGGCTCTTCTCACTCACAGAGCCAAGAAGTTCTACAAAAGGACTGGAAGGAAGTTTCCAAGCAATGCAACCGGTGGAAAGTTTGGACTGGACAAAGGCAAAGTCAAGTGTTACAACTGTAACTTGATGGGCCACTTTGCCAGAGAGTGTAAGGCACCTAGAACCAATGGTGGCCAAACACAATCCAGACCAAACTACACTGACAAAGCTCTTCATAATGAGAAGTCAAAGCAGCAAGTGCTGTTGCTGTTGAAGAAGGAGGCTTTGACTGGAGCTTTCAGGTGGAAGATGCTTCTCCAAACCAAGCACTGATGGCAGATCATGATGAAGCCAAGGTATTGGAACATCTCTGTACTCCTGAATGCATTGCTAAAGTTAATAGGTACAGGTCCTATAACTTGGAATTGAGATCTGATATTGAGTCCTTAAATATTTAAAATGATTTTAGAAAGTCTAAAAATGATTATAAGCTGAAAATAGAGGACTTAGAGAAAACCATTTAGTTCTAAAACATGAACACACAGATTTTAGACTCAAATTCAAGATCTCATAACCAAGCTAACTGAGTGCCAGGCTGAGCTTGTGATCAGCAAAGCCAGGGCAGAAAAGAATGTTCTTGAAGAAGAGACCTTCAAGAACATGATATCCTCATCCCTGCACAACAAAGTGTGCTATCAAAACAGACAGGGACTGGGATCAAATGAGATAGCTCCTCACACACAAACTTGTCTGTAAGACCCCCTAGGTGTGGAACTTGTGAAGATGAGCTTCCTCTCATAGATCCTATGAGTGAGGAGGATGAAGAAGAGATAGTGAAGAATCCCTCTACTAAGAGTGAAGAGGAGGATTCCAAGAAGGGCCACTATCCTTCTGAGGAGAAAGTGAAGACTGTGATGACCAAGTCCATGAGAAAGAACTTGATCAGAAAGAGCAAAAGAAAGGCAAGGAAGGCTCAAGAGATCAAGGCTGCTTTTGACTCTAAGCAGAAACAAGTTTTTATTTCTGCAGGGTTTAAAGTGGTAGGGACTGAAGACATCAACCAAAACTCTTCTGCTAAGAGTTCTGGTTCTTGTTCAACTCATCTCAGTAGCAAGAAGAAGACTGATTTGCTGTGTACCACTGCTGCACAGCCTGGACCATCAAACTCCAAGCACAGTCCTCAGCCCAAGAGGACTGTCTCAGCATCTGTAAAGATGAAGGGGAGAAGGGATGTGACCAAAAACAGTCTTATTCTCATGAAAAGGCTCTTGTGAAGAAGAAGATGAATTGTGTTATGTGTGACAGCACTACTCACATTGCAAAGGATTGTCCCTTCAATCCTAAAGGTACTGTCCACATGGCCAAAACAAAGGCTTCAAAGAGTTCCAAGAAGATTCAGGCTTCGGAAGGAAAACCAGTTTCCTTCGGAAGTCAAATCTAAAAGAAGGGAAATGGAAAATTACCTTCGGAAGAAATATGGTCTGGAAGAAAGGAATTCTTCCGAAGCACAAAATCTGCTGCAGTGTCTGCAGAATCTCCGAAGTATCAGTCATCAAAACTTCCGAAGTTCCACAAACTTCCGAAGTTTTGAAGGTCAAGTCCAAGACTCCAAAGGTGGTGTGGATGTCTAAGAAAGACCAAGTGACTGAGATTTCTCCATCTACAACAGCTCAAGATCCTCTTAGTACAACCATAGGATCTATCACTGTTGAATTACCTTCTGAAATAAGCCCAAGACAAGCAAGGATTGGGTTTCCAGATGTAACTAATCATTCTCTTTTGTACAGGGACAGCTGAAGACAAACAGAAATGTTTGGATCATAGACAGTGGCTGCTCCAGGCACATGACTGGTAATAGGTCACTACTCCAGAACTTTGAAAGGATTGATGGAGGACCTGTTGCTTTTGGAGGAGATGAAGGTGGTTACATTTCGGAAGGGGCAAGGTCACAAATGGTAAGCTCAGCATTGAAAAGGTAAACTTTGTTAAGGAGCTTGGATACAATCTTCTGAGTGTATCTCAATTTTTGATCAGAGTCATAACATGCTCTTTACTGAGCATGAGTGCATTGTTCTTAAGCCTGGTGTGGTCATTCCTCATGAGCATATCCTGCTTAGAGCCCCCAGGAAAGGAAACATGTACAAGATGGACTTGCAGAAACCTCTCCCTCCGGAGAAGTTTCATGCTTTCTATCTAAAGCCAATAGTGATGAATCTTTCCTATGGCATAAAAGAATGTGCCATGTAAACTTTAGAACATGAATAAATTGATTAAGCATGATCTGGTAACTGGAATGCCAAAGAAAGAGTTTACAAGTGATGATCACTGTGTTGCATGCCTGAAAGGGAAGCAACATAAGGTATCTCATAAGCCTAAGGAAATGAACTCCATCACTACACCCCTACACTTGTTACATATGGATCTCTTTGGCCCCACCAGTGTAATGAGTTTAGGAAGGACTCATACTGTCTAGTGATCACAGATGATTACAAGATTCACTTGGGTCTTTTTCCTTAGAACTAAGGATGAGACTCCTGAGATTCTGAAGAATTTCATCTTAAAGATTGAGAATCAGTCTGATCACAAGGTCAAAATCATAAGATGTGATCAAGGAACAGAATTCAAGAATCAAACCCTTGATACATTTTGTGATGATAAGGGTATTGCAAGACAATTTAGTGCTCCCAGGACTCCTCAGCAAAATGGTGTTGCTGAGAGGAGAAACAGGACACTGATTGAAGCTGCAAGAACCATGCTGTCTGACTCTAAACTGCCCATCACCTTCTGGGCAGAGGCAGTCAACACTGCCTGCTATGTGCAGAACAGAGTTTTAGTAGTTAAGACTCATGGGAAGACTCCTTATGAACTTTGGCACAAGAGAAAACCTTCATTGGTTTTCTCAGGTCATTTGGATGTCCTTGCACCATCTTGAATACCAAAGATCAAATTGCCAAGTTTGCTGAGAAATCAGATGATGGACACTTTATTGGATACTCTTCCCAAGCTAAGGCTTATAGAGTGTACAATCTTAGAACTAGAATAGTTGAGGAGTCAGCCAATGTGACCTTCAATGAACACACACCATGTGTTGCTGGTTCTGGTCCAGATTGGCTATTTGATCTTGATTTGGTTACCAACTGTTTTAATAAATCTTGTGAGAATGTTTTGGATCTGCAGAAAATTAAATACAGGTGATCCTGACCCAAGATTTGAGCTAGGAAGACCTTCAAGTCATACATCTTCAGCTCCAGTTGGAACTACTTCTGCAAATGAGGTTTCTATCAGCACAACAATGACAAATTCAGCTGATACATCTGGTATGCCTTCAAATTCCAGCTCAGAGGCTCTACAACCAGATAAGAACACCTCAACTGTGGAAGGCAACAATGGTGATGGTGACAGTGACCAAGGATTTCTTGATGCCACTAACCACACCATAGATGAGAACATCAATGATGTCACACACTGCTTGGATCAAGTTTCACTTGAAAAATGTGCTGATGTGGTGGGAGAAACATCTATGCCAGATCTAAAATTTTCAAATTTAGATCTTTCTCAACAACTTGCTGTGATTCCTCAGCTTAGGATCCACAAGTCTCATCCTACCACAAACATCATTGGAGATGTTGTCTCTGGGGTAAAGACAAGAGGACAAACCCATGAAGCAAATGTTTGTCTTCACTCTTGTTTTTTATCCCAGATAGAGCCAAAGAAAGTTGAGGAGGCTCTAAAGGATGGAAGTTGGGTTGAAGCTATGCAACAAGAGCTGCTTCAATTCAAAAGACAGAAAGTTTGGAACCTTTGTCCTCTTCCTTCTGGGAGACTACAATAGGAACCAAATGGGTTTTAGGAACAAGAAGGATGATAGAGGCATTATCATCAAAAAAAAGCTAGACTGGTTGTTCAAGGATACACACAAGAAGAAGGGATTGACTACACTGATGTCTTTGCTCCGTGGCAGGCAAGATTAGAAGCTGTTAGGATATTCCTGGCATTTGCTGCATCCAAGAACTTCAAGGTCTTTCAACTTGATGTGAAATGTGCCTTCTTATATGGAGTGATAGATGAAGAGGTTTATGTCAAACAGCCACCTGGTTTTGTAGATCCTGATCATCCTGATTATGTCTGCAAGCTTGACAAAGCTCTCTATGGGCTGCATCAGGCACCCAGGAAGTGGTATGAGACACTATCTGAGTATCTCTGTAAACATGGATACAGGAGAGGTACTATAGATGGAACTCTTTCATCAAAGACAAGGAAAAGACATATTGCTAGTTCAAGTATATGTGGATGACATCATCTTTGGTTCAACTAATCCAAAGCTCTGCAAAGACTTTGAGAAGCTGATGAAAGACAGATTTGAAATGAGTGCCATGGGGGAACTCAATTCTTTCTGGGAATTCAAGTGAAGCAAGTTGAAGATGGCATCTTCATAAGTCAGTCAAAGTATGTTCAAGACATACTCAAAAGGTTCAATATGACTGACTGTAAGATTGCTAAGACACCCATAGCCAGAAACCCTCCCTTGGTCCTGATTGAGGGGGAGTGTGTAGATGAACACTTATACAGGGCTATGATTGGGTCTTATATATCTTACTGCTAGTAGGCCTGATATCATGTTTGCTACATGCATCTGTGCAAGATATCAAGCCAACCCTAAGATGTCTCATCTTATCACTGTCAAAAGGATTCTAAGATACCTAAAAGGTGCATCAACACTTGGTCTATGGTATCCCAAGAATTCTGACTTCAATCTGTATGCTTATACAGATAGTGATTATGGTGGTTGCAATATGACTGCAAAGTCTACATCTGGGGGATGTCAATTTCTTGGTGGAAGGGTTGTCTCATGGCAATGCAAGAAACAATCCTGTGTCTCTGCATCAACTGCTGAAGCTGAATATTGCTGCCGCTAGCTGCTGTGCTCAGGTGTTTGGATTCAGAATCAAATGCTAGACTATGGGTTAAATTTCAAGGAGACTCCAATCCACATAGACAAAAACAGTGCTATCTCAATTACAGAGAACCCTGTGCAGCACTCAAGGACAAAGCACATCAATATCAGGTATCATCTAATAAGAGATAATTATGAAAAGGGATTAATTAAACTAGTCAAGGTTCACACAGATGAACAATATGCTGATTTGTTTACAAAGGCTTTGATGAACAAAGATTTAAATATCTAATATCAGCTATTGGGATGATCAACCTTGAGTAAATTTTTCTTAAAACTAATTCTTATTATTTCTTAAAAATGTGTGTTCTAAGTTGTCTAGTCTATCATCTTCATAAGCTCATGTTTTTTCTTGGATTGGAAGAACTTTCCTTAGATTAATTGATGATTTTATACTTCGGAAGTTATGCATTTTAACTTCGAAAGAAAATCACCTTCAAAATATTTAACTGTCTAAGAAATTTACCTTCGGAAGAAATTTCAATTTTATCTTCCGAAGCTTAAATAGTTATCTTAGACACTTACTTATTTTCAAGGACCTTTTCCTTCGAAGCAATAATTAACTCTCGGAAGCTTTGTTGATCTCTATACAAAGCACTCAAGTCTTAATTTCCTTCCGAAGCAAAATCATCAAATACTCTCAGAAATTCTTCCGAAGTCATTTTAGCTTCGGAAGCTTTTTCATTAAAACTTCCGAAGATAATTTACCTTCGGAAGCTTGTTGATTTCCAAGAAAACTACTTTTGAGCAAAAAGTAAACTACTTTTTCAGAGGTGGGACCGACATCCGGATTTCAAAGTTTATCCTCTTTCATTAAACTTTATCTGAAATCCCTCTCTCTCATAAACCCAACGGTTTTCCCCCTCTTCTATCATCTGCTCTTCCTCAAACCTAAACCCAAATTTTTCTCTCTGAAATTTCTTTCTTTCTTCTTTCTTCATTCTTAAGCTACCTCACAATGGCTAACCTTGCTCACAGAAATGATCCCAACTTTACCATGCAGCTACACAGACAACACAATCAAGTTGCTCTGTTATGCTCTGAGAAAGATCCTCATTTCTCAGAGGTTTGTCGTTTCTTGTCTCTGTCCCACTACTTCACCTCCCTAACCATTGATCCTCCCTCTATGAGGATCAGTTGCTTGAATTCTGGAAGACCTGCCAAGAGGTTATTATGGACGGGGAGAAGGCACTGTCTGCCACAGTGCAGGGGAGAACAATCTTCATCACTCCGGCCATCATCAACCGACATCTTCAGCTGGATGATGAAGAAGGTGAGGTGTTCTTTCCAAAGGAAGCTGTAAATCATTCCTTTGAGCAGATGGGCTACGAGGGAGATTTCTCTGTAAAGACCTTCAGGAAAGGGAAGGTCTCATCCAAATGGAGATTCCTGCTCCATGTGGTCATTCACAGCTTATCAAACAAGCATGGTGGATGGGACCAGATTCCTGAAGATCTCTCCTTCATAGTCCATGGAATGGTTCAAGGGGTCAAATTCAGGTACTCTCAATTTGTTTATACAAATTGCTTGCTAATTTAGACTCCTAGAGTACTACATGTTTCCTAGATATGTCCAGTACATTCTTAACTGTGAACTGGGCTCACAGTTAAGGGAAACAGGTAACACTCTTAATTGGGACAGATGAAGCCCGACATCTTTAAAACATTGAGAAAGTCCACTGTTGGATTCTCTGGGGTAGAAACAGCCCTAGTCCCAAAAATGTTAGAGCTCATTGCTCAAGGTGACAACCTAGCAGCACAAGCTAGTGTGAACCCACACCTGCTGCTTTTCCAACCATACACAGCCTCAAATATCCATCACCTACCAAAGAAAATCCAAACGAACCCCTGCTCAGACTATTCAGTCTGAGGAGGCCCCCATATACTCACCAATACTGGAAGAAGTGGATACTGGAGCTCCCATTTCTCCTGAGGAGCAGACCACTCCCATTTTTCTAGAATCAGTGCTGAGGTTCCTCATGCTCAACCTGATGAGCTCATTAGCCCTACTGCTTTAAGCCATCACTCTGAGTCTCAACACTCAAGTGATCAACCTTCAGGGGACAGTTACCATCCCCAGCCTATAGATCTCAACCAACCAATTCCCAACCTTGACTTCTACACTGATGAAGATCTAGGTTTCAGTGAGTATAATGAGTCTCTCTTCTTTTCCCCTACTCCAAGAGAGATGAATACTCCTGAGTCTCCTACATCTATCCCACATCAGTCACCTACAACTGAGGTGGACACTTCTGAACTTGTTCAGGATGTCCATATGGAAGAGGCTCTCACTTCTGCAAGTGATTACATCATTAAGACTTCAACCATGGCAACTCAGCCTGCTGACATCTCAACTGAGACTGCCATTAAGCAGAGGAAATCTAGTAGCCAAGAACTAAGAACTGGTCATGAGAGAAAGACTCTGGTCCAATCTTCTCCACCCCAGTGATTCTTCTGATGAAGATGAGGGGGATCTGAGACTAAAGGTGCAACAACTATCCAAAACATGCACCTATTTAGTCTCAAAGGTCAGTCACCTTGAATCTCAGGTGACTACCTTAAACAATAGGATCAATGATCAGCAACTTGAGATTTCATATCTTAAGGAAAAACTAGCTGGGAGACCTTAAGGAGAGCTCAACCAGGAACACAAGAACCTGTGGATGTGATTGATCTATCCTCCAGCTCACCTATGCAAGTGGGTGATGCTACCAAAAAGGGGGAGAAAGTCTTTACAGCCATAGAACCTGGGAGTTCCTCTGAGAGAATGGACATTGAGGACTCACCATCCTCACTTGCAACTGTGCATTCTCAGCAACCTCCTCTAGATCACATTGATGTGGACTACAGACTCCTTCATACAGAGTCTATTTGAGGATGGGATACCAAGAGCCATGTCACCTTCATCATCCTTTAATCACATCATTGGATGGAGGTATGACAACAACTGGAAGGCTCATCATCATAAGAGTTCAAGGACAGCAAGAAGTTTTAATTTTCAGACCTTGAACTACTATGAAGGTCTGGATCTAGTAACATGCCACTTGTCAACCCAAGCCAATCAAGACAAGCTGACAGAATGGCTAGAAGAATCCAAGACAGGATCATTGCAGAGTTCAGCCTAAGAAGGAGACTAAGGCAATCAGGCAATGTCATCGGTCAACTGGATGTTGAGGCATACCTAAGATTAGCTTCATAGGGGAAACCTTGACTGAAGGCCCAGTGACAGAACCTGAGAGCCCTGTCTCATCATCTCCAACTGCTGCAGAGATCCATATTCCTTCTGAGACACCTGCTGGTGAAGGTGCTTCTCAACCTCTCTCTGGCCTGATCTCAAATGCTGCAATGAGCAATGAAGGCCAAAGCTCTCTCCACCTTAAGTCACAAAGGTCTGTGAGTGACAAAGGGAAAAGAAAAATGACATCTGAGGAGATTGAGGAGGAGGAGAGAGAGAGGAAAAGGAGGCTAAGGAGAGAAGGTTCCTCTACTGAGTCTCCAAGACTCATGGAGTCTGTAATCAGGGCTGCCCCCAGACCAGATACTCAGAATGATGAGTTAAGGGCAGTTAGGATTAACTATCTGCAGACTAGGAACTATGACATAGATAATATCATTTCTCTCCCCTTGGATGAATTGAATGAGCTGGTTGATCTGGAAAGGTCAAGAGAGAAGAAGGAGGTAGAAGATGCAGAACTCCTAGTACAGATCAAAGAAGAAAAAAAAGAAAAAGACTATAAGAGGTATGCCTACCCTCTCACCAGTTCAAGAAAGCCCTGAACAAGAGGATGCGGTTCAACAAGAACCTCAGGTAGATAAGGAAGAAGACAGAATCAAGATGATTAACTACCTGAGTGCCACAGGTCTCTATCAGGCAGATGCACTCCTTCCTTACCTCTGACTATGTTGAGTTTGAGTATTTAAAACAACTTGAACTTGAGCTAGTCAAGGAAAGAAAGACAACAAAGAGGAAGATGAGGGAAGAAGCTGCAAAGTCAAGAGCCATCATCCAAAAGAGCATGAAGAAGTCTGCTAATAGGCAGAGGATGATGAGCTTCTTGAAGCTGTATGAATTCTCCGGAAGGAGACTTGGACCCATGTCTCTATCCACTATGGATGAGCATATCAGGGTAATCAAGCAGAAGATCAAGAGTGGAGTGCTCACTGACTTACACTCCACTCCAAGTCAGGCCCGACCTGAAGTGGAGGTTAAGGTTGAACAAACAGACACAACACAACCGGACCTCCTGCTAATGCTCAGCAAGCTTCATCTTCTGATCCACAGTAGGGTCAACCTCCCTCTCCTTCTGAGCCTGAGAGAGAGGAAGTCCCAACTGAGAGAGAAGAAGATCATTTGGTGCTGTAGGCCAGTCTTCTCAGTTAAAATTTGGAAAGAGAAAGAAGAGGATGGCTTCTAAACCAAAGTCTAAGAAGAAGAAGAAGCCTGCATCCTCTTCTGAACCTCAGGATGAATCAGAACAACCTGAGGATGTGCAGCCAGAGGATGCTCAACCAACTCCAACTTTAGTAGCTCCTCTAGCATCAGGAAGACCCATCTTGTCTTGACATACACCACAAATCCAGAAAGATGGCATGTTATTAGAGATCAAGGCATTGAAGACATTTATACATGGCAAGATATGTTTCAGTTGCCTCTGCATGATCTCTTTGACATGAGAAGACACTTTGACAGCCTGAAGGATCCTGATCAACTTATGAAGAAAGGAATGGTGATCATCCTAATGAGGACTGTTAATATCTGAAGTTTTCTAAGTATTTGGTAGCATCAGCCTAGGGGAGTTTGTAGAGATTAATGAAGAGGCTCATGCAACCTAAACATCTTTAGTCTTTCCTGTATGCTGCACAAGTGCATTGAAGTGGAATGCTTCGGAAGTTTCACATGTGCAACAGAAATACTCTAAGTGTGAAATCTTCGGAAGCCAAGACCAACATCTTCCGAAGCCAAAGATGAAGTCTTCGAAGCCTCAGAGACAAAGTCTTCCGAAGCTTCAAGTTCATGAAGACAGATTTCTTTCGAAGACTTTTAACATATGCTTTATCTGATGTACTGTTCCATAAAGCTGGACATCTTTCCGCTGCAACTCTGCAAGTCACCAACTAACATGATTTGGTGATAAGGTCCATGCTTTTGGTAACTGTACATTGAGGTCTTGAGTCTGTATACTTTCTATTTTCTATACTTTATCCTTTTTGTAATAGAAAAGGATGTGAGCTATGGCATGTCATAGTCACAAGTCAAAAGGCAATCTGCCTTTTGACTCTACAATTGATTTTGTTTGTGTCTAGTCAATTGTATCCAGCTGGCTTTCAAAGTATAGCCAGCTGTAGGATGTAGTAGAAGTATCTTATGTTCTTGTATATTTTATTTATGCTTTGTAACACTTGTAATAGAACATAGAGAAAGCAATATACTGCATTCTTGAAAACCATATACTTGTGTTCTTTGTGTTCTGTCTCTTTCATTACTTGTGTTCTTAGTGTCTTATCTTGGTTAATCCAGTTTACTGCTTGATTAAAGTTTGGTTAATCTTCTCTTTGTGTTGTTGTGTTGTAACTCACACCCTTCAACGATCCTACAATTTCCATCCTAATAAATCGACATTAATCTAATACCACTTATCACGAAGTAAATTCCTAACTCTCGTGGGGCTCTTAGTTCCGTACTACGATCAGTCTTTAGCAACTTATTAGGTAGCGATTCAACGACTTGCAAGATGAACAATAATTGATTATAAGTAAAGAACGCTATGATTATAAGAGAATACTATTACAAGAAACCTTTGATACAATTCTTGTGAGGTGGTTAACAATGAACTCCACAACCTATTTATACTTGTTTTCTTTAATCTAGATAGTACTAATCTAGATTAATCTAATATATAAAATATTACAAATATCTAGATACTTCCATAGTTAAATTTTTAGATATTTACAAAGTGATCTATATATTTTTCAAAGTCTTTCTAGAATTTCCAAACACCATGGAGCTTGTGCAATGTGGCTGAAATTTCTAGAGTTTCGAGGAGTTGGTCTTGAATTTAAGCGTGCTGTGACAATAGGGTTTGTACCAGAATCATCTTTTGTGTGTGTTTACTAATATTTTTATTTTAGTTTTCAAACAAGATCATGTCTAATTTAATTAATATGCAATGTTATGCAAACTAGTAATTGGACCCGTGCGTTGTTATGGAGTTACTTCATCGCCTACCAAAAAAACACTAAGCTGATATGTTTATTTAATGCATTCTTTACTTCAAAAACTTCAAAAGAATATACATATGTGATCCGGTAAAATACATAAACCGTAGTTCGATGATGTATACATGAATAAACTATAAGTTCACAAATTGCCACATTATAAATTTAAGAAGCAAAACAAACAACATGAACCTGATTGATAGTGTAAGGCCCCATTCCCGGGACGCTTACAGTTGAATCCTCATCGCGCATAAAACATATAATTACATTTGTATTTCATAAAGCACCGCATCAGAAACATTTAAAAATGACATTTCATTTCAATATAGTAGCTTTTGCAAAATAATACATCATTAATCAGTTACAAAATACATTGTTGCATTACATCACAAAAGCATTATATAAATGAATGCCATCCCAAAAGAGTTGAGTAGTCACCTCGTGTCATCCTCGGCAATCATTACCTGCCAACTGGAAACACATCAAGTCAACGTTGCTGAGTGAGTTCTAGTTTTATAATAAAACATACTTTTCTTTCGTTAAAACCGTTCTTTACTTTCAGGTGATCATACAACATACGTACACATAGATAATATCATTATTATCTTCATCATTCATTAACTTTTGTTCATTCATTCGTTCTTTCTTTCTTTCATTTGTTCATTCATCATTACATCTTTTCCTTTCATTATCACCATGAACTTTACCCTTCATGCTCATGATACTGGGCCTAAGCCTATCATAGACCTTCATTCACGGTGCACCGCACCTTTGGCCACAGTACCTAGATAAAGTTCAGGTATACCATTGCCATGTGCTATGTCCTTGATGCTCATGGTACTGGACCTAAGCCTATAATACACCTTCATTCACGGTGCCCAGCACCTTTGGTCACTGTACCTATGGCAAGCAACAATGGTTCCATACATATGGTCAATCACAAAGAAAGACCCTGATGTGCATCCTCCCGGGATAGCAATTCCGCACACCGTTGAGCTAACACCTTTTAATGGCATGTCCCGACATACAATGCTTGCAAGACTTTCATTACTTTCATCATTCATTAATGCATGCATTCTTACTTCATGTTCCACTTTTCTTTATCTTTCACTTTACGTTACATAATACTTTCACTTCATTCATTAACGTTCATCGCAAGCCACAGGAAAGATAAACATACATCATAATAAGGACATATCATACACAGGCATCAACATCATACAGGGCAACATCATACATACATAACATGCATAATCATGCAACATCATCATCATCATGCCCAACATGCTCTCTGAGGCCTCAACAGTCATCTTACATGAACTTACGGGAATCTGTATGTCAAAACTTACATCTGCACTTTCCCCCGGAAGTCAGAAGTTAAACTACACTTTTCCTCGGGTGCAACAGCCCTATTCGAGCGTATGGACACCCTTCAGTCGCATGGACCCCATGCGACTGAGCATCATGCGAATGGACCAATGCGGATGAACACCCATGCGGATGAACACCCAATCGTGCGAATGAAACTAGTGCGGATGGACTCCATGCGGATGAGTCCCATGCGAATGGAACTAATGCGGATGAGCATTTATGCGACTGGGCTCCCAATCGTGCAAATGAACTCTAGTCGTGCGAATGAACCTCAATTGTGCGATTGAACCCAAATCGCACCTCAATCGGCCGTATGGCCTCCATTCGGTCACCTAGACCTAGCTGGTGCAGAATGCAGTTCATCCCGAACCCAATCTACCATTTTCGACCTCAAAGCTCATCTAAACCCGTTCTATGCCCAAATCAACCATCCTAAACCTTAGGAATGCATAACACAACACCATTCAAGCACACACAGCTCAAAAGCAAGGCCCAAACGAATCATACAAACGGGTCAAACACACACACACACACATAAAAACGCGATTTTCAAATGTGTTCCAGCCCCAAATCATTCAAAAACATGTAAAAGAGGGGTCCTAAAACTCACACAAACAACCCCAACGAGAAGAGCTTCGATTTGACCCGCTCCTCAACGATTTTGCTCACCCGAATCAACCCAAACCAACTTTTCTCCTTTTTTTCTCTTCTTCTCTCTTCTCCTCTATTGTTTGCTGAAAATGTGAGTGTGGGGAGAGGGTAATAGTTGCCCTCTCCTTACAAATATCACCATATACCCAACATTCTCTCGTTGTCGAGTTTGGTTCCTCGACTTAGGACTTTATTTCTTTTCTTCTTTCGTCGGCTTCAAAATAATAAATAACCAGGTGTTACAAGTCCACCCCCCTTATACAGGTTTCGTCCCTGAAACCTGTTATTCCTCAAACAAACGTGGGTAATGCTGTCTCATTTCTTCTTCTGTCTCCCACGTTGACTCGGATCTTTTCCTGTGCTTCCACTGTACACGCACAAGAGGAACCACTTTATTTTTCATCCTTTTCTCTTTTCGATCGATGATTGCCACTGGTTGCTCCATATAATTGAGCCTTTCGTCTACATCGATATCCTCCAGTGGAACAATCATGTCTTCATCCGCCAAGCACTTCCTTAGATGAGATACGTGGAATGTCGGGTGAATTCCACTTAACTCATCTGGTAACTCCAATCTATAGGCCACCTCTCCTACTCGAGCAATGATTCGGAAAGGGCCTATGTACCTTGGGCTCAACTTGCCCCGCTTCCGGAAACGAATGATACCCTTCCAAGGTGAGACCTTCAACATAACCCGGTCACCCACCTGGAACTCAATCGGTCTACGTCGTTTGTCGACGAACGACTTCTGTCTATCTTTGGCTGCCTTCATAAAGGATTTGATCCTCTCAAGCTTCTCACTCGTAGCCTCGATCACCTCGACGTTTCCCAACTCCTTCTGACCAATATCACCCCAACAAACGGGTGTTCTGCATTTCTTACCGTATAGCATCTCATATAGTGGAATACCAATGCTAGCATGATAGTTGTTGTTGTATGAGAATTCAGCTAACGGTAAGTGGTCATACCAACTTCCCCCAAAATCAATCACACATGCCCGAAGCATGTCTTCCAATGTCTGAATGGTCCTTTCTGACTGACCATCAGTTTGGGGATGATAAGCCGTGCTAATATGTAACCTCGTCCCCATGGCATCGTGGAATTTCTTCCAGAATTTGGATGTAAACCAGGTGTCACGATCAGATATAATAGACACCGGCACACGGTCAACAATCACTCATATGGCATCGTACCCTTTCAGAGTACGTGGCAGCTTCGTAATGAAATCCATGGTAATGTGCTCCCGCTTCCATTCCGGTATATCCAAAGGTTGGATCTTCCCATACGGCTTCTGATGCTCGACCTTCACCTGTAGACAAGTAAGGTATTTACTCACATACTCCACTACGTCCCGTTTCATACCCGGCCACCAATAATCTTTCTTCATATCTTGATACATTTTTATGGCACCGGGGTGAATAGAGTATCGAGTATTTTGAGCTTCATCCATAATCTTCACCCGTAGATCCCCAGAACGAGAGATCCACGTTCTCCTTAATCGAGTTCTAACACCAAGCGTGTTTTCATCCAATCTGCGACCAGACCTCTAATTCTCTCAGAGTTAAGATGATCCTCTTTCAGTGCCTCATCTTCAAACTCTTTGACTTGCTTCATCACGTCAGAGGTCATGATCAACTGATAAGCTTTCACTCAAATCGGCTCAGGTCTCTGCTTTCGGCTAAGGGCATCCGCCACCATGTTGGCTTTGCCCGGATGGTAGTGGATCTCGCAATCATAGTCTTTTATGAGCTCCAACCATCTTCTCTGCCTCATGTTCAGGTCCTTCTGCTCAAAGAAGTACTTCAAGCTTTTGTGGTCAGTGAATATGGTGCACTTCGTCCCGTAGAGATAGTGCCTCTAAATCTTTAACGCAAAGACCACGGCTGCTAGCACCAAGTCATGAGTAGGATAATTGACCTCATGAACCTTCAACTGTCAGGATGCATAGGCTATAATCTTCCCTCTCTGCATTAACACGCACCCCAACCTCGAGTAGGAAGCATCAGAATAAACCACCAGATCTTCGCTTCCATCGGGTAATGACAGAATAGGAGCTTGAGTCAACCTCGCCTTCAATCCTCGAATGCCTTCTCTTAAGCTTGACCCCATACAAACTTTACATCTTTTCAGGTCAACTTGGTTAGTTGAGAAGCGATCTTGGAAAAGTCTTGGATGAATCTTCTGTAATAGCCCGCCAAACCCAAGAAACTACGGATCTCGGACGACGTCCTTGGAGACTTCCATTGCATCACTGCCTCCACCTTAGTCGGGTCCACCATAATCCCGTCGGGATTTACCACATGACCTAAGAACTGAACTTCGCGCAACCAAAATGCACACTTGGAGAACTTGGCGTACAACTTCTCCTTTCTCAACGTCTCCAGAACCTCCCGAATGTGACTGGCGTGCTCAATCTCGCTCTTCGAATAAATCAGGATATCATCAATAAACACAATCACTGATTTATCCAACATCGGCCGACACAACCGATATCATATCCATAAAAGCAGCTGGCGCATTGGTCAAACCAAATGACATGACAAGAAACTCGTAGTGACCATAGCGCGTGCGGAAAGCTATTTTAGGAACATCCTGCTCCTTCACCTTCAACTGATGGTAACCAGATCAAAGATCTATCCTTGAAAACCAACTGGCACCTTGAAGTTGATCGAACAAATCATCTATTCTTGGTAAGGGGTATCGGTTCTTCACCATCAAATTGTTCAACTCACGGTAGTCAATACACATCCTCATACTACCGTCTTTCTTCTTCACAAACAAGACCGGAGCACAGTTAAAGCACCGGACCGTACGACAGTCCCTTGCCATGTGCCTCGCCTTCCCACATTTAAAGCACAAGTTCGACCCAAACCTACATTCTCCACTATGCTCTCTCCCACACCTTCCGCAATTCTTCATACCTGCCCCCGATGTGACCACATGGCAGTCGTCCACCCGTGCCTTCTTCTTACCCGTCGAGGCATCACCCCGACCAAACCTCTTCCCCTGCCAGTTTCGATCACCTCCACCCTTCCTGCCACCTTCAGCCACCACCACCACAGCCCTCTCATCATACAATCTCCCTTCCAAGTCCATCGCCGACCTAAACGTGCCCGGTCAGGCAGTGATCATATGCTTGTGAATATCCGCTGGCAAACCCTGAATATACCTCTTGATCTTTCGAGACAGAGGTGTCACCTGATCCGGCACTAGACGCGCCATCTCGTTGAATTTGGTGGTGTACTGTTGGTGTGTCATGGTTCCTGCCTTTAGTTGCAGGAGTTTTCTCTCAACTTTATCCATTTCTCTATGAGGACAAAACTCCTCAATCACTAACTTCTTCAGTTCAGACCATCTCATCCTCCCGATGGCCCTGCTACCTCGGCTTGGACTATATTGTCCCACCAGCACAGAGCCGAGTCCATAAAAGAGTGGGCAACAAACTTTACTTTTGGTCTTCCTGGCACTCGTTGATGTTCAATACAGATTCCATTTCTCTCACCCACCGGTAAGCAGCAACAGTGCCGTTTCCATCAAAAGTAGGGAGCTTGCATCGTTGAAACGCCCCATAGTTACAGCCTCGTGCCGCCTCCGGCGCAAGCTCTTCTTCTTCCTCTTCCTCATCATCAGAGGGAACCGTTTCTGGCTCCGGTTGTTCCCGTCCTCCCGAGGACCTGTTTCTCTCCTTTCTTTCCCCTTCCCGTACTGCCTTGATAACCTCGGTCACCACAGACAGTAAGATCTTCTGCATGATCTGATGAACTTCTTCAACAACAGCCTCCTTTACTGAGGCTCTCAAATTGGCACTCTCGTCGCCACCCTCCAGATGAGGGGTCTCTGGTTCTTCAGGAACCACCTTCTCAACTCTGGGTCTTCCTCTCTTTGGTCATGGCTCAGCACCAAGCCCATCATGACCACCTCCACGAGAGGCTTTCGAAGATCTACCACCGGCCATTCACACGCACACTGAAAGATTTAAACACCAACACGGTCATTCAAGGGAACGGCTCATTTTATGTCAAGTATAGTAAGTCCCTAATTACAGTGGCCAGTTGTGATTAGTCACTTACTTTACTCTTCAGTCTTCACACCCCGAGCATTACCTATCCTGACTACATCAGTATTTAAATCCACAAACAACACATAACACATCACATGCGCACATAATACCGGTTAACTTTACGAAAATACCTGATGGCACGCAGCTACTCAGATTGGCATCCCTTTCCTTTTCGTCCTATTCTTAGTTTAAGGTTATTTTGAAATTTTACCCATTTCACTTCTGGGGTAGCTAACCCGCACACAGTTGAGCTAACACCCTTCATTGGGGTAGCTAACCCACACCAGTTGAGCTAACACCCTTCATTGGGTGTGCACCTCCATACATTTGCTTGCAAGACTTTTTACGTTCATTCATTCGTTAATGCATGCATTCATTCATCATGTCCTCTTTCATTATCTTTCACTTTACGTTACATAATACTTTTGGTTCATTCATTAACATAACACGAAAGTCATGGAAAGATAAACCTACATCATCATAAGGAACATATCATATCATTCATATATCATCACACAGTGCATCATACATACATAAGATACATCATGCATAATCATGCAACATCATCATCATTAATCATAAGCATCAATTACAATGCATAACATGCCCCTTATACATCTATGACGCCAAAATTCAACTTATATAGTCCCCCGGGAATCTCCTAAGTCAAAGCCTACTTTACACATTTTCCCCAAAAATCATAAAAATATTCTAAGTCCTTAGGCGCATGGGCACTATGCAGGTGCATGGACACTATGCAGGCGCATAGGGAACACTTAGGCGCATGGGCAACTTTCAGGCGCATGGGCACTATGCAGGCGCATGGGGAACACTTTGTCAAATCCAGCCCAACTTCTAGGCGCATGGGTACTATTCAAGCGCATGAGCCACTTGGGCGCATGAGCATGATTGGGGCGCATGGCCTTATACTTAGTCATCCGACTAACATTTCTAGGCGCATGGACCACTGTTCAGGCGCATGGGCTATACTTAGACTTTTCTAAGGCAAATTTTTGGCGCATGAGCTACTGTTTAGGCGCATGGCTTACACTTAATTCTTTCTAAGGCAAATTTCGGGCGTATGAACATGTATATATGCGCATGAGCATTCTGTGAAACATGTTTCTAGGATGTTTTCAATCCTAATCATCAAACCATCTGTTCTAAGCATAATGTGGCTATTCTAAACATGAGTAGCCTATAAACATCAAGAACCAACATCCAACATACACAATACATACGGGTATTCACATATAAACTTTGTAAAAATCATTTTAATACGTTTTCAGCCCCAAAGATAGTTTAAAAACATGTAAAAACCGGGGTCTAGAACTCACCTGTTGCAACTTGGGTGTTCTTCCTTTTTAACCCGCTTGCAAGGAGTTCAATCACCTAAAAACAACACCAAAAACACACACACCCGAGCACAAACACAACCCATAAGCACATAAAACATAACCGGGATAAAACCCGTCATAAACACATAAAAACTTGAATTCTTACCTTGAATTCACTTTTCTTCTTCCCCTTCTTCTACACCAAGGTATTCTCTGCTCTCTCTCTCTCTCTAAAACCGAGGAAAATGGTGGAGTGAGGTGAGGGTGGGGGCGGCCATACCCACCTTTACACCAACTTTTGAAAGTTTTGTCCTTTTTGGACACTTTTAGTCCCTCCACTTGGACTTATTGCATTTCTTGCTTTTATTCTTTATATCTTGTCTTTAATAAAAATAACCGGGTGTTACATACTCATTCCTCCACACCCATCTCAAATGTGTACTATGATGAGAAAACTTATGAGATGGTAATTAAAAGGAAGTAGGGGGGAAAGAAGGGAGCTGAAATCAGATTATTCAGTGGATATGAAGTTAGATTGCTTGATGAATGATACATCCACTACATATACACCAGACACTTCAGGGAATTAAATAATAAATTGGGAGAGTTAGATATGCACTTCTTTTTAAAGTGCATCAAGCTGCTAAAGCTGGCCTATGATCAGATAAGAGCCAAAAGAGACAAAAGAAAGAAGAAGAAGACACCATTGCAGCTTGGGAATATTGTAAAACTTGAGGTTGACGTGGGGGGATCTTACTGATTCATAGAGATGGACTTTCTACAATTTCTATTTGGGAGCCTATTTCACTAAAGAAGCTGCCAATGGAAGCCATCAACAACATGAGCAAGATGAAGATTATGTGCTAAGCAAAGATAGGATGTCAGAAGCAACAGATTTCATGAATATGATCAAAGCTATATTGGATCCTACTAAAGCTGCATTCATTTTACCCCCAGAAGACCCAGCAGAATCATCAAACATCAATCACTCCCAAACATTGAGGAAAACTAGTTGTATAATCCTTAGGGGGAGTATTGTTGGACCTTGAAAGGATCATACATACCACTCAATGGGTGATTTGATGATTGCTCTGCTGAAATCTCTTGAAGTCCAAGAAAAAATGCGGATGAAGAATCTGCTAAGAAGAACAAAGTATTGTCTCCCGCATTTGTCAAATGCGGAAGACATAAAACAAATACGGACAGTATTTGTTCTTCCGCATTGACAAATGCGGAAGAAGACAAGAATGAATGCGGACAAGTATTTACTCCTCCGCATTGACTAATGCGGAAGAAGAAAAAGTGAATGCGGACAAGACTTTGCTCATCCGCATTGACAAATGCGGATGACCGAACAAACGCGCATAAGTATTTGTTCATCCGCATTAACCAATGCGGATGACCAACATACTAATGCGGTTGATCAAGTGAAGAAATGCTGATCAAGTTAACTCATCCGCATTTGTCAATGCGGATGAACAAGCAAGGATGCGGATGAAGACTTAGACTAGTTATGATGTAATAGGTCAGGGGTAGTTTAGTCATTTTGTAAAAGGCATCTTGTCTGCCTATAAATAGAATAGATACCTCGTACATGAGGTGATGGCTGATAGATAGAGAATTTTTGTTGTAATTATTCTCTGTAATTCATCAACTTTCACATATCAATACAAAAGCATTTATGAGTATTTTTCTTGCATTGAATGTTCTTTGATTGTTTGTTTCCGTCATTCAATCACTGACTTGATTACCATATTCGATTCACGGTAAGAATCTCACTCTTACTCAACCCCAGTAAAAGATGGTGTTACCAAAGTTGTGCATTCTTCAACAAGAACAGGCCAAGCCATAGCATGCAAAGCAGGACGACAATACACTTGATCAAAATTCTGTATTTAGTAAAACAAATTTCATTAAATCAAATCAAATCATTCGATAATTTCATATGATATGAAAATTCAAATTCATTCATTTCCTGGTATAGAAACCTCGTTCAAAACTAATGTTGCTGCAAATCCATAACAATCTACAAAACCTTATAAAAAAAACCCTAGTTTCATTTAAAAAAATGATAATTAGTAGGTTATCAGAAAATCGATTTAGCAAAACAGAGATACATTCTTTTGAGTTTGTGGCAAGAAGATGATTTTGCTATGATTAGAAGAAACTAGAAGCAAAAGTTGATGCGGGAATGTATAACGAGATTACCCTTGAAAGATTCATACAAGTATAAAAAACGTAGAAATCCAAAATTCAAATACACGATTATCCAACGGGAGGGAGGATAAAACACATTAGCAGTAGCCGGCTTCACAACCACCCATCATAGCCACCCTTTTCGCCCTCCGACCACTTGCCACTTGGTGCATCCGTCTGAACCACCATTCTGCCTCTTCGTTAACCAACGCCATCAACAACACCAAAACCCTAAAGAGGATGAAGAGGAGAACAAACCACCGTTCTAATTTCCAAAAAGAAAAATACTTGCACATTTAAAGAAGAGAAAGACATGATAGCATGGAGGATTTATGGTGAACCCTGACCACACACCACCATCACTTACCACCACCATTCCAACTGCTACCATCGGTCACCATCATCACTACTACTTTCCGCTACCGCCACTAAAAGTCACACGTTTCTTTCAATTGTTTAGAGTAAATTATATTTTTCGTCATTTAACTTTATAGCAAATTTACTCTAAGAATAATAATTTATTATAAAGTTAAAGGACGAAAAATATAATTTACTCTAAGAATAATAAAACTAAAAAAATAAAATAATGGTGTACTTCTATATTTCTTGTTCCATTTTCACTTTTATATATATATGTATATATATATATGTATATATATGTGTGTGTGTATATATATCTATGTATATATATATATATACACATAGGCGTTCGCCTCTTGAGCCTAGAGAAAGTTATCAGCATCGTCACGAGAACCTTGTCTTTGACGTTGTTAAAGAAATAAAATACGCTTGTCTCAATGAATCACTAAGAATCAACGAGCCACATAAACCCCAAAACCCAAAAGCAAAACCAACCACAATGCTAACATAAAACCCTTTACTTATCAACTTATCTTCAATTTCTTCTTCATGTCTCCGGCCCTTGGCCTGTCTCCTGGGCATCCATTCGGTAAAGGAACCCCGCAAAGCGCGGGATTCCCCGTATACGATGATACGTCAAAGCTTCGTCAAAGCTTTGTAGCTGTGTGCTTGTCGGGATTCTTCCCGACAAGTTGTTAAAGGATAAATCCAACACCCCGAGATTGCTCGAGTGTGAAAGGCTTACTGGGACTCTACCAACTAGACGGTTTCTCGATAGATCAAGAAAATCCAACAGTCTCACTAGACCAATGTCCTGAGGAATCCGCCGGTCAAGCTGTTTCGTGACAGATTCAAGGCAACCAGAGCCAAAAGACTCGGTGGGATTTCACCAGTTAGCCTATTGCTAGAAAGATCAAGGCTACTACTAGACCCAATGTCTTTTGGTACTCTGATTGCCTTCCTTTCATTGTAGCAATGCTTTGAACACATACCTGGCTTGGGAAGTTAGCCGGGCTCTTTCCAGCCCGATCGCATTGTACTCGATACTTGGGGTGCCTCTCTCCCTAGTAGTCATCCCGGATAAATTGTTGAGACACTTTGGTATGCTTCCTGAGATATTGTTAACCGAGAGGTCCAACATGTGAATCGTGTTGAGCTTACATAAGCTTGTAGGAATGGTGCCATGAAACCGATTCGACGGCAAGCTAAGAACAAGCAACATCGAAAAGCTTTCATCGATCCATTCGGGAATCTTACCCGACAGTTTGTTTTCTCCAAGATCAAGTAGTTGCAAGCCCGTGCAGTTTCTTAAGGACATAGGCATCTCTCCTGTCAGGCTATTGCCTCGCATGCTCATCATACTAACAAACTGAAGGGCTCCTATCGACTCGGGAATTGTCCCCGTAAACTTGTTGTTTTCGAGGTTGAGAATGGTCACCCTATCAAAGCTTTCCCAGCAGTCTGGAAGCTTTCCCGACAGTTGGTTGTTCGAGAGATCAAGGCGGTTTAAGGTAGTCAGGTTACACAAGGAAGAAATCGGCCCCGAGAACATGTTGTTATCAAGAATCAGTGCAATGGTATCGTGGGGAAATGAAGGTAGATTACCCGACAAGTTATTCGAGCTCAAATCTATCAAAGGTTGTTTACCGGATACCACATCTGGAACTGTACCATGGATGTGGTTCGAGGAGAGATTTAAATAACGAAGACCTGGAACCAGCGACTCCCAGAACCAACTGGGAACGGTGTCGCTGACTCCGGTGCCGGAGAGATCAAGCACGGAGAAATTTCTCCGACTTGGAGTTGAAAAGATGGAGACCAGTTGGGACCAATCTCTATAGCTAGTGAGTTATATGAAAGATCAAGGTATACTAGATTAGACAGATTTGCAACATGTGATTCAAGGATTGTACCTTGAAAGAAATTAGAAGATGCACCCAAAGACTCAAGGTTGGAGAGAGCCCCCAACTTTTCAGCTAGAGTTCCATGTAAGAGGTTTCTTTCAAAGTATAACTCTCGCAATGAACCGAAAACAGAAAGATCAGGGAGCGATCCATTGATAAGGTTACCCGCCAAATCGAGGATCAAAAGGTTTGAAATTTGCTGGAACTTTCCCGGGAAAGATCCATTTAACTGGTTTAATCCAAGGTACAGTTCTGTCAAAGCTGAAAATGTCGTAAAATCAGGTAAAGAACCAACTAGTTGATTCCCAAGTAACTCATTGTCGGAGAGATTGATGTCCGTAAGACTCCCACTGAAGTTGAACAACCAAGGGTATATCGTAGATGATGGAAGATAACTAGAGTTGACATCAAGAACAGCAAATGGAATTGGAGAGGTTGATCTGGGGATCAAGGAACGAGTTGGCAGTGTTGTTAGGAAGCAAACAGCTAACAAGTTGCAGGTCGACAAGCGAAGGCAGCTTGATCGCGGTATAAAGTAAGCCAACGATCCACTGAGGTCTACATAACTAAGATTCAGGTACTTGAGTGACGAAAGGCGCGAGAGCCAGCGAGTGTTCTCAATGACAACTGATGTGACTGCAAGATCAAGAGTTTGCAAGTTCGAAAGATTTCTTAATTGATAAGGAATTCGGGTGAAGTTAATTCGACATTGGAGAGCTTGAGGTGCTGCAACTTCGAGAAGGATCTAATGAACTCAGGGATACGTGTGAAACTGTTTCCACTGAGGTCTAAGTATGTTAACGCGCTTAAAGAAAGCAACGACGGGTCGATTTCACCGTTGAGAGCAAGCGTCTGTCCAAGTTGTTCAGACCAAATGCCAGGAAGATCAAGTGTGATAACTTGGCCTGTGGCATTGCTGCAGCCTACACCTCTCCATTGGCAGCAATCTGTGGTATTCTTCCATGAGCGTAGAAAGGCGTAATCGTCGACGAGCCCTTGTTTGAACTGCAAGAGTGCTATTTGGTCATGCTCAACACACTTGTTTCACCAGAAACAAGCTTCCTGTTGCTGCAAATGAAAATGAAAAGTAAATAAAGAATGCTTCTATAAAAATGCATCATTCTTGAATCTGGTTATATGTTAAAGCTCCCAATCTTTATTTTATATGTATATGATTTGTAAGTCGACTCTTGAGATATGGGCTACATTATCTTCTAAATAAATTATAAATTGATTAACTATAATTGCAAGCTATATTTGACTCGAGATATTCTGATTCCACTATATGAAATATGAGAGGCGGAATAAACCAATTTATTTTCCAAAAGAAAATGAAAATGGAAATGAAAATGAAAATGAAAATGAGAATGAAAATGTAAATCAATTGAACAATTAACTTAAAAGTTAAACCGAATTGCTTGTTGCCTTGTTGTAACTATATTAAAAGATTGACATCGTTGAAGATGGAATGCAGAATTCCAGCATGCAACATCCAAACATGCATTAAATAAACTTATTAATAATATCTTTCTTTTCATTTTGAGAAAGCTTATGAAATATGAAGTATGCCCCAGTCAAGTCAAGTGAAAGTAACGGAGCCTATTGGTTTTACATTTGCAACAAATGGGGCACAAAGGAGGTTAATGATGGTAGTTGAGGCTTAAGACTTTAACGGAGTGGAACGAAAATTTAAATGCATGTAGAATTTATTTAAATAATATATCGTGAACATTATTGATTATTCTCCGTATCATGACATGTGCCACATCATAGAGATATTGTAAACAAAATGTTCAAGACCTTCGATAATCAAATTATAACAAGTATTTTGAAATATCAAACTGCTTTGGAATCTTAAAAGTATCGGATGACGTTGCTCAATAGTTTTAATCTTGTTTCATCTTTTGTAATTTATCCTACCTCTCTTTCATATATTTTAATTTCTTTGTAGACATAACCATTTTTGCTACCAAAATCCATCCCGTGAGTCCTGCGGAATCAGGTTGCAGGGTGGTGAGAAGAAAGATCTGGTGCATATGATGTCGTTCGCTTTCATTTTCTCGTATTAGAGCTAACAAGCTTAGAGGCTTCTTTAATGTTCCCGCTAAGATGAGTGCATGGTGATGAACCTAATCACGTTAGATTTAAGAAGATTATGCCGATTTTGTTGTGATGTTACTTATAAAATATGTCACTAGAGCTGGAATTCACTTCATACGCTTCATCAGCTACCTATAAGAGGAGCCTCTATAAGTGCATACCTTTCTTTTTTCAACCGGCCTTCGGTTAACATTATGCCAAATACTTCAATCTAAAGAAGAAAAAGAAACAGGCAACATATATGCGTAATGGAATGGTTAAAATTCTTTGGAACACATACTCCATGTTTTGAGTTTAAAATTGATGATATTAGTTCCTTATTCTTAGATATAAAGATATCAAACAATAAAAGAGAACTCGAATAACATGATCGACCTAACTACTAACATCACCACTCTATTTAAACCAAACGTCCACAATCACTACCACCACCACCATGGACACCACGGTAACCGAATCCTCCGAGTTCATCAAAGTCCTCTCTGACGGCTCCGTCGAGCGGTTCACACCCTTAACCGCTCCGGCCTCCTCGACCTATACAACGGTTACAAGTGCAAAGATGTGACCATAGACCCGTCGAAGGCTATAACCGCACGAGTCTTCATCCCGTCAACCGCTGCTGGCACCGTTGTTACCAGTATTGGTATATTTCCACGGTGGTGGGTTTTGCATCGGCTCCACCACATGGCTAGGCTACCACCATTTCCTCGGAGACCTTTCGGCCACTTCCGAATCCATTATTGTATCTGTTGACTACCGCCTCGCGCCAGAAAATAAGCTACCCATCGCATACGAAGATGCTATGCTTCTCTCATTTGGTTAAGCCAACGAAAACCAAGTGAACCTTGGCTCCAAAACGCTGATCTTTCTCGGGTTTTTCTCTCGGGAGATAGTGCTGGAGGTAACATAGCTCACCAAGTAGCCATCAGAGCCATCCGGGATAAAGAATGCCCTGTTAGAATAATTGGAATAATGCCCATTCACCCTTACTTTGGTAGCGAGAAGCGGACCGAGTTAGAGATGAGACAAGAGGCAACTGATGAGGTGAAGTCCAATGATATGTTTTGGAGGCTGAGCATTCCCGAGGGCTTGAACCGGGACTATGAAGGCTGCAACCTTGAGCGTATGGCGGTGTCTGTGTCCGAATGGAGACAGTTTCCAAATGTGCTTGTTTTCGTGGCGGAGTTAGATTTCTTGAAAGAAAGGGGAGTGACGTACGCCGAGTTTTTGAAGGAAAAAGGTGTGAAGGAAGTGAAACTCATAGAGACAAAAGATGAAAAACATGTTTTTCATGTCTTTCGCCCCGATTCTGAGCCGACTAGATTGTTACAGAAGCAAATGAATGACTTCATACACAGCATTTGAATTGACTCGTCACAGAAAATGCATGATCACGCATTGAATCGGATGGATCTCTTCCAATTCGAAGAATAAATATGATAATTGAAATACAGAACCTATTTACATAGTGTATGTTATGATCAACTTTTTTACATACCTAGAGGTGAATCTAATGATCAAAACCACTCAAGAAACCGCCTACGAAGCCGGCTCCGTTGCAACTTCCACACAGCATTTCTTTCCTTCCTCTGCAAAAAGAATGACAAACACCGTCTGAATTAGACCAGACCTGGAATATAAAAAAATAATAGAAAAAAAAGAATACATGATCAAGCCATCTCACAAACCGGATTACAGATCTGGTAAACTTTAAATTCAAAAGTATAACTTAAAACAAAAAGACATGAACCTAGAACTGAACCAACTATAGCCAAAGATGATGAAACCAGTACCCGCAAAGCCAACAAGAGTCCCCGGCTTTAAATTCTCCATTAAAGAAATCTTCAAGGTTAACACCACTACCTTTGCATTGTGAACACTGAACTGCACCTAAGAAAAACAACAAACCTATGATATAAGTTCTGAGAAATACTAAATATGTTTTGAAACAATCAATTTTATTAAACAATAAAGGGTTTCTTCTTCAAATGAAAATGAAAATGAAAATGAAAATGAAAATGAAAATGAAAATGAAAATGAAAATGAAGGGGACTGTGTTCAACAAGCTTACCATTGCCATCACAATCTGTACATAGGACACTCTTTGTTTTAGGCTTTGGTTCCTTGTCTCCTGTAGCCTGCAATGAACAAGGACAAAATGACTCATCTTTTAAAAGAATGCCTAGACCATCATAGGCGAAGAACCAATGACACCTACTGCCTGCTCTTTTGTTAAACAGAGAGTGTCGCAAGCCCATTGACCGCTCTAACGACCATCGTGGTGGAATAAAAAACGTAACGCTTTTGCTAGAAGAGGCGTAAGGCAAAACGGACGGAATAACATGTGTTGGATTCGTATATCAGTTGCTGGACAATTGTAACACCCTCTTTTACTTGTTTTCAAACGATTTTGGGGCTGGAAAACATCTGAAAACGGATTTTCGTGTGTGTGTATGCTTGACCCGTTTGTGTATGAGTATGTGTGTATGATGCGTTTGAGTCTTGATTGTGAGCTTGTGTGTGCTTGAAAGGTGTTATGGTATGCATCCCTAAGGTTTAGGATGGTCGATTTGGGCTTAAAATGGGTTTAGATGAGTTTGGAGGCCGAAAACCCTCGGCTGCAGTCGGGATGAATTGCATTCTGCATCAGCTAGGCTAGGCAACCGACTGGAGGCCGAATGGAAGCCATACGGCCGAATAGGGTGCGATTGGGGTCCATTTGCACGATTGGGGTCCATTCGCACGGTTGGGGTCCATTTGCACGATTGGGGTCCATTCGCACGGTTGGGGTCCATTTGCACGATTGAAGGTTCATTCGCACGATTGAAAGGCCAGTCGCATGGGGGTCATGCGATTGGAGGTCCAGTCGCATAAGTGCTCATCCGCATTAGTTCCATTCGCATGAGGTCCATCCACATTGTCCATTCGCACGACTGGGTGTTCATTCGCATGAGTGTCCATCCGCATTAGTTCATTCGCATAATGTTCAGTCGCATGGAGGCCATGCGACTGAAGGGTGTCCATACGACTGAATAGGGCTGTTGCACCCGAGGAGAATATAGTTTGACTTCTGACTTTCGGGGGAAAGTGCAGATGTAAGTGTTGACATACAGGTTCCCGTAAGAGCACGTAAGATAATGGTTATGGCCTTAGAGAGCACGTAGGGCATGATGATGATAATGTTGCATGCATAGCATATTATGTAGGTACGATGTTGCTCTGTATGACGTGATGTCGGCGCATGTTAATGTCCCTATTATGATGTATGTTTATCTTCCTGTGGCTTTACGTGTTATGATAATGAATGAACGAAGTACTATGTAACGTAAAGTGAAAGATAACGAAAGAGGAACATGATGATGAATGCATGCATTAATAAATGGATGAAAGAAGTCTTGCAAGCATTGGATATCAGGGTCCTTCTTTGTGATCGACCAAACGTGTAGTGCCTCTACCGCTCACCTCTAGTACTGTGGCATACGCTCAGCTGTTCATTTGTTGACTTCGGCCCAGTAGCTAAATTGTTCGGGGTGTAGCATATGGTATTGGTACGAGAGATATCCGCTGTGCAAGTAAAGTTATAACAAACGAATGAATGAATGAACGAAAGAGATAATAAAAATATTATCTATGTGTACGTATGATGTATGATCGCGTGAAAGAAAAGAATGGTTTTGATGAAAGTAAAGTATGTTTATTATAAAAACTAGAACTCACTCAGCAACGCTGACTTTTTATATGTCTTCCAGTTGGCAGGAAATAATTGCTGAGGATGGCACCGCAAGGCTACTCAGCCCTTTTGGGATGGCATTCTTTTGATTAATATTTTTGCATTGTAATGCGAACAAGCTGTTTTGTAATGAATGTTGTATTAATTTGCAAAAGCATTTACATGGAAATAAAAGATTGTTTTAGTTTTCCGCTGCGATTTTATGAAATACAAATGTAATTATATGTTTTATGTGCGATGAGAACCCAACTGTAAGCGCCCGGGAACGGGGCCTTACAACAATTTAAGAGTCGTGAAACGCTTTCAGATTGAAACAATTAGTTGCTTCATTCGACTTTCTCAATCTTATAAAACTTGGATATTTCATGAACAAGTATGATGTTTGTGATGATTTTCGTGAACCAGATTGAATGACCAAAGCAGGTGGTTATCGTATTCAAACATCAGGTGCCAAAAACTGCTATTATGCAGTTATACGTCAAAATTCAAATATAACACAAAATGTAGCCGAAATTTTAATCCAAAATTCACATGGAAATTTTCTTGAAGATAACATTCTGAGCAATTTTTATGAACTAAATATTTTTCCTTCGCCTCTACTATACACCTCCTGACTTGTTTGATGTATATTATGTAGATACTTTGGTAAACAAATCAATCCAATTACACTAAAATATCTTGCAACACAGGATTTGGATCAATTGTGTTTCTAAATAGTTACATTCATTTTAATAACCAGTTTCTTAAAGCAATATCCACACTTGAATGAATCCCTGGTAATTAGAATCACAATCAAGCTACCCCAACAAGTTTGTAACAGGCGTAATAATCAACTTAAAAACACCCCCTAAAACAAGTGAAGCATAGACACCACTGAATCAAGAAACAACTACATTTCTTTTAACTTTTCCGTGTCAAACATTTTATTATCAAATGCACAATTTACATGGATTTCTAGACAAACAGACCACTTACCATTTTACCCAATTCACGGTGGTAACATAATTTCTTAAATTTACAAACTTTTTACCTAAAAACGAAAATCCTAGAACAAATCTGAAGTCAAAAATGCAACCGTTTGACATGCAAAGTCAAATTCGTTTGGAGGCAAATGAATAGCGTATGCAACTAGGACAACACACTGCCTTACAACAAACACGTAGGCTAATAATACGAGGCCTTCGAGTATTAACTTTAAACCCCAAGTAAGAACTGTATGAACCAATGGTTGAAGAATTGACCTTAGGTTTCAAAATGTCAACTTGACTGGTCTAAGAAGCTTGCGATTGCTTTGATTGGTAATAAACAGACCTACGAATGGAAAAGGAAAACAGATTTAGAGATTAAACAGGAAGAAAGTATAGAAATTTGGTGGGTGTGAAGATTAATAATACAAATACCTGGGTTGTGAGTTGGTATGGGTAGAGAGCAATAGCATGGAGATAAAGCCATAGGCATGGAGGAGTGTTGAGAAGTGGGATGACTGATGGTGTTTTGCAGTGGTTTTAGGGAGCTGGTATGCCTACAAAACATGGAGATAGAGTTGGATGAGAGTTGGTCTTTTGCTTGTTTTTTTCTCCACAGTGGCACATTTATTTTCTTCAAAAGATAAATTTATATTAGGAGAAATATATATATATATATATATATGATGAGAGATGTTTACTATTTGTTTCATTGGCTTTAATGTAACACTTATCAAGGTTGACATAATAAAATATGGATAAAACTACGATTGTTTAATATATATCAATAACTAAGATGTTTTTCATTAATAATATTATTGTCATGATAACTAAGAAACAAAACTACAGATGTATAAAGAGTGTATACTTTCATTTTTTGGAATCAATTGTGTTAACTTATGAAGACTTTATAAATAAAAGTCCAAAGGTTTTTCTAGTCGAAATATTATGTTAATGACGATTCTACACTGTTGAAATCAATAGCGGATTAACAATCAACAACAAGAATTGATTAAGAAGAAATGAACACTGTTAATTCAATTCTAGATTCACTCCATTGATCTTATTTGAAGAAAAACATATTAAAAGGAAGATAAGAAAAAGAGTATTACAAAGAAGATCTCCAAACCCTTCTCTTAAGAGCTTGATTAGTTTTATAAGATATAAAACTAACTAATTATTAACAACCCTTAACAACTAATCTTCAAAGTTGACACAATAAACCCCTCTACTTATTAACAGTTGATAGACCCAACCAAAACTTTAAATTGTAAAATAACAATCCTTCAACAATCTCTACCTTTATTCAAATTTAAAGTAAGATCAGGTAATTCCCAACAAACCACAGCAAAAATCCAACTTTGACCTGGTCACTAGTTTGGTCAGTATATCAACAACATTCTCCAAAGTATGAACATACTTCACCTTTACTTCATTAGAGTTAATCGCATCTTTAATAAAATATAATTTAACATTCATGTACATTTGATGTTTAGACAAGTATATAGCACCTTGATTGTCATAAAAAAATCAAAGCACTATGCACATCTAAACCCAAATCAGCAACAAAGCTTCTAAGCCATTAACTTCTTTCACTGCTTCAGTTAAGACTATGTATTCAGCCTTAGTGGTTTAAAGAGCTACCACATGCTGCAAAGTCACCTTCCAACTCATAGGCCACCACACAACTAAAACACATACCTTGTGATGGATCTGCCTTTATCAACATCCTTGGCAAAATCAAAATCCACATAACCATGTACTGACTGCTAAGCACTATATCCTTGACCAAATACCAGACCAATTTCTCTAGTACTATTAAGATATCTAAAAATCCATTTTACAGCATCCCAATGCAGCTTACCTGGTTCACTAAAAAACTAACTCACAAGGCTCACTTCATAACCTATATATGGCCTTGTGCAGGTCATAAGATACATGAGGCTTCCAACATCATTAGAATAAGGGACTCTAGCCATAACTAAACATCTGACTATGTCTGAGGAGAATTATGTTTAGACAACTAACTTTCTGTCCTGTAATGGTCACTACTGTCTTGCATTAACTCATTTTAAATAAGAGCATTGAGATGGTTTTAATAGACCAACTCTCCTATCTTTTTTAATCTCCATACCTAGGATTTTCTTAGCCTCCCCAAGTTCTTTGATACTAAGTTCTTTCATAAGTGAACTCTTGGTGTAATTGATCTCAACCTTATCTTTACTGGCCACCAACATGTCATCCACATACACCAACAAATACACCATCACACCGGCATGATTCTTCCTGTGATACACAAAACTATCAAACTCACTTCTCACAAAACATGATTAACAATGTAATCATCAAATCATTTATACCACTTTCTTGGGGATTGTTTCAACCATACAGGGATTTTTAACAGACAACCCTTGTCTCCAATACCCTCCACCTTAAAACCACAGGTTGATCCATGTAAATGCTTTAATCTAAATGTCCATGTAAAAAGTTTGTCTTGACATCCAACTATTCTAACTCTAAATCAAACATTACAACTAAAACCAAGATCACTCTATTACCATATGAGAATAGGATCTCATGATAATCTATTCCTGCCCTCTGAGTAAAACCTCTGGCTACCATCCTTGTCTTGAACCTAGGAGATTCTACACCAGCTATTCCCTCCTTTAACTTATACATCCATTTACATTTCACCATCTTTTAATCTTTTGGCCTATCTACCAAGACCCGGGTGTTATTCTTCTACAAAAAGTCCATCTTCCGCACTAAACACATAGGCTGACAAGTCATTATTTGACCTAAACTTGATAGGAGGAATTAGTGTCTCCTTGGTCTATCTCGAGAAATACTATAAATGGGACCTTCATCACCTTGATCATCTATAATGGGAGACCCAACACCTTGATGACTACTTGAACTATCTTCCTGAATCTCAGGAAACACTCTACCTCAATGCAGCCTTCATTAGTACCTGATCATCTATCTCCATTAAGGCTTTATCAGGACTAGTTACATCATTATAAATCACACTCCCTTAGAAAACCACATCCCTGCTTATAATAACTTAGGTTTGACATCGTCTAACCTCCATAACCTAATTCCTTAACACCTTTAGGGTAGCCTAGAAAGATGCATTTTTGAGCTCTTGGGTCTAATGTTTTTAAAATGTAATATACTTTTATTCAATCCTTATAATCTCAAGACTTGGTCATAGTAAAAATACTTATTGTGCACACGGGGCCAATCAATTGAGATTGGCGGACCATTGCAGCGTACCCTAGGTGACTGGGCCAGCCTTTTATTCAATCCTTATCATTCTTGTTGATTTCATGTTTGTACAACACTTAAACAATTACGAATACACATTTTAACGCAAAACCAAGCAACTTATCGGGACTTAATTGAAAATTATTTATAAATTTTCTTTTTTATGGTTCATATGTTAAAATACCCAACAACATGCCATGAGTTTATGGTGCAAATTAATTAATAAAATAAGTTGAGGGGTTAAAATTAAACTTAATCACTCTAAACTCTCTTTTAAACTCTGTCAATCCATTCAAGAACTTCATCTTTATGTAAGAAATCTTCAAGAACAACTTGTGAGTTTTTTTATTTTTGTTTTATTTTCTTACTTTCTTCTTTCATTTTCTTTACCACTTGAAACAACCTCTAATACATAACCACTTAGTCACCAATGAGAACAAGTATGGTAAACCCTCTTTTTTTAAGTTCACTAATTTGCATTCCTGAAATCATGTGAAAAAATAATGAGTTAGCTAACAAATTAACCGGTGAGTAAACACATGTTTGAATACATATATAGATTGATTAAAATGATTAATAATAATTTAATTCACAAGGAAATATCAAAGCGCATAATACAATATTGTAACATAAAAGACAAAACAATATAATCAAACCTAATTATTGAATTAACTCGGTCTACAGACGAAGCCATATATAATGTATGATTCCAGTTTCAATTACCATACGACTAAACAAATGAGGTGGGTTTGTTAAACCAATAAATCTATCATTGTTATGATGATTGCATGAATTAATGAGTGTGTTTTCATCTAATTTATCTAACTATGCACAAATAATTTCAAGTAATAATATAGCATGAATAGAAGTTGATTTTGAATAGAATTACAATGAAAAACAACGATTGAATATAAATCACATGATTTCTCCAAAATATAAAACATGAAAAATAGGCTATGATTACTCACCTTAATATTTGAATATTCAAAAGCTAGATTAGACACCAACGGTTCCCTTATGGTTATAACCTAAAAATGATGTCCTAGAATAGAATAAGGATATGATTAAAGACTAGACATGATATAGGTATTTTAATTTGGGATTTGAGGTTTTGAACAACTAGATAAAAATAATATAATTTAATCTATACAATTTGATTAAATATAATACATTAATTAGGTTAGGTAGTTGGATTTAAAAATAATAATAATAGATTATTAGCTATTGTTAAAACATTTTATTTATAACATTTGAATAAAACATAATTAATTTAATAGTTAATTATATAATGACTTGGTCAAAATAATTAATTATTTAAATAATTTACAAAAATAATTTGAAATAATTTAGTTTGATTTAAAGTAATTTTTATAAGATACAAAACTTAAATATTATAATGTTTTTGTCGCATTTATGTAACACCCGGTTATTTTTTAAGGAAAGATAAAAAATGAATAATAAAAGTAAGAAATGCAATTTTACTCAAGATGATGGGTTAAATGTGTCAAAAGAACAAAAGTACAAAAGTTAGTGTAAAGGTGGGCATGGCCATCCACCCTCACTTCACATCACCTTTTTCATTTCGGTTCTAGAGAGAGAGAGCCGAAAGCTTACGGGTTTGAAGAAGAAAAAGAAGAAGAGGCTGGATTCAAGGTAAGAATTCTAAGTTTTTAAGTGTTTGTGATGGGTTTTGTCTCGGTTATGTGTTGTGTGTGTGTTTGGTGGTTTCTAGGTGTTTGAACTCATTTGCATACGGTTAGAAGAAAGATACACCCAGAGTTGCACCAGGTGAGTTTCTAGACCCTGGTTTTACTTGTTTTAAACTCTTTGGGGCTGAAAATGTATTTTAAACGGTTTTTATTATGGTTATGTATGTAACCCGTATGTATTATGCATGTTTGATGATGTTCCTTAGGTGTTATTAAGTTGTTCATGCTTAGAATAGCCTTGGTAAGCTTAGAACAAATAGGCTTGATGTTTGGATTCGAAAATATCCTAGAAACATGTTGAGCAGAAGGTTCATGCGCCTGGGAAATGCCTTAGAAATGCATAAGTGTAACTCATGCACCTAAATAAGGCTCATGCGCCTAGAATATTAGTCGGACGACTAAGTGTAGGGCCATGCGCCCCAATAGTGTCCATGCGTCTGAATAGCCCATGTGCCTAAGTGTCTATGCGTACGAATGGACCATACGCCCGAATAGTCCATGCGCTTGAATGGTTCATGCGCCTAAGTGTTAAAATCTTTTAAGTGTTGGCTGATGCGCCTGCATAGTGATGAAACGCCCAAACAGGGCTCATACGCCAAATAGTATCGATGCGCCTAAACACTTAGAAATTATTACGAAATTTTTGGGAATCTCTGCTATTACGGTTTTTGACCGAGGTTTGACTAGGCTTATTAATGCTTAATTTCATGCATGATTATGGTTGTTTTATGATTGTTCCATATTATTATGATTGCTATTAGTGTATGACTTACGTGGTGTGTTTATTATCGTAACGTAAAGTATTACTAATAATAAAGCGAAGAGCAATGAAGAAGAGAAGTGGAACTTAATTAAAATGTTAACAAGTCTTGCAAGCACATAGGAGGTGCACGACCATGTTGTCATTAGCTCAACTGTGGTGCGTATTAGCTACCCTATTGTGCACACGGGGCCAATCAATTGAGATTGACGGACCATTGCAGCGTACCCTAGGTGACTGGGCCAGCCTGTATACAGTATTTAGAGCCCCTTGAGGGAACAGAAAAGCATTATCAGATTGTATAGTTAATGTGTGCTCACGTATAAAGAGATGAATTTCATAAAAAGAGTATTTTTCATATATATACCTTACAGAAAGCGTTTTATTACATTTAAAACTAGAACTCACTCAGCAACGCTGACTTTTATACGTTTTTAGTTTGTAGGTAAATATTGCTAAGGATGACACAAGGGTGAAGCTACTCGGCAGGAAAAGACTGACATCCATTCATACTTATTATTGATGTTGTTTTGTAATGCAATTAAACAATTCTTTTATATTCGGTTAAACAATAGTGTATTGCTCAACAACAGTGTTTTATTGAAATGAATGGCTTTTGTTAAAATAATTCCGCTGCTTAAGCTTGTAAATTTATAATGTTTAATGTATTTAATGCTGTGAATGACCAACTGTGAGGTCTCTGGGAACGGGGCCTTACAAGTTGGTATCAGAGCCAAAGTTTAAGAGAATTGGGTTAAATAAATTTTTAAAACCTAAACTGAAAATGGGACAACTGGAGGGATGTTAGCCCAAGTAGCTACGTGCCATCAGGTATTTTCTTTAATGTTAACTGGTATTATATGCGCATGCTATTTGATTTATGTGCTTTTAGTAGATTTAAATACTGATATAGTCAAGATAGGAAATGCTTGGGGTATGAAGAGTAAAGTAAGTGGCTAATCACAACTGACCACTATAATTAGGGACTTACTATACTTGACATAAACTGAGCTATTCCCTTGAATGATCGCGTTAGTGTTTGAATCTTATAGCGTGTTAGAGGATGGTTGGACAGAAATCTTCCAAGACTCCTAGAGGCAGAGGTCGTCCACGTGTGACTAGGAGTAGTGCTAAGGCTCCTGAGACGACCCGTGAGAACCCTGAGGTTCATGTCCGAAGCGAAGAGAATGAGAATGCTAGCCTGAATGCCTCAGCTAGGGAGGCGATTGCTGATAAAGTACACCAGGTCAAGCAGATAGTCTTACCATCTATGGTGACTGAAGTCATCAGGGCTGTGAGAAGTGAGGAGAGGAAGGAGAAGGAGACTAGAAGGGATCAACGGGCAAGGGAAGCAGAGGGGAGGAGGAACAACCAGAGCCTGAGACTGTGTTGTCCGATGAGGAGGAGGATGATGTAGTGGTCGTAGCGACCAGAGGGTGCAGTTATGAGGCGTTCCAAAGGTGTAAGCCCCCTACTTTCGATGGCAATGGCAATGTTGCTGCCGCTCACCGCTGGGTGAGGGAGATGGAGGCGGTCTTGGAAATCAGTGAGTGCCACGAGGACCAGAAGGTGAAGTACGCGACTCACTTTTTCGTTAATTCAGCGTTGTGTTGGTGGGACAATATTGTCCAAGCTGAGGGTACCAGGGCAATCGGAAGGATGAGGTGGAGTGAACTGAAGAAGTTGGTGGTCGGGGAATTTTGTTCTCACAGGGAACTCAATAAAATCGAGAGGGAGTTCTTGCAACTTGAAGCGGGGACCATGACCCACCAGCAGTACACCACTAAATCAACGAGATGGCGAGGTTGGTGCCGGATCAGGTGACGCCAGTGTCAAGGAAGATCAAGAGGTACATCCAGGGACTACCAGCTAACATTCGCAGGCACCTGATTGCTGCTCAGCCAGGTACCTTTCGATTGATGGTGGATTTGGTGGGTAGATTGTATGACGAGCGAGAGGAAACTGCGGTGGAGGTGAAGAAGATGAGTGGGGATGGTAAGAACTGGAATGGGAAGAGGTTTGGACGTGTGGTTTCACTCCAAACAACAAGAAGAGAAGGTGGATGACCATGGGGTGTCATCAAGATCAGGGCTGAAAAAGTGTGGCAGATGTGGAAGGAGCATGCCAGTGAGTGTAGGATGGGAATGAATGTATGCATCAGGTGTGGCAAGTATGGCCACATCGCTAGAGACTGTAGGGCACTGAAGTGCTATAACTGTGGCGGGGAGGGCACGCGACCAAAGACTATAAGAAGCCGAGGACGGAGAACTCTGGAGCGAAGAAGAAGCCGGAGGAAGGAGGGCAGAGGGAAAGTGCTAGAGCTTACACCATGACCTGGGAGGAAGCCAGAGCTGATCCCGATGTCGTGTCAGGTATGTTTCTAGTAAACCAAACTTGTGCCTCTGTATTGTTTGATTCCGGTGCTAGTAGGAGTTTTATTTCCACTACTTTCTGTCCTAAGTTGCCTATTAGTAGTAGAAATTTTAGTGAACCATTCGATGTAGAAACCGCTATTGGCAAGTCCACGAGAATTACTGATGTGATAGAGGATTGTGCTATAGAACTAGAAGGTCATAGGTTTGCTGCTAGGTACACGTGATGCCCCTAGGTGGATTTGATGTGGTACTAGGGATGGACTGGTTAGCAACCTATGAAGCAAACATCGTATGTCGCAAGAAGATGATTCGATTAGTTGCGCCTGATGGGAGTTTGGTTACGATTTATGGAGACCGCGTTACTACGATCCCGAAGGTGATTTCGATGGCGGTGGCGGGGAAGTGCATGAAACGTGGATGTAGTGCCTACTTGGCATACGTAAAAGATGTGGATGCGTCGGTACCGCAATTATCTGAGGTACTAGTGGTGTGTGACTTTCCGGACGTATTCCCGGAAGACTTACCTGGAGTGCCACCGGATCGCGAGATTGAGTTCCAAATTAATTTGACACCCGGTACTCAACCCGTTGCCAAAGCACCATATCGATTAGCTCCGACTGAGATGAAGGAACTCATGAGCCAACTGTAGGAGTTAATGGATAAGGGATTCATTCGACCGAGTATCTCTCCGTGGGGTGCTCCGGTGTTGTTTGTAAAGAAAAAGGATGAAAGTATGGGAATGTGCATTGACTATTGAGAGCTGAACAAGTTGACGGTGAAGAATCGGTACCCGTTACCAAGGATTGATGACTTGTTCGACCAGCTCGGTGCCAGTTGGTTCTCGAGAATAGATCTATGACAGGATCAGCGATCACAAGTTTGATGTATTAGAGTTCAAAGCAGCGGAATAGAACAAGAATTAGACAATTGTAGCAAGAGATCGATGTTTGTATGCATTAAGAGCACATACGGTTATAGCGAGAGAATATGTTTCTGATTCATGGAATGTTTATAGATATGGAATAATTCTAATCAAATCATTCATTCAATTATTACAATAGGTTGACACTCCTTATATAGAGTGCAATCGTTGCTGTTATCACGGGAAAGTGACAACTGGCAGATCTAATACAAAAATAACTAACTCTTAACAAACTACTGAAATGTTCACAACTACTGAGAACATATCAGAGTGTTAAGTATAGAATATAAAACTACTGATTAGAAACTACTGAAACTACAACGACTGAAGAACAAGCTCTTCAGTCATTTTACAAAACTACTGAAACTAGAAATTAAAACTACAGATATCACAACTACTGAAGAAGTACTCTTCAGCAGTTGTGACAAACTACTGAGGCTTCAGTACTTGATCTTCAGACTTTGACCTTCAGATGTTTCATCAGCTGATGACTTCAGTAGATTCATCAGCTGATGTCTTCAGTCTTTGTCTTCAGACTTTGTACATCAGTTGTTGATCTTCAGCACTTGTAAACTCTTCAGCTGTTGTACTTCAGTACTTGGTCTTTCAGCTTTAGCACTTGTGTTCTTCAGCTGTTGTACTTCAGCACTTTAGTTCTTCAGCTGTTGAAGTCTTCAGCACTTGATCTTCAGCTGTTGAAGTCTTCAGCACTTGTCAAACTGCTGATGAAGCTTTCAGCAGTTGTTGTGATACCATGTGGGACTTAGAGGTTTTCTGATCTTGGCTCATTGGTTCTTTTGGTCCAACAAACCCCCTGAACCAATGCAGCCAAAACCTCTAAATTATTTATTATCCCACTTATTGTTGGCAAAATGTTGGTCTTTTTCCTTCTTGATCAGTAGAGGAAGATGACCCATGTAAGCTCCGGCCTGGAAGAAATCTCAGATATTGTTTGGCTGAGTATGAATGGGAACTCTGTTTTGGGGAACTGGACACAGAGTTGTTATCCCATTCATGAGATTTACTTCCCCATAATGAGTCTGTATGACTCTCGAACATAGGCCTCAAGGAGAACAACTTGTTCCTCCTGAGAGAGTTCTTCTACTCCTCCTTCGAAGAAGAACTCTGGACCATAGTACTCTGATAAGTACTTCATGGTCCTGCCATTTTTCAGCTCCACGTAGTTACCTCCCTATATACAAATTCATCAGGATGGTTGCCTTCAAGGAGTAACTGGAGCTCATTCTTCTGGATGTCTTCAAGCTTTTTATATAACAACCCCTTCTTGATCATCTTGTTTTCTAGTAAAGCTTGAGGGGTCATCTTTGCTTGGTGAGCTTTCTTGAATTCATCAATGATTTCCCAAGGTGAGACTACAATGGCCAACATGATGGTAGAATCTATTGTTTTTCTGACCTGGCCATTGTATCTGTGTGGAATAGTTCTTTTATGGATTCTAGAACTCACCTGGGGTCTGGCCATACTCTCACTCTCTCCTTCTGATACTGAAAAGTGTGCCTGAGAGTGTACAGCCTTTGAGCATGCCATTTCATGGCTTGAATAGATGATGACTGAGGAAATTCCTTGTCAACCATCTTCAACAGTTGCTCATCGTGCTATTTCTGCTGTTCTTCATCTTCTATCTTGACTCTGACCATTTCCCTTTGAGAGTCAGGTGTGATCATGGTTGACTTCGGGGTTTTGGTAGCTTTAGAACAGCAGAGAGTGGCAGACTATTATCTTCATCCTCCTCTTCTTCTTCTTCTTCCATCCTCACCCCTTCTCCTCCTTCTGGGTGCATCACTGGATGATGGTTGGGTTGGTGAAGGAATTGGTTTTGAAGAATGAGGATGTTTGGATTTTGGCTTAGAGATTGGTTGGGAGATTTGTGGGTATGCTCTGTTTGAGTGGGTGGAAGGGAAGGTTGATCCAGCATCTTTGTAGTAGTTTCGCCTTTGTGAGTTTAGCCATCTCCAACCTTTTACCAGCCCCAGCTTCATCAAGGGCTTCCACAATAATCCCTTTGTTGAATTGCTCAGACAGACAGATTCTGGTGGCTATAGCCAGAATGCTGTCCCTGGTCCACGCACGAATCTCCATTAATGATCTTCCTAAGTATTTTGCAATGAAGCGGATCATTATTTCCAATCTCTCTTTTTCAAGAGCATCATACCCAGCCCATCGGGTTTGTATCTCTTGCACTTCCAACCTTCTTTCTGATCTCCTATCAGTGTGGCTGTATCAAACCCTTGCCTGAAGAGTTGTTCAATTATTTTATCCATGGATCGGCTGTGTGTAGTATCAGCTTCTTTTACCAGCTCCTCAAGGATTTTCTTCAGCAATATGATCATTAGCACTTTTCTTTCGCTTGTAAGTGAGCAGTGGTTGCAGTGGTTGCTTTTCTTTCTCCTCCTCTTGGTGTGCTTCTCTTCCTTCTTTTCCTCTGTTCTTTTCCTCTTCTTTTCTTTCACTGCAGTACTCTCCCCCTTTTTGGATGCATTGGAGGAAGGGGTTTGTACCGCAGAAAGAGTCTTTTGCACAGTAGCATCAATCAGGGGTGTAAAGTTGGGAAAGCCTCTCATCAATGGCTTTAGTCACATATCAGTGATTATGGGTGTGATGAGAGGGAGGGAATTTTGAAGTACAGCACCTATTTGCTCAGGAGGGTTCTGTTCTGAGAATAGGGCCGTGAAGCAGAGGCAGGTGGTTGAGTTTTGAGTGGCTCAGTGTTTGGGGAACCTTCAAGTGAAGGTGCCATCTGTGGGTTGGTAGAGGCAGATGGTCTTTCTCCTTGTGAGAGTTGGTCAAGTAGGTTTTGCAGCCTACTGACTTTCTCTTCAAGGATTGTGTTCTGGGCAAGAACATCATAGAAAAAGCCCAGGTCATCATCAGCCGAAGTTGAATCATCTGACCTCCTGCTTGGAGTAGGATTTACATGCACTGGGTGTAGACCAGTTGTTTGCATGTGCCCCTTGTGCTTGGTACTGGGGACTTCCAGCCTCAGGACATTCCATCGTCAGCTGTTGCCTCTAGGGAGGTCTTAGCAATGTTACCAGCCTCATTCTGATCATGTGCTGATTCAGAAGAGGTGGCAGCCTCACTAGATATTCTAAGCTCCTTATCTACACCAGGAGATAGAAGTGGTAAACCCCTGTGCTGTGGGTTCTCAAGTGCACTGTGTTCCTCCCCCTCAATTGTAGAGGTGTTCCAGTAGTACGTGGTTTCTGGGGAGGGGTGAGGAGTGCAGTTGAGTCAGCACTTGTGCAACTATTAAGTTGGGCTGTGAGGGGCGGTTGTTTGGGGTGAAGGGATAGAAGCAGTGTGCACCTGGGGAGGTTGGTGCTTTTCAATGGCAATCTCCTCAAGTGAGGAGATCCCATATGTAGGTACCCCTTGTGTGTTGCTGCAGCTCTGTTGAGAGGACCTGAGCGGCTATGGCTGGAAGAGTCATTGTATCCACTAGGGGGTTTGGACTAGTGGTATATCCTGCGTTTGTGGTGCAGGGGCATCCTCAGGGACTCAATTCCCTGAGTAGCCGTTTTGGGTTTCTTTTTGGGGGTTTGGTGGGGACTTTTGATTTGGAGGTGGTGGCTGTGGGTTCCTGCTGCGTGGGTTTTCGCAGCTTGGCAGCCATTTTGAGTGTGTGGTCAGAGTTGTGCCGGGAGTATACTTCCGGCAGAACAGCCGTAGCAGGGACTCCCAAGCCAACAAGTCCCTCAGCATTAAGCTGGTTTGTAATGATGGCATTATGAATCGTGGATATAGTATCCAACGTTTGGCAGTTAGTTTTTGAGCCATATCCTTGAGCTCCGAAATATTATTTCTGAAAATTTTAGCGGTTGTTGCTCAAGAATAGAATACATTACCTGCTGCCATTTTGTCGACATTTGATCCCAGACGACGTCTTAGGAGCCAAACATACATTCACCATGTGAAAAATCAGGCGTTCAGCGTCATGGAAGTGTTTCTTCATGATAGTGGAGGCACTGAGATTGCCTTGATATCCATGTTGGGCAAAGGATAGATCTGTGGTGCCCTTCGGATATCCAGCAGAAAGATAGCATCATCCAGATGAAGAATTTGGGGATAACTGCAGGAGTGATGACTACTTCTTTGTTGTTGACGACCGCTGGAGATATGGTGTGTTTTCTCCCTAGTGGTAATAGTAACGTTCATCCAAAATTGTTGCAGGGATTCGGCATGTAGTATGGGATTCAGAAGAAATGCCGTTTTGTATTGGGACTGAACCATAAGATCGATAGCAGTATCGAACTTAGCCCAGACAGGCGATTTAGTAAGGTAGGCAACACAGTTGTGTCGCGGTTTAAGTTGCATGGACGCCATTGAGAAGAGAGAAGTTTTGGAGAGGAACGTTAAGTTGAGAAGATGAAGCATTGAAGGATTAGGTAGGGATATATATAGGGTACGGGTAAGAAAACGACTGAAGGATGTGGTGTTAGTCATCAGTAGTTTTAAACGACCGTTGACATGGTATTATCCTTTCAGACGTTGAAACAGCTGAAGTCGTGGTGTTAGGCATCAGAAGTTAAAAACTACTGAAGACCGGGTTTTGACTTCAGATGATTGAAACAACTGAGGACTTGGTGTTGTCATCAGTGTTTGAAACTACTGAAGACAGTGGTTTTGTCATCAGCTGTTGTAAACAACTGAAGACTTGGTATTAGTCATCAGTAGTTATAAAACTACTGAAGACAGGGTATTGCTTCAGTTGTTTAGAATGAAACAGCAGTTGTACAAACGATTGAAGAGAAATTTCTCATCAGCTGTTTTCGTTAATTCTTAGCTTTTCAGCTGTTTCATACTGTCCTCAACACATTCATCAGCCTTTTTGGCGGATTTCAGTTGTTTCATAGGACATCAGTACTTATCTGTTTATACTGATTTCAGTAGTTGTAACTACATCAGTTTTTTAACTACATCAGTAGTTTGGAACAGATAAAGTACTTCAGTACTTATGAGGCATTTAGCCATCAGTAGTTAAAAAAACTGAAGGGAAAAGGACTCATCAGTACTTATATGTGACATGGGTACCAATGATCACCAGTAATTACTACTGAAATCATCAGTAGTTGTCACTTATTCTAGCTGCAGCATACCAAGCCTTAACACCAGGTTTTGAAAAGTTGAACTATCCAAAGGCTTAGTAAAAATTTCTGCAAGCTCATCAGCACTAGGCACAAACTTAGGATCAATAAGACCTTTTTCAAAACAATCCCTTATAAAATGATGTCTGATCTCTATATGTTTGGTCCTAGAGTGCTGGACTGGATTTTTGACAATACACAGAGCTGAAGCACTATCCATTACAATGGAGTCTTAGTCTCTGTAATGCCATAATCCAGAAGTTGGTTCTGAAGCCAGAGTACCTAAGAGGTGCAACTTGCAGCAGCAATGTACTCTGCTTCAGCAGTTGATATAGCAACTGAGGTCTGTTTCTTGCTCTGCCAAGAAATCAAGCAGTTGCCTAGGAATTGACATCCACCAGAAGTTGATTTCCTGGTCAACTTACACCCTGCATAGTCACTGTCAGAAAAAGCAACTAATTTACCAGAATGTCCAGTAGAATACCATAAACCTAGAGATGGAGTCCCTTGCAGATATCTAAAGATCCTCTTGACTGCAATCAGATGAGACTCTTTAGGTGCAGCCTGAAATCTAGCACAAACACATGTAGCAAACATAATATCTGGTCTAGAAGCTGTAAAATACATCAAGGACCCAATCATACATCTGTAAAGTGTTTCATCTACCGCTTTACCTTTCTGATCTGTATCCAGTTGTGTGGTGTTGCACATGGGGGTAGAACAAGGCTTACAGTTTTGTAAATCAAACTTTTGCAAAAGATCTTTTGTGTATTTGAACTGATGAATGAAAATTCCATCAGCCTTTTGTTTGATTTGCAACCCCAGAAAGAACTGTAACTCTCCCATGGCACTCATTTCAAACTTCTGTTGCATCAACTTTGTAAAGGCATCACACAACTTTGGATTAGAGGATGCAAAAATGATGTCATCTACATAAATTTGAACCAGTAGATTATGCTGCCCAGCTTTCTTAATGAATAAAGTCTTATCTATGGAGCCTCTAGTGAAATTATTTTCCAGAAGAAAGTTTGATAATGTCTCATACCAGGCTCTAGGAGCTTGTTTTAACCCATATAGAGCCTTATCAAGCTTATACACCCAATTAGGATGTTTATTGTCCTCAAAGCCTGGAGGTTGACATACATAAACCTCTTCTTTAATTTTTCCATACAAAAATGCACTTTTGACATCCATTTGAAAAACTTTAGGTTTTGATGAGCAGCATAAGCTAAAAACAATCGAATTGCTTCCAGTCTGGCTACAGGGGCAAAGGTTTCATCATAATCAATACCTTCTCTTGTGCAAACCCCTGAACAACCAGTCTAGCCGTTCTTAACAATAAGCCCATTTCATCAGTTTTGTTCCTAAACACCATTTAGTGCCTATTGCACACTTACCTGGAGGTAGAGGAACCAGTTCCCACACTTGTTGTTTCTTGAACTGAAGAAGCTCAAGCTGCATGGCATCAACCCATCCATTGTCTTTTAAAGCAATGTGATAATTCTTTGCTCTTGCTGACTGATGAAGAGAGCATAGAAGCAGAAATTTGACAATTGACTTCTTGTTGATACTCCAGCAGTGATATCACCAATGATTTGAGATAGGGTGATTCTTCAGATCTTGATACACAATGAGATCTGTGCAAGTGTTTGTAGCAGGCTTAACAGTAACAGATGGTGATGGTGAATCATTTCCTTGAAACCAATCAGTGGATGGTAATTCAAAGGAAGTTGAATTCGAAGAGATCTCATCAGCATTTGTTGTGGATGGTGCTACTGGAGCTACAGGAACATCAGGTCTAGCTGAATCAGGCAGCTGATCACTAAACCTGAAGAGGTGAGTACTGCAATCATCATCATCATCAGCAGCAGTACCACCAGGTGGTGAACTGTTGACAGGAGCAACAGCAAGAGTTTGATAAGGAACATATTGCAGTATGTCCAAATCAAATAACTCCACAGGGCTTTGTGGAATCTTGTCCTTTGGAGATTCATTGAACTTAACATGTAGAGTTTCTTCAACCATCTTTGTTCTACAGTTGAAGACTCTGTATGCCTTGCAAGTAGATGAATAACCAACAAAATACCCTGCATCCACCTTAGGATCAAATTTATGGAGTTGATCCTTTGTGTTGAGAATAAAACAGGGACAGCCAAATGCTTTGAAAAATGAAATCAGAGGAGCCAAATGATGGAGGACTTCATATGGAGTCTTCATCAACTCTGATTTACTAAAAATCTATTTTGCACATAGCAAGCTGTGTTACAGCTTCAGCCCAAAAGGTCAGTGGCAAACCAGAGTCAGCCAGCATGGACCTTGCAGCCTCAATGAGGGTCATGTTCTTTCTCTCCACTACTCCATTTTGTTCTGGAGTCCTTGGAATGCTAAACTGCCTTTTGATTCCCTTTGAAAGATAGAAGTCATCAAGTGTATGATTTCTGAATTCAGTTCCATTGTCACTCCTAATACACTTGACTGGAAGGGAATGCTGCTTCTCAATATACAACACAAAGTGAATAACCTTTTGAGCAGCCTCATCCTTTGAATGTAGAAAGAAAGTCCATACAAATCTGGAGTAATCATCCACAATTACCAGACAGTATTTCTTCTTTGCCATGCTCATTACTCTCACAGGACCAAATAGATCCATATGCAGTAATTGCAAGCAGGCATGGACTTAGACACTTCAATGGGAGGGAATGAGACTTTGTGCTGTTTTCCTTTTAAACAAGCAGTGCAGGTTTCATCACAATGGAACTCCTTTATTGGTAAGCCTCTGACTAAACTATTGTGGGTAAGCTGATTCATGTTTTTGAGATTAACATGACCAAGCCTTCTATGCCACAGTTTAGATTCTTGAGAAGAGGCTTTGAAAATAGGCAAGGATTGCCTTTGAGATCTTTTTCTTGGAAAGATCTAAGGCATACACCCTTCCTGTCCTGTTGGCTCTCAGGAGAGTGTGATCATCCAACACCTTGTCAATCAAGTGCAAAACTTTGGATGACAGAATCCTACAGTTTTAACTGGTGAAAAGAGCAACATGGCCTTTATCACACATTTGACTGACACTCAAGAGATTGTACTTGAGATTTTCCACATGATTAACATCATCAAATTTGATTTCTCCATTGGAGACAGCCCTTACCAATGATGTAACCCCTAGCATCATTGCCAAAAGAAACAAATCCCTTCTTTCCTTGAGAGTAGTCATGAAGAAGAGAGCTGTTCCCAGTCATGTGCATAGATCCCCCACTGTCTACATACCAGATGCTACTTTGGCATGTTGAAGAACCCTACATAATAAACAATCAGTTAGTTTTAGAGACCCAAACCTTTTTGGTTTTGGGCCTGGTCTCATCAATAGATGGTAAACTAACAGGTTTATTTGAAACAACAGCCTGAGAGGAAGAAGATGGTGTAGAAGAGGAGTCCTTTGGCTTGGATCTCCTTTTCTGTGGTTTCAACATAGGAGCATCTAGTTGGTTAACTCTACCCAACAGATGTTGAACCATCATAACCAGCTGTGTCTGATTTTGTGATAAAGCTTTCAGCTCATCAGACACATTGTCAGTGGAGTTTGATAAGTTCCTATGTTGCACCTTCTTCTTCTGAGCACTCTCAGCTGTCACCTGTTTAAACCCTTCCTTTTTGGATTTCTTTGAGGACTTAAGGGTTACAGGATTTGATGTTGCTGATACAAATGTGGTCTCAAACTCAGTTTTTATTTTTACCATTTTCTCTTTAATTTCTTCTTTTTGTTTGAGTTTGGAACCTCTTTTGTACCAACAATCATCTGTAAGATGATTGACAAACCACATACTTCACATGGTTTCTTCTTCATCTTAGGTTGATCATCAACTAAAGAGGGTGAAGCAACTGAAGACTTGTTCTTCAATGCTTTGGAAGCATTGTTTGCTATCTTGACAGCCTCTTTAGTAGTCTTCAAACTCTTTCTACTGACAGTTTTCTTCTCTTCAATACTGACAGCAGTTGGAGTTTGAACTTCAGGTGTTACATCCTGCTCTCTAGTCCTTTTAGGACCTTCAGAATTAACTCCTGAGTTGATCAACTCATTGATCATGTGAGTGTCAGCCTTTGAACCATCAACATCAGCTGATAGGTTCAGAGAGGGCTTGATGCTGACTGCTACTTCTGATTGTGCTGTATCAGAAAGTAGATCACATGATGTGATGGATTGGTTATCACTCTCACCATCAGATTCTACCTCTGCTCTTGGAGTAAAATCTGTAGGTGGAGCAGTGTGATTGTAACCAATGCCAAACTTCACATTGGAAGCAGATTGCTTACTAAGAAGCATTTCAAAACCTTTGCATGATTGTACCCATCTATCACACTCTACCTGGGTAACTGCAAGGGTTTCTTTGAGATCTTTGTACTTCTCTAGAAGTAACTCTTCTCTAGCCTTATCATCAATTATTTGGCATTTCAGTTTATAAATCTCATCATTTTTATCTTTAAGCACAGACTCAAACTTAGCTTTGTTTTTGGAAATTATTTGTTCGAGCTCAATGTTCTTATTAATTAAAGCTACATTTGCTTCTCTAATGGAAGCAAATGCTGCTATGCATGGTTCAGAACATAATTTGGCTTTTGCCTCAGAGGATACCTGTGATACCTGAGGTGTAGAGGCATTAGAAAATGAAGTATCAGCAGACTCCAAAGCCATAAGAGCTAGATTCCCAAAAGGACTGTCACCACCATGTTGAACAGCACCTGAGAACAGTTGTTCATGACCAGACATGTCATCTGGTAAACTGCTCCAGTCAACAACTCCTGGGGTGAAGAAGCTGTGTTGTTGAGGTTGAGTTTGTTGATGAGATTGGGATGGCTGAGGTTCTGGTAGTGCATGAGGTTGTGGTGCCATAGGAACTTGAACTTGATTTGACTGTGGCATGTAATAACAAGGGTAAGGATATGGCATTTGACCCTGAGGAACAAAATATGCCGGAGATTGTTGTTGAGGATGATGACTAGAAGTGACAGGATGTTGCCCTCTGTGTTGTTGACTATTGCCAGGAAAAGTCACAAAGGGTGCAGTGGAGTTAGATACAGTTGATCTACACTCTCTTGCAAAGTGTCCAAGCCTTTGGCATTTGTGACACCTCAACTTGCTCTTGTCAAAACCAACTTTGGTTTTGCCAGAGAGTCCTGGGAATTTTCTTCCAGTTCTTTTGTAGAACTTCTGAGATTTGATATTTATCAAGGCCATTTGGCTCAAAATATCCATCTCTTCTAAGTCATCATCAGCAATCCCCTTGAGATCATCCATAATGAAGCATAAATTGTCATTATTACACCCAGTAACTGACCATCAATACTCACAAATGCAGAATCAGAAGTGTTTGAAGAGAAATTAATATGCTCATCATATTGGCATTCAGATGAAGCATATTCTGACTCGTGACCCACCAAGGCAGTGTTGCCTGGTACAAAGTCTTCAGTGAGCTTTCCAGATGAAGACAGCTTTCTCTTCTGTTCTATCTCTCTCTCAAACGTGAGTAGTTTCCCATGGAGTTGGGTGAGAGATAGTTTGTCCAAACTTGCACTGGAGCGTAGGACAATAGTATATGTGTCCCATCTCTCAGGCAGTGATCTGAGAAATCTGTTATTCATCTGAATGTTTGTGTACTCAAGTTTGACCATTTTTAATTCAGAGATCAAACAGGAGAACCGCTCATATTGTTGAGTCAGCGTCTCACCCTTTCTATGAGAGAATGTCTCATATTGTTGGGCAAGGATTTCTCTATTATTTGCCAAGACCTCATCTGTTTCTCCAAATTGTTCTTTCAAGGCATTCCAGAGGTCATGGGTAGTTTCATGATGCATTAGCCCAGAATAGATTTCATTGGGCAGTGCCATGGCCAGAATTCCATGGGCTTTTGCATCAATTTCAAGCAACTTCTTATCCTCATCTGAGTATTGCTCCCTTCTCTTCGGAACCATTTGATTGGTTTCCGGGTTATTCACCATAGGCTTGTGTGGACCATGTACCACTGATGTCCAACAACCTGCGCTGTTAACAGACAGGTGATGGAGCATTCGTCATTGCCATATGTTATACTCATTCCTAACCAGCATTGGTGGCTTGGTTGAGGAACCAGTATTGTGAGGATCATTGGAGGGAGTAGTCATTTTCAGTTCAAAAACAATTTAATTCAAGCTTTTCAAAGTTTTACACAGACCACAACAAACTCAATGAAAACCAAGAAAAGATCTCAGGATGAGTGACCAGAAATACAGAAAATTCAATCTCTATAACCGTTTCTTGCAAAAACAAAAAGCTAATTCAATCAAACTTAGATCTTGAATAGCAGTTTCAATGATCAATTATTAGATCGATCAATGATTAACTGGCTCTGATACCATTTGACAGGATCAGCGATCACAAGTTTGATGTATTAGAGTTTAAAGCAGCGGAATAAGAACAGGAATTAGACAAATTGTAGCAAGAGATCGATGTTTGTATGCATTAAGAGCACATACGGTTATAGCGAGAGAATATGTTTCTGATTCATGGAATGTTTATAGATATGGAATAATTCTAATCAAATCATTCATTCAATTATTACAATAGGTTGACACTCCTTATATAGAGTGCAATCGTTGCTGTTATCACGGGAAAGTGACAACTGGCAGATCTAATACAAAAATAACTAACTCTTAACAAACTACTGAAATGTTCACAACTACTGAGAACATATCAGAGTGTTAAGTATAGAATATAAAACTACTGATTAGAAACTACTGAAACTACAACGACTGAAGAACAAGCTCTTTAATCGTTTTACAAAACTACTGAAACTAGAAATATAAAACTACTAATATCACAACTACTGAAGAAGTACTCTTCAGCAGTTGTGACAAACTACTGAGGCTTCAGTACTTGATCTTCAGACTTTGACCTTCAGATGTTTCATCAGCTGATGACTTCAGTAGATATCATCAGCTGATGTCTTCAGTCTTTGTCTTCAGACTTTGTACATCAGTTGTTGATCTTTAGCACTTGTAAACTCTTCAGCTGTTGCTCTTCAGTACTTTGGTCTTTCAGCTTCAGCACTTGTGTTCTTCAGCTGTTGTACTTCAGCACTTTAGTTCTTCAGCTGTTGAAGTCTTCAGCACTTGATCTTCAGCTGTTGAAGTCTTCAGCACTTGTCAAACTGCTGATGAAGCTTTCAGCAGTTGTTGTGATACCATGTGGGACTTAGAGGTTTTCTGATCTTGGCTCATTGGTTCTTTTGGTCCAACAATCTACGATCTGGCTACCATCAATTGAAGGTGAAGGAACAAGACATTCCTAAGACAGCTTTCAATACGCGTTATGAACACTATGAGTTCCTCGTTATGTCTTTTGGTCTAACTAACGTGCCAGCTGTCTTATGGATTTGATGAATCGAGTGCGTCGGCCAATGTTGGATAGATCAGTGATTGTATTCATTGATGATATCCTGATCTACTCGGAGAGCGAAGAAGAGCATGCCGGTCACATTCGGGAGGTGTTGGAGACATTAAGAAGGGAGAAGTTGTATGCCAAATTCTCTAAGTGCGTGTTCTGTTTGCGTGAAGTTCAATTCTTGGGTCATGTGGTGAATCCTGATGGAATCATGGTGGACCCGGCAAAGGTGGAGGCGGTTATGCAATGGAAGTCACCGAAGACGCTAAACGAGATTCGTAGTTTCTTGGGCTTGGCGGGCTACTATTGAAGATTCATTCAAGACTTTTCCAAGATCGCCTCTCTACTAACCAAGTTGACCCAGAAAGATGTGAAGTTTGTATGGGGTCAAGCTCAAGAGAAAGCATTCGAGGAGTTAAAGGCAAGGTTGACTCAAGCTCATGTCCTGTCATTACCCGAAAGAAGCGAGGATTTGGTGGTCTATTCAGATGTTTCCTACTCAGGGTTAGGGTGCGTGTTAATGTAGAGAGGGAAGGTTATAGCCTATGCATCTCGACAGTTGAAGGTTCATGAGGTCAACTACTTTACTCATGACTTGGAGCTAGCAACCGGGTCTTTGCACTAAAGATTTAGAGGCACTATCTGTACGGGATGAAGTGCACCATATTCACGGACCACAAAAGCTTAAAGTATTTCTTTGAGCAGAAGTACCTGTACATAAGGCAGAGAAGATGGTTGGAGCTCATAAAAGATTATGATTGCGAGATCCATTACCATCCGGGCAAGGCTAACATGGTGGCTGATGCCCTTAGCCGAAAAGAGAGGCCCGAGCCGATTTGGGTGAAAGCATATTAGCTGATCATGACCTCTGATGTAATGAAGCAAGTCAAAGAGTTTCAAGATCAGGTATTGAAAGAATATCATCTTAACTCTGAAAGGATGAGAGGTCTGGTTGGGGAATTGGGAGAAAACACACTCGGTGTTAGAACCTGGTTCGGTCGTGTGTGGATTCCTCGTTTTGGGGATCTGCGTGTGAATATTATGGATGAAGCTCACAAGACTCGATACTCCATTCATCATGGTGCCACGAAAATGTATCAAGATATGAAGAAAGATTACTGGTGGCTGGGTATGAAGCGCGATATGGTGGGGTATGTGAGTAAGTGCCTTACTTGCTTACAGGTGAAGGCCGAACATCAGAAGCCGTATGGGAAGATTCAACCTTTGGATATACTATAATGGAAGTGGGAACACATCACCATGGATTTCATTACGAAGCTACCGTGTACTCCGAAAGGGTACGATGCCATATGGGTGATTATTGACCGTTTGACGAAGAGTGCTCACTTCCTACCGATCCACGAGACATATTCATCTGAAAGGTTGGCGGATCTATTTATCAAGGAATTGTAACTCGTCATGGTGTGCCTGTGTCTATTGTATCTGATCGTGACACCCGGTTTGCATCCAAATTCTGGAAGAAATTCCACGACGCCATGGGGACGAGGTTACATATTAGCATGGCTTATCATCCCCAAACTGATGGTCAGTCAGAAAGGACCATTCAGACACTGGAAGACATGCTTCGGGCATGTGTGATTGATTTTAGGGGAAGTTAGGATGACCACCTACCGTTAGCTAATTCTCATACAACAACATCTATCATGTCAGCATTGGTATGCCACCCTATGAGATGCTATACGGTAGGAGATGCAGAACACCCATTTTTGGGGTGATATTGGTCAGAAGGAATTGGGGAGCGTCGAGGTAATCGAGGCTACGACTGAGAAGCTTGAGAAGATTAAAGCCTTCATGAAGGCAGCCAAAGATAGACAGAAGTCGTATGCCGATAAACGATGCAGACTGATTGAGTTCCAGGTGGGTGACCGGGTTATGTTGAAGGTCTCACCTTGGAAGGGGATCATCCGATTCAGGAAACGAGGTAAGCTAAGCCCGAGATACATAGGACCTTTCCGAATCATTGCTCGAGTAGGAGAGGTGGCCTATAGATTGGAGTTACCAGATGAGTTAAGTGGAATTCACCTGACATTCCATGTATCTCATCTGAGAAAGTGCTTAGCTGATGAAGACATGATTGTTCCACTAGAGGATATCGAATTTGACAAAAGGCTCAATTATATTGAGCAACCAGTGGTTCCTCTTGTGCGTGTACAGCGGAAGCACAGGAAGGGATCCGAATCTACATGGGAGACTGAGGAAGAAATGAGACAGCATTACCCACATTTGTTCGAAGAATAACAGGTTTCAGGGACGAAACCTATTTAAGGGGGTGGACTTGTAACACCCGGTTATTTTCTTAAGGAAAGATAAGAAATGAAGAATAAAAGTAAGAAATGCAATTTAACCCAAGATAAGGGGTTAAATGTGTCAAAATAACAAAAGTACAAAAAGTTAGTGTAAAGGTGGGCATGGCCGCCCACCCTCACTTCACATCACCTTTTTCATTTCGGTTCTAGAGAGAGAGAACCGAAAGCTTACGGGTTTGAAGAAGAAGAAGAAGAGGCTGGATTCAAGGTAAGAATTTAAATTTTTTAAGTGTTTGTGATGGGTTTTTGTCTCGGTTATGTGCTTATGTGTTTGTATGTGTGTTCGTGTGTATGTGTTTGGTGGTTTCTAGGTGTTTGAACTCATTTGCATACGGATTAGAAGAAAGATACACCCAAAGTTGCACCAGGTAAGTTTCTAGACCCCGGTTTTACTTGTTTTAAACTCTTTGTGGCTGAAAATGTATTTTAAACGGTTTTTATTATGGTTATGTATGTATACCCGTATGTATTATGCATGTTTGATGATGTTCCTTAGGTGTTATTAAGTTGTTCATGCTTAGAATAGCCTTGGTAAGCTTAGAACAAATAGGCTGGATGTTTGGGTTTGAAAATATCCTAGAAACATGTAGAGCAGAAGGTTGATGCACCTAAATAAGGCTCATGCGCCTGGGAAATGCCTTAGAAATGCTTAAGTGTAACTCATGCGCCTAAATAAGGCTCATGCGCCTAGAATATTAGTCGGATGACTAAGTGTGGGGCCATGCACCCCAATAGTGTCCATGCGTCCGAATGGACCATATGCCCGAATAGTCCATGCGCCTGAATGGTCCATGCGCCTGAATGGTTCATGCGCCTAAGTGTTAAAATCTTTTAAGTGTTGGCTGATGCGCCTGCATAGTGATGAAATGCCTAAACAGGGCTCATGCGCCCAAATAGTATCGATGCGCCTAAACACTTAGAAATTATTACGAAATTTTTGGGAGTTTGTGCTATTAAGGTTTTTGACCGAGGTTTGACTAGGCTTAGTAATGCTTAATTTCATGCATGATTATGGTTGTTTTATGATTGTTCTATATTATTATTATTGCTATTAGTGTGTGACTTTACATGGTGTGTTTATTATCGTAACGTAAAGTATTACTAATAATAAAGCGAAGAGCAATGAAGAAGAGAAGTGGAACTTAATTAAAATGTTAACAAGTCTTGCAAGCACATATGAGGTGCATGACCATGTTGTCGTTAGCTCAACTGTGATGCGGATTAGCTACCCTATTGTGCACACGGGGCCAGTCAATTGAGATTGGCGGTCCTTTGCAACGTATCCTAGGTGACTAGGCCAACCTTGTATACAGTATTTAGAGCCCCTTGAGGGAACAGAAAAGCATTATCTGATTGTATAGTTAATGCGTGCTCACGTATAAAGAGATGAATTTCATAAAAAGAGTATTTTCATATATATACCTTACAGAAAGCGTTTTATTACTTTTAAAACTAGAACTCACTCAGCAACGCTGACTTTTATACGTTTTCAGTTGGTAGGTAAATATTGCTGAGGATGGCACGAGGGTGAAGCTACTCGGCAGGAAAAGACTGACATCCATTCATACTTATTATTGATGTTGTTGTGTAATGCAATTAAACAATTCTTTTGCATTCGGTTAAACAATAGTGTATTGCTCAACAACAGTGTTTTAATGAAATGAATGGCTTTTGTTAAAATAATTCTGCTGCTTAAGCTTGTAAATTTATAATATTTAATGTATATAATGCTGTGAATGACCAACTGTGAGGTCTTCGAGAACGGGCCTTACAATTTAAAACCTTTAAAATTAAGTAAAATATAATTTTTTAAACCTTTAGAATTTGCAGGAATTAATTAATAATCATTGAAATGGATTTAGTTAACAAAATCATTATTATAATAATAAGATTTATAAGAATTTCTAGAATTAGAAATGAATTGAAAAATGATATATATATATATATATATATATATGTATATATATATGTATGTATGTATGTATAAGTTTATAAGTAGCAATTCATGTCAATGGTTACGAATTATGCAAGTTTATAGATAACATATAGCTACAATCAAACCTTGACCAAGAATAAGTTTACAAGTATATAACGATTAGCTAAGTGTACTTGGTTTTCATAATGAACAAGCATACGTCATCAGGAGCCGGTAATAACCTCAGCTTTAGCACCAAATAGGCTTGCCAGACCCATAGATCTATGACATCGGTAGGCTAGCAATATTAATGATTGTCAACATATAATGTCCATCATATAAGACTCACAATATTACAAATAACCATGACAAAAAGTAAAGATGAATTGCATGTGCATTTACAAGTATCAAGTTGTTTACAGTAAACTTATAAGGTTAACATGTTTCACCCCAAAAGGTGTGAAATAAAATAAAAAATGGGCATGGATAACTCATATTGTATATTGATGGTTGTAGAGTACATAAGAAAGCTTGGATGTTTAAGAGTCAAAGGTGATATCCTAAAGGATATAAATAAACAATAACTTGCAGTCGGAATTTATTACAAGAAGTTAGGCCATTTAGAGAATGCCAAAAAGTGAAAGGTAGATTGAAAAAGGATTATTGCACCAACGTCACACCCAAACCAACGGCGGAATCATCGTGGCGGACGAATGTGAAACGATTGTTCATAGCTCATGGAATTTAATAAGTTAAAATAATAATAAATGCCATTTTTCATTGAATAAAAACTAGATAATTAAGTCATTACAATACAACAAAGATTTGAGCAACATAAGATATTTATTTAACTAAGTCCAAGTCCTATATGAGTAAGAAGAATATTTTCAAGTAGCAATCCTGAAACGTGTTAAAAATAAAGGGTCAACTTTGAAAGTTGGCGAGTTTCCATGGGTCAAGCATACATATATATAAAAAGATTTACAATTAGCAATTCATGTCAATGGTTATGAATTATGTATGTTTATAGAACACATATGGCTACAATCAACCTTGACCAATATTAAGATTACAAGTTTATAACAATTAGCTAAGTGTACTTGGTTCCCATGATGAACAAGTTATACATGATTAGGAGTCAGCAATACATCGTCTTAAGCACCAAATAGGCTTGTCATGCCCATAGATCTATGACGTCGCCAGACTAGTAATAGTTAATGATTATCAACATATAATGTATCTCATATAATACTCACAATAATACCAATAACCATAACAAAAAGGTCAAGATGAATTGCATGTGCATTTACAAGTATCAAGATGTTTACAAGTGTAAGTTTATAAAGTTAACATGTTTCACCCCAAAATGTATGAAATAAAGTAAAAAGGGAGCACGGGGAACTCACATGAAAAACTCACGTGCTATAAGATGCATTTAAAATAACAATAAGAAGATAACATTACTCCAACGTTTACTTCACGATTCAACCTAAGGGTTGATGTCTCAGAATTAGAATAAAGATAAGATCAACGACTAAATATGAATTAAGGTTTCAATTGGAATTTGAGGTTTGTTTAATAATTAAAATAAAATAATGAAATCGATTGTTTTGATTCATTAAAGATTGAATAACTCAATAAATAATTAAGATTTAAAACGATCACGAGTTGTTAGTAAAATTCAATAATTAAGCTTTACTCAAATATTTAATTTATAATAATTGATGAAAAGATTGAGTAAAGTATGGTAAGTAAATAATTATTTTACTAATTAATTATTTAAACTTATGGCCAAATAATCAATTGAATAATCAATTATCTAACTAAGTTAATAAAATAACTTATTTGATGAAAAGACCATTTTATAAAGTAATAAAAATAGTTCTTATAATATTAAACTATAAAATTTGACTATTATATTGTTTAAAAACTTCAGAAATTAATTTGATAATTTCTTAGATAAATTTTATAACAACAATAATTTTAATTTTTAATTAATAAAATAATTTTAATTTATGTAATTTAATTTATAAAAGAAAAAAGGGTTAAAAAATATTTGAGGGTGCCCGGGGTTGAACCAGGGTCCTTATGCAGGCGTCAAGTGATTTAACCAGCTGAGCTAGCGCTTGTTTCTATTATAAGTTCACTGGAATTTTTCCAAAATCAGTTATCAAAGAAAATCCTCAAATCCTACATAAACCCTAGAATCGTTGTTATCAAAATTGAACACCCAAACGATGATGATTACTGAAATAAACATGGCGCTTGATTCCCCATGTAAACCGAGTTTATGTATGTGTTTAACTTATGTGATTAAGATCGAATTGATGGAGATGATTGTAGGAACAAAAGCGACTACGTTGAAGTTGATTCGAGGTACGAACGTTGTTGTTAATCCAATTAACTTTACATTAAGCTTTCAAAGGTGATGATAAGTAAAAACCCTTAATCAATTTTGTATAATAAAGCTTCGAACATGGATCTCAGCTAAGTTATAGGTCATTGATGAATATGAAAGCGGACTTGGTGTGTGCGGGTTCAATAGGTGAAATCGAGTGGTTGGATAGTTAAAACGTGTTGAATAGAATGTTTCCCCCATGATATATAGCTATGATTTCACCCATTTCAATTCGTCGAGTTTAATGCATGAAATGGGTGTTTCGTCTTAGAATTAATGATAATTACTTGCTTTCAATCGTAATTATTGGTTTAGTTGAATTTGAAATGATTAGTAATACATTTCTAATGGATCGATTGAATCAATTGTTCATATGTCGAATTGAAACGAATTTTGCTTTGAAGTGGTTATTTTGGTTTCTAGTTTGAATGTTCGTAATAGCAATTAAATCAAATTAAAGCATGGTAATAGCTTCGAATCTATGTCACGACGATTTATGAAAGATTTAATTGGGTTTAAAATCGATGGTTAAAGGGTAATAGGTTCGAATCTAGTTTGAATGTTCGTTTTATTTTTTGGAACATATTAATAAATAAAGTGACTAAATAATAAATTTTATTTACAAGATTGATTCGAAAATAGGCGGATGTTACATGGGGAGTGCCGCGTTCGAACCTGGGTTTCCCTACGGAATGAAAGTGAGTTAACCGGTGGGCTGGTAGCCCATATTTATTGTAAGGCTTGTTAGAATTAAAATTAAACATTAATTGATATCATCCCTAAAGTCATATGAACGCTAGAATCTGATTGATCAAATAGAAGTAGAAATCGAATCAATACCCAAATTAATCATGAGGCTTTTGCTTCCAACATGAAAAAATGTGTGTGAGTGTGCGGAATTACCTGAATTAAGTGTCATTTGATTATAAGGAGAAGAACAGGTACCAATGAGGTTAGTCTAATTTGAGATGAAAATGATGATGATGATCAAATTAATCATGTGTGAAGATTCTAAATGTGATTTCGACCAAAAGTCCCTTATAAACTGCGTCATAGGTTGCTCGGGTAGTTGCCTTTGATTTGGTTGCTGGTTCGAATGAATATGGGAATCAAAAACAGTGTGTGTGTTTAAGATGAAATTAAGAGTTCAAATAGGTTTAAGGAATCCACTAGAGTCTTTTCCCTCGTTTATATAGTTCCAATTTGTGTTGTTTTGAGTCAAACGAGTAATGGGTCGATTCGGATGTTACAACTTTGATTTAATGATGAATTATTTCTATTATAGATCAATTGATTTGATTATTAAACTTGAGATGATTACAGAAAGACTTTGTGTTAATGAAATCGATTGATCTCGCATATTTTCGAGTTATAACCGATTTTTTAACAAGTTTCGGTTTTGGTTTGAATGCTTCATAAAAACAATAAAATCGAAATGAAACATGGTTATGGGTTCAAATCTGATTAGCGACCCAAAAGGGTGGTTCAATTGGATTCAAAATCGGAGCATTGTCGGAGCTTGGCCGGAGATTACAAACGACGGGGGGTGGGTCGTTGTAACACCTTGAATTTTTATTTAAACGAAAGGAAAAGAAAAGTAAATAGAAAGAATAAATAATGGGCACAAGTGGAGGGGGATAAAGTGTACAAAGTACAAAAGTCTAATATTTTATATTATAAATGGGTATGGTCGCCCATATTAAAAGCAGAAACTGCTTTTACTTTCGGAGGAAGAAGAAGAAGAAGAAGAAAACCCTTGGTTCTAGAGAGAGAAAGAGGAAGAAGCAGCTGCAAAGGTGAGTTTTCTCTTATATGAGCTCAGTTTCAGCTGGGTTTCGAGTTCTTGACCAAAGTTCTTGGTGTTTAGTGTTTGTTTTTGGGATTTAAGAGCTGAATTGAAGGTGGGTCTCGAACTTGAAGTGTGTTGCTCAAAGGCTGCTCAAGGTGAGTTTCTAGAACCCTTCTTTTACAAACTTTTTACTTGTTTGGGGCTATTATGCACACCAAGAAAATGTTTTCAAGTAAAATCATGAGTTTCAACCTATTGTTCGATGATGTTTTGTGTATGTATGTTTTAGATCTGGTTTATGGGTTAGTGTTGATGTTTAGCATGCTTAGGTGCCCTTAGTATGTTAGATCTATGCTTGGGTATTATTAGAATGATTATCGGGTGATGTTAGTAGCATAGAAAACATTTCAGAATGTTTTGAGGTGCATGAACAGTGGCCCATACGCTCAGCATGTTGGCCATACGCCTAAGTGTTGGCCATGCGCCCAAGAGTGAGCCATGCACCTAGATAGTGTTCCCATGCGCCCAACGACCAACTGCCTAAGTATGCACAACCGCCCAAACCCCATGCACCTAAGTGTTAATAATCTAAGTGTAAGTTCAGACGCCCAAATAGTGGCAAGGCGCCTAAACAGGGCAGAATGCCCAATAATGTCCATGCGCCCAAGTTGCCAAAACAGCTAAGTGTCCATGCGCTTGCATAGTGGTAAAGCGCCTGAACAGGGCAGAAACGCCCAAATAGTGCCCATGCGCCCAAACTGTTTTACACTTAGAGTTTTTATGCTCATGCGCCTAAAATGTCCCATGCACCCATTTTGGACTTAGGATTTTTTAAGTGCTTTTAAAGGGTAAAATCGGGAGATAGGCCTTATTATGACGTGATGACTTATGCTTGATGTGTGCATGGTGATGTGATGAAATTACGATATGTATATGTGTGAGTGATGTGTTATTTTTCTTCGTCATAGAGTTTTCAAGACGTACGTATTATGTTTTATAATACATTATGTATGACTTTACGTGGTGTGATGTATAAACGAATAAATTAACGAGCGCAAAGTATTATGTGACGAAGTGAAAGATAACGATAAAGTACGAACGAACGAATACGATAGAGTACGAAATGAACACATGAGATAACAAATGGTGAACATGAAAGTGACGGATGATGAGATCCGTATCGCGTACCCCGATACTGTGTCAGTCTCCGGACATGAGTCGGGGGTATTGCATGAGACAAAATAGGATGATGAGATCCGTGTCGCGTACCCTGGTACTGTGTCAGTCTTTGGACATGAGTCGGGGGTTTGTTTATCAGGCCCCGGCACAGTATCAGTCTTTGGACATGAGTCGGGGGTATTGCATGAGACGAGGTATCCCGGTGATGTGTCAATGTTCGGACATGAGTTGGGGGTTTCTGTACAGGCCCCGGCACAACATCAGCTTTCAAGCATGAGTCGGGGATATTGCATGAGACAAGATTCGAGTAATGAAGAGTAATGAGAGAAGAAATGAATGAATGAACAAATGATGATAAAGATAATAATAATTATTATTATCAGTATAAATGTATGATTTATGACAACCGACGGACGTAAAGTACGAAAAGGAAGTAAGAGAAAAGAAAGTAAAAGATATTGAGTATGAATGATAATATGAATACGAAAGTAAATAAAAGAATGAAACAATGAAAGTATGAAAGAACGAAACGAATAAAGAACATAGATTGAGTGTACGTATGTTGTATGACCACGGATGAATGTAAAGATAGTTTTTAAAGGAAATAAAGTATTTTATTATAAAAACTAGAACTCACTCAGCAACACTGACTTTTGTATGCATGATAGTTGGCAGATATTTTGTTGATACTGAGGAGTTGCAGGCATGGATGCAACTGGGAGCGTTTTGAGGCTGGCATCCATATTTTGACATGTCATTGTATTTTGAGATGAAAACAAATGTTGTAAATGAATAATGTCATGTCTTTAGTTATTAATGAAAGTTTTAATTCCGCTGTAAAATAATGTACATTTTAAAATGTTTTATGTGCGATGAATGACCAACTGTGAGGTGCCCCGGAATGGGGCCTTACAAGTTGGTATCAAGCCAAAGTTTAAGTGAAATGGGTAAATATTTTCAAAAGAAACCTAAACTTAAACTGAGAATGGGACTAAAAGAAAAGGATACCAGTCCTAGTACTACGTGCCTGCAGGTAAAGGTTTTATGTAAACGTTTAAAGTAAGTTAACGTTAACCAGTATTATGTGCGCATGTTATGTGGCTAGTGTGCTTTTGTGTAGATTTAGATACTGATGTAGTTAGGATAAGAGATGCTTGGGGTGTGAAGAGTAAAGTAAGTGGCTAATCACAACTGGCCACTGTAATTAGGGACTTACTATACTTGAAATAATCCAAGTTATTACCTTGAATGACCATGTTAGTGTTTGAATCTTATAGTGATTAGAGAATGGCTGGAGGTAGATCATCTAAGGCCTCTAGGGTGGAGCACAGGGAGGACGTGGTGCTGAACCGTTCGTTACAAGGAATAGGGCTAGGGCTACTGAGAGGACACGTGAGGAGCCCGAGATGCAACACCACGACGGTGGTGATGAGAGCGCGAACTTGAGGGCCTCGGTGAAAGAGGCAGTAGTAGAAGAGGTCCATCAAGTTATGCAGACGATTCTACCGTCTGTAGTGACAGAAGTGATTAAAGCTGTTAGGGAATGTGAAAGGAAGGAGAGGAATAGGCGGTCCTTAAGGAGAGAGCAACCGGAGACCGAGATGGTTATCCCTACTGATGAGGAAGAGGAGGAAGAAGAGCATGTGCCTGAGGCAACACGAGGCTGCAATTATGGGGCATTCCAAAGGTGCAAGCCCCTACCTTTGATGGTAATAGCACTGGTGTTGCTGCTTACCGATAGGTGAGAGAGATGGAGGTTCTCCTTGAGATCAGCGAGTGTCGAGAGGACCAAAAGATGAAGTTCACTACCCATTCGTTTGTGGACTCGACCTTATGCTGGTGGGACAACATAGTCCAGGCTGAATGTACCAGGGCAATCGGAAGGATGAGGTGGAGTGAACTGAAGAAGTTGGTGATCGAAGAGTTTTGTCCTCACTGGTGTAACATCCGTCATTTTTCCAATTTAAAAATCCAAACCCGAACCCATTTTAAACTTTCAAGCGAAGGAAAATTCATTATTTAATTTATTTTGATGAATCAAATACCTTATAAGCATAGTTTAAACAATATTGTAAATTTATTTTCTTATTCCACATTTTCATTTGTTAAAATCATCTAAAAAAACTTATAATAAATATTGATTAATAAAATTCCTTTCTTTATAAAATTATAAAGTTTTATTTATAATTCGACAATAAATAACTAAATGGAAAAGTATTATTAAAAAAATTATTAAGGTTGTTAATTATTTTATAAAATAAATGGAGTTATTATTTAAATTTAGTTTAGGGTGAAAAGTGTCAATTATAAAACTTAAGTTAGAAGTTTTAACATAAAATAACAACTTACTAAACCACAGGGACCGAAACTGTAATTTATTAAAATACCCAACCAATCAACCCCAATCCCGTTTTTCCGGTCGCCGGCCGGCAAGGCCCGGCGCGGCTCCGGCGACCTCTAAAACCCCCAAATTGGATCGATTCATGACCCCAAACCGCTTCACATCCCTTCTAGAACACGTTTCGAACCTATAAACAACAATTATGTACATTTAAACATCGGTTACAAAGCTTAATCGAGTGTAATAACCGTGGCCTTAAACCTTGGAGTCGTTCGAACATTAAAACTCCATAATAATCCAATTAATCGAACATAAAAGATTGTCTATCTATCCTAAACGTTTACCACTTCCAATTTCACATGAATCACACACAAACATCGAGTTCGACCACCACCCCCATTCGCGACCTGCAACATTGTCGTATCCATGTTTGAAACAACTTAAATCCAAAATTTGTAGAGGGATTTCAATCTTTGAGTCCCGAAGAAGGTGCCTGTGTAACGAATTTGGGTATCATCAACGTTTGCACCAAGAACCCCGCAATACCCATGTCGCGACTGCTCTTCAACCGATGCTATCGAATTCGAACAACTCTCGGTAAATTAAACACATCCATATACTCGAAAGTACATGGCAAATCAAAGCCCCAAGTCTATTTCTGTAACGCATTCGATTTCGTGTTCAATTTGATGCAAATTGAAACTAGGGTTCTTGGAGAATTGGGGATTGTTTAAAGTGTTGTTTTTATAAATTAAAACATGATACAAACCGCGGCTGAGGCCTTGGTTTGCTGGTTCGTTGTACACAACTCATCCTAGAGGTCCCGGGTTTGAACCGGCCTCCATCACCCTTGTTTTTAAAATAGTTTTTTTTACATTTTATAAGTTAGAAAAGTATTATCATATTATAAAATCAAATAAAAATTATTTCATTAATTAAAACATTTCTGAAATTATTAAATTTATTTTTTAAGTTTTCAAATTAATTATTCCATAAAAGATAACAAAGGTTATAGAAACATTAGTAATTATTTTATGTAATTTAAATGTTATAAACCACTATGGTTCAAATGTGATTATTCTAAAACATTATAAATCTATATGTTAAATGTACAATTATTCAAATAGTTATTTAAATAATTATTTGTTCATTTATTCAATTAATCATGTCATATATAATTAGTTAATACGTTTTCTTAAACTTTATTTAAGTTTTTGGAACTTATAAAACAATATAGTTTTCTATTATTCCCTTATCATTGTTTTAAAGTTTTCATATTATAAGACTTTTACAAAGTTCATTTAAAACATTTAAAAACCTTATAAAATGATAGTTTTAAGGTCATTTAAAGTAAATATTAATTAATTACTTTTTATCAAATTTTAATAATTAATTATTGAATTATTTATCTCTTTTCACATATCTTATTTAATCATTATTAATTCAATAAGTTAAATCATTGAATTCTTATTTTAATTGATTGATTCCACTATTATAACCCAAACCATAAACGATTGCTTTATTTTATTTTGCTTGATTTAATTATTAAAAATCCCCAAAATTCCCAATTGAAACCCTAGTTCGCTTTTATTCATTAATTTTACCTTTAACTTAACCTTGGAATATATATACATTAGGTATCTTGTAAAAAGAATCGTTGAAGCCTCGTTTAATCTTTTATCATCATTCTTATACTTGTCTTCCATATGAGTTTTCCTTGCCCCCTTTTTACTTTATTTCACACTATTTTGGGTGAAACATGATTACTTATACATAATGCACTTGTAAACGTTTAGACTTGTAAAGCACTTGCAGTTCATATTTTGTCATGGTTATTTGTGTGTTGTAAGTGATTATATGAGATACATAGTTTGTTTACAATCATTAACTATTGCTAGCCTGGCAACGTCTTAGATCTTTGGGCCTGACAAGCCTATTTGGTGCTAAAGTCGATGTATTGCCGACTCCTAGGAGCCGTATGCTTGTGCACTAGGGAACCAAATACACTTAGCCAATCTTTTATACTTGTAATCAAGTCGAGGTTGGTTGTAATGATATGTGTTCTATAACCTTACTAGCTTATAATCCATGACATGAATTGCTACTTGTAATCTTATTATGTATGAGAACCTTGGAAACTCACCAACTTTTTAGTTGACCTTTTATTTTATCATGTTTCAGGTTACTTCTTGTGGATTTTCTCTACGTGCTCATATAGGACTTGGACCTAGTTTAACTAAGATGTTATTTCATTGTTTGATATTTTTGTCTTGTAATTATCTTAATTGTCTTGTAATGTTCATAGAATATTGACACTTAATATATTTCAACTTAATTAGTTCCATGTGCTATGAGCAATCGTCTCCCATTCGTCCGCCCCGATGATTCCGCCGTCGGTCGGGGTGTGACAACTGGCAATTAGACAAGATTGAGAGAGAGTTCTTATAGCTAGAGGCGGGAACGATGACATACCAACAGTACACCACTAAGTTCAACGAGATGGCAAGACTAGTGCCAGATCAGGTGACGCCTATGTCACGAAAGATCGAGAGGTACATTCAAGGACTGCCGACAGACATCCGCAGACATTGGATCGCTGCCTGACCAGGTACATTCAGATCGGTGGTCGACTTAGCTAGGAGATTGTACGACGAGCGAGAGGTGATGGTGACAACAGACGAAGAGGAAGGACGAAACCATGCCAAAAGGGGGAATGGAAGGCGAGATAATGATGACAGAATTGTGGCTGAAGGTAAGATGATGAGGGTCGATGACCAAGAGAGGATAACAAGGAAGGAAAAGGTATGGAAGAATTGTGGTAGAGGTCACGAAGGGGAGTGCAAATGGGGACTGAATGTTTGCTTCCAATGTGGAAAGGGGGGCCACAGGGCAAGAGACTGTCAAATGGCTAAATGCTACGACTGTGGCAAGACAGGACACATGAGCAGAGACTGCAAGAAGTCGAGGGCAAGAAGCTCTGGTACGAGGAAGGAGACAGAGGGTGAAGGCTGGAGCCTTTGCTATGATCGGGAGGAGGCTATATCAGACTCTGAGGTAACATCAGGTACATTTTTGGTAATTTAGATTTATGCACCTATACTTTAATTATGGCGCTAGTAGTAGTTTTGTTGCTGCTATCTTCTGTGATGTTGCACGTTAGGAATAGGAAGATCGATGAGCCCTTCGATGTAAGAATTTCTATTAGTAAGTCCACCAGGTTACCTAATGCCCTAAAGGATTGCGCGATAGAATTGTGAGAGAGCGCTTGTTCCTGCTAGACTGTTCAAGACAGACGTAGGTGGATAGACATGCATCTCCGGGTGAATTGATTAGTAATCTACGACTCAAACCCCAAGTGTTGCAAGAAGATGGATTGATCAACCGTGCACGACCAAAGTTCGGTGTCGACCTACGACAATGGATAATGATGAAGGCTTCGACCAGGAAAGCAGATGGTTTGATTTAGAAATTAAGTAAAGCTAATACTAAAGTATAGATGGTCATTCCCAGTTGTTGCTCAGGTAGGAGCAGTGACACATCGATTGGAGCTACCCGATGAATTAAGTGGAATTCATCTGATGTTCCATGCATCTCGTCTAAGAAAGTGTTCGATCGATAAGAATATGATCATGCCACTAGAGAACACTTGGATGAATAAAGTATTCAACTACGAGAAGCAACTAATAGCCATTACTAATAAGAAGAAGAGAATGGGCTGAGGAGGATGATGGTCTCACTTGTGCGGATGTAGTGAAGCCTAAAGGGATCTAAGTCTAAGTGCAAGGTCAAGGAAGAGGTGAGATAGTGTTACCCATAACTATTTGAGAAGCGACATGTTTCGGGGACGAAACCTCTTTAAGGGTGGTAGACTTGTAACACCCTGAATTTTTATTTAAACGAAAGAATAAGAAAAGTAAATAGAAAAAATAAATAATGGGCACAAGTGGAGGGGGATAAAGTGTACAAAGTACAAAAGTCTAATATTTATATTATAAATGGGTTTGGCCGCCCATATTAAAAGCAGAAAACTGCTTTTACTTTGGGAGGAAGAAGAAGAAGAAGAAAGCCCTCGGTTCTAGAGAGAGAAAGAGGAAGAAGCATGTGCAAAGGTGAGTTTTCTCTTATATGAGCTCGGTTTTAGCTGGATTTCGAGTTCTTGACCGAAGCTCTTGGTGTTTAGTGTTTATTTTGGGATTTAAGAGCTGAATTGAAGGTGGGTCTCGAACTTGAAGTGTGTTGCTCAAAGGCTACTCAAGGTGAGTTTCTAGAACCCCTCTTTTACTGATTTTTAACTTGTTTGGGGCTATATGCATACCAAAAAAATGTTTTCAAGTAAAATCATGAGTTTCAGCCTATTGTTTGATATGTTCTGTGTATGTATGTTTTAGAGTTGGTTTATGGTTGTGTTGATGTTTAGCATGCTTAGGTGCCCTTAGTATGTTAGATTTGTGCTTGGGTATTATTAGAATGATTATCGGGTGATGTTAGTAGCATAGAAAACATTTCAGAATGTTTTGATGCACATGAATAGTGGCCCATACACTCAGCATGTTGGCCATGCACCCAAGAGTGGGCCATACGCCTAATAGAGTTCCCATGCGCCCAACGGCCAACTGCTTAAGTATGCACAACCGCCCAAACCCCATGCACCTAAGTGTTAATAATCTAAGTGTAAGCTCAGACGCCCAAATAGTGGCAAGGCGCCTAAACAGGGCAGAAACGCCCAACAGTGTCCATGCGCCCAAGTTGCCAAAACGGCTAAGTGTCCATGCGCTTGCATCGTGGCAAAGCACCTGAACAGGGCAGAAACGCCCAAATAGTGCCCATGTGCCCAGAATGTTTTACACTTAGAGTTTTTATGCTCATGCGCCTAAAATGTCCCATGCACCCATTTTGGACTTAGGATTTTCTAAGTGGTTTTAAGGGGTAAAATCGGGAGATAGGCCTTATTATGACGTGATGACTTATGCTTGATGTGTGCATGGTGATGTGATGAAATTTCGATGTGTATATGTGTGAGTGATGTGTTAACTTTCTTCGTCATAGAGTTTTCAAAACGTACGTATTATGTTTTATAATACATTATGTATGACTTTACGTGGTGTGATGTATGAACGAATAAATTAACGAACGTAAAGTATTATGTAATGAAGTGAAAGATAACGTTAAAGGACGAAACGAACTAATACGATAGAGTACGAAATGAACACATGAGATAACAAATGGTGAACATGAAAGTGACGGATGATGAGATCCGTTTCGCGTGCACCGTACTATGTCAGTCTTCGGACATGAGTCGGGGGTTTGTTTATCAGGCCCCGGCACAGTATCAGTCTTCGGACATGAGTCGGGGGTATTGCATGAGACAAAATAGGATGATGAGATCCGTGTCGCGTACCCCGGTACTGTGTTAGTCTTCGGACATGAGTCGGGGGTTTGTTTATCAGGCCCCGACACAATATCAGTCTTCGGACATGAGTTGGGGGTATTGCATGAGGCGAGGTATCCTGGTGCTGTGTCAGTGTTTGGACATGAGTCGGGGGTTTGTGTACAGGCCTCGGCACAACATCAACTTTCGAGCATGAGTCGGGGATTTTGCATGAGACAAGATTCGAGTAATGAAGAGTAATGAGAGAAGAAATGAATGAATGAACGAATGATGATGAAGATAATAATAATAATTATTATCAGTATAAATGTATGATGTATGACAACTGACGGACATAAAGTACGAAAAGGAAGTAAGAGAAAAGAAAGTAAAAGATATTGAGAAGTTGCAGACATGGATGCATAAGCTACTAGGAGTGTTTTGAGGCTAGCATCCATATTTTGACATGTCATTGTATTTTGAGATGAAAACGAATGTTGTAGATGAATGAAATGCCATGTCTTTAGTTATTAATGAAAGTTTTAAATTCCGCTGTAAAATAAATGTACGTTTTAGAATGTTTTATGTGCGATGAATGACCAACTGTGAGGTGCCCGGGAATAGGGCCTTACAGTCGTTTGGGTTTTAAGCGGTTTACACTTAGGTCTATGATCTTTATAATTGTTATAATTTATGTAAAAACTTTAAAAATAATGTTTTAAAAATTTACAATTAAAACCCTAGACATTATAAAGTTCATAATTTTAATAACTAAATAGATTATTTATTTATACAAACTTCATAAATTTTATAAATCTTTTAGAACTGTGATTTAGTTATTTATTTTAATTTGATTATTAACACTCATAAATGCCACGTAAAACTTTATAACTTTTAAAATTTATCTTATATATTATAATATTATTATAACTTCATTAAATTATTTAGTAAATAAAAAGTGAATAATACAATTCACAATATTGATTAAATAACACATTTATTGCCTTTGAATGAATATAAAAAAATTCCATTATATGAAATATCAAAATGAGTTTGGGTTTGAGTTTCTAATTTAAAAATAGATCGAATGTTACATTTATGTCATTTTTTGAAGCACATGATAAAGATTGCTCATCAATTTCATACTACAACTTAGCTTTAACTTTTTTATAGTCAATTGTTTTTTTTAAAAAGACCAACATTTATTACATGATTATATTCTTGTAAATTTTGTAAAGTTTTAAGACACTTGTTTTTTTTATCAAGGTTATGTATGCTTGTAGCTTTAATTTTGGAAATACCGTTGGTTGTTTTCATGAAATTCTAGAACTATTTTTACAATAAAACCTTTCTCGTTCTTTTCATTTTAAATTACGAAGGTTGGTGCTTTCAACTTTAACACATGAAACTTTCTTGAAACTAGTTGTAACATAGGTTTCATCTGAACATATTTTAATAGGAAACTTTGACCTTTAACAGCAAAACAATGATTGGTAGGAAACTTGTTCGTTGACAATAACACTATTCATTAGGAGTTGTGTTTTAATATTGATATTAATTGAAGCTTTTAAGTATTATTTATTTGTTATTGTACTTCATTAGTTGATCTTTATCATACAATGTGACTTTATCAAACACAAGTTACTAGTTACATGAGTTGTTATTGTACTTAACACTAAGTGTGTTTCTGTAAATGATAGATATTGCCATTTGATAATGATTTAGAGTTCAAAAGCTTGCATATGGGAAGACTTTATGAACACTAAATAGAAGCAACAATGTATGATATGAGCGAACAAATAGTGAGGGGCGAACTTGTAATTTTAAAAAAGAAAAGACTAAAACTGTAAAACATGCATAAACTTTTTGTCTTTTCATCGAGAATGAATATAAGGTTTTTGATTAATGTTAAGGATGAAGGAATAAGTTGTCTATGAACAACACCTGCATAAATCATCATATCCTACATCACATGAGGCTAAAATCTATAAAATTTTAGTTGGAGATTACAACACAAATGTGTAAATATTTTAACAAAGAGTTTCTCAAGGCTTCTTTAGACAATATTAGAAGCTGAATAATGATGAATAAGTAGGTATAATGTATTGTCATGCAAGACCACGCATCATAATACCACACACCCTAAATCCTTACCTCACCAAAGAAAGTCAACATCCTACCAAGCCATGATGACGAAGGGGCAAGGACGATTGAGGAAGCAAGGCTCCATGCTAGTAGATGAGTTGTAGGCCAAGTTAAAAGGCTTTCTTATGGATACGAAAAAAAGGAAAAATGACAGAGGCGGAACAAGCTTCGATAAAGCCTCGCCCTTCCTTTATCACAAAGGGTAAAGTCAACACCTACTTAATTAAGGTAGTTGGTGTCCACACATAAAAAGAATATGCATAGTTCTAAAAGTGTCAACCTATTACACTAAAAATGTATAATCCTATAACTAAGGATATGCAACATGAATGATGGAAGTCATTCCTCCTAAAGAGGAAAGAAAATGTCCTAATAAGATTCATAAAAGATACCACCATTAGCTATAACTAAAGATGCTAAGGTATCAGGTAAGGGTATTTAGAACACCCCATTTGTTTTGCTCACTCTTTTCTAAGACATACCAGCTTCATTTTTAAGAATTCCTCGTTGATTTTCACGCTAGAGGCTGATCTTAGAATATCATATTCTATGACTAACAATCGTTTCTTCTTAGCAAGTGCCTTAGAAGCATTACCAACAAACCATCCCTATTGTAGCAACAAATAACCAAGAAGATAAATGAGTTCAAACTAATAGAAACTAGGATGATACAACCTTATGTGTTGTGCGAGTGTTTGAATCACCAAAAATATAGTTCTTGTATAGTAACATATAAGTTTAATTTTAAGAATTGTATTTTCAATACTGAGCTCAGATTCGCTCTTGTTGTCACTACAACCAAACACGGTCGTCACGCCAAGACAACGTTTTTTTCCGAAATTATCATAACCGCAAAATTAGTCCATAACAAAACTTGTTGTTTATTTCACTTGTTTATTGAACATGTAGGTTCATATAACATGACCATTCAATGTTGTTTTGGCTCAAACCTAGTCATCGTCACAGGCTGCAAACCATGCATGAATGGATGCCATGCCAGGACAATAAGCTATTTCGATCATCATAGCCAACAAACCACCTAACATAATCAAACAAGTCGAGTCCAACAAGAGACAACCCAACCACGGTCATAGCTTTGGCTCAGACTCGATAATCATCTCTAGGTGCAAACCATCTACGGATAGTTGCCACGTTAGGACAACCACCATTTTTTTGTTAGATCATCACAACTAACGAAAAATTAGACATGAACCAACATTGTGCGAAGATGTCCATCATAAACACGACAAAATCACCCAAAATAAATGGAAAACCCAAATAGTATCGTAGAACATAATAATTCATTAACAAATTGGAAAACCCAAATTAGTATTGTAGAATATATTAATCATAAACAAATATATCATACTGACAAACTAATCAAAAACCCAAAATAATGTATGCCAGGAGATCGCCATCATAAAAACATCATAATAAGCATCACCAATATCAAACATCATGTTGGATCAAGAAGAAGGCTAATGCAACCAAAACTATATCACTTAAGTTATTTTGATGCTGCATGCAAAGGCTTCCGAAGCTTTTCATGGAACTTCCGAAGGATTGTAGAGTTCTTCCGAAGACAAAGGAAAAGTCCAACTTCCGAAGACAGAACTCTACTTCCGAAGACAAATGCATACTTCCGAAGTTCAAGACTTAGAAGAATAAAGTGAAGACCACTTCCGAAGTATGATGAAGAAGTCTCCAAGTCTTGGAAGAAGCAGCCTCTTCCGAAGTATAAAGTGGCTTCGGAAGTACTTACTCTTCCGAAGCCATTTAACCTTCAGAAGACACTGCTATAACCAGTGGACACAAGTATGGTCTCTGACACTCTGCTGCAGACTTCTGATACAGCATGGCTTCTTCTTAAAGAACCATGTTGTTGACCATACTTTATTCCACTGTTTACCTTTTCATGATAGTACAGTTGCCATCTTTAGTTGGTGACAAAAGGTAAGTCAGGGACATGTCCTGACTACCAAATCTCAGATAAGACTTTATCCGAGATACCTTAAACTATAGTCTTGTAGTATAGGCTTTAGCTAAAGGATCCCAGCTGGTATCAAAGTATATCCGATTGTAGATAGTATTATATATAGGTTCTCCTTGTAACTCATAAAACACACAATTAGCTTGTAAGAGTCTTTGTATTTTGAGTTGAGAATCAATATAAAAGTATCTTAAAAATTATCTTTCTGTGTTCTTAATTACTTTCATATTGTGATAAACTCTTCTTGATTCTTACCCGAGTGTGATTCTAGGTGAGTTTGAGAGAAAACATTTGTGTTTAAGTGACAAACACCGATCCTGCAATTGGTATCAAAGCTTCTCAAGCTCTTGATTGCGTGATCTAACCATCCAAATCAACCTGTTTTCACTCCTCCCTACCACCCACTCCCTCAAATGGCCCTCAACAAATCTGAAGTAGAAATGGGGACGATGACAAAAGCGCCAATCATCATCCCTGAAAACTTCAGGTCTTGGAGTAGAAGAATGGAAGGCTTCATTAGATACCAAGACAGCAAAATGTGAAACTCGATTGTCAATGGACCGTACAAGCCAAAGGTGGCTTCACCTGGTGGAAATGGTGCCATGATAGAAAAGGTCGTCGAGGACTATTCTGATGATGAAGACAGAAAGAAGATGGACATCGATAGCAATGCTATGACCATTTTCATGACTGCAATACTGAACTCTATTATGGTGGGGTTCGAGCATTGCAAGATTGCCAAAGAATTGTTTGATGCACTTGCTCAGATGTATTCTTGCTCCAACGACTCAAAGAAGGACTCACTGAAGCAGCAGTTCGAGAAACTTCACTCATATTGCTAGAGAGACCCTCAGCCAGCAGTACTTCAGGTACATGGATCTTATCTCTTCCCTTCAGACTGTAAAGATCACTCCTGAACTTAGAGATCTCACGAGATCATGAGTGCTCTTCCAAATGAGTGGACATTCTACTGTGTCTCTATCAAGAGAACAGAAAACTTGAACACTCTTTCCATGACTGAGCTCTATGGCATCCTTGATGGATACCGTCTAGAGATGGAGAGTAAGAAGGGCCACCAAACAAGTAGATCTATGAGTCTTCCTGCTAGCAACGCTTTAATGGTTGCTGAAGGCTCATTAACCCCTCAACCTCAGCACTTCCTGACTTATCAGCAGCCATCCTGCTCATCTGGTCCCTACATCACTTATCCTGAGACTCCAATATCTTAACAGGCTCAACACAACTCCTTCTAGGAAAGTTGTGCCTTTGTCTCAGGAGGTGGACACTCAGGAGATTTTCAATACTGCTTTGATGATCTTGAGTGCTTCAGCCCAGATGACGTAGAGTACGTGGACATTGTCCAGCAAATGGCTCTTTTAACTTACAGAGCAAAGAAGTTCTTTAAGAGAACTGGAAGACACTTCCTTAGAACCCAACCACCAGCAAGTTCGGGTTTGACAAGACCAGGGCAAAGTGTTACAACTGTAACCAACTGGGTCATTTTGCAAGGGAATGCAAGGCTCCCAAGACCAATCCGGGAACCCCGCAGGCCTCCACACATCCCTCAACCTCAAAGCCCACTAAGAAGTCAACTGAGACGGCCGCAATGGCTCAAGAAGTTGACTGGAGCTTCATGGTACAAGATGTGACTCCTGCTCAAGCTCTCATAGCCGGAACAGATGATGCCCAGGTATATGAACATCTCTACACTCCAGCCTGTATAGCTAAACTTAAACTCTATCAGGATTACAATATGGAAATCAGATCTGACATTGAGTCTTTAAATATTCTAAAATCTGATTTTAAAAGAGCTGAATCTGACTATCAAAAGAAAATTGATGAGTTGGAGAAAACTGTATCTCTTTTGAAACATGAACACACCAACTACAAGACTCAAATCAAGGATCTGATATTCAAATTGTCTAAGGCTCAAGCCCAGCTTGTCACTACTGAGGCTCAGGCCAGGAAGCATGCTATCTCTGAGCAAAACTTCCAAGCTATTCTTGCATCATCCTCCCATTCCAAACTCTGTTATCAGAACAAAGAAGGGTTGGGAACCAATGAAATTGCTCCACCACACTCCTATGAGTCTATCAGACAGCCTAGATGTGGTACTGAAGAGCAAGAGGTTCCAATTGCTGACCCTTTCTTTCCAGAGTTAAAGGATGAGGCACCAATAGTGGCCACCACAGGGAAGGAATAGGTAGGTAAACCTATCGCCTCCTGTGATGATCAAATCCTAACCACAAAAGCCAGAAGAAGTAGAGCTAAAGCTGCTAGGAGAACTACTCTGACAGTGACTACGACGGCTGCAATATTGACAAGAAATCAACATCGGGAGGACGTCAATTTCTTGGTGGAAGGATCATCTCATGGCAATGCAAGAAACAATCCCGTGTCTCTACATCAACTGTTGAAGCTGAATACATTGCTACTGCTAGCCGCTGTGCTCAACTGCTATGGATTCAAAATCAGATGTTAGATTATGGATTCAACTTTATGAGTACTCCTATCCATATTGACAACAACAGTGCTATCTCCATTACTGAAAATCCGGTGAAGCACTCCAAGACTAAGCACATTCACATCAGGTATCATTTCATTAGAGACATTCATGAGAAAAATCTAATCAGGTTAATCAAAGTTGATTCAAATGAACAATATGCTGATCTGTTTACCAAAGCTTTTGATGAACAAAGGTTTAAGTATCTCATAACAACTATTGGGATGATAAACATTGATTAATCTAATCTCTTTTGAAAACCTTTTAATATGTAAGTCTTGTGTCAATACAATTTAAGCCCTGTTACAAGGAATTCTCTCTGAAATTTTCTAAGTGTAAATTTCTTCCGAAGAGAAATTAACCTTTGGAAGACATTATTATATCTTCCGAAGCATAATTTCTCAAAGGATAACTTTCTTCTCGGAAGAATTTTTGGCCACGGAAGAAGCGGTTGATTGCATATCAGATCTACTTCCAAGACTTACAAATTCTCTATTCGGAAGCAACTCTAACCTTCGGAAGCAAATAATTGGCTTCGGAAGTAAGAATTGCATTCGGAAGACAAGTTACCTTCGGAAATGTTTTACACTTGGAAGAGAGATCTCACTGTGTAACGTAAATTTCTTGGGCCACACTGTAAAAAGCAAAGATTTTGTTAATGATGTCGGATTATTTAACTGATTTTTAACCTTACCGCCGCTGTCATTTCATCCACTAACCATCACATCACCTTATCCTAACCCCCATTACCGCCTCTCCACAATCTTTTAAATAATCTCGACTATTCACTTTCACTCTCTTACTTGCAAACTTTACAGCCCTAGAAATTTCTTCTACTCATCTTTACCCAGCTTAAATCATTCCCATTCACCTTTCCAAATGGCCTTCAACTCACAGCACAACCAAGTCGCACTTCTTGATTCATTAAGAGATGCCGACTTCTCAGATATCATCTCCTTCCTAACCCAATCTTCCTACTACACCGCTCTGACTGTTAACCCCATAATTTACTCAAACCATATGTCTGAATTTTGGGCAAATGGTCAGATTGAAACCCTAAACGGGGTCTATGTCATTCGATCGAGCATCTGTGGCCAGGAGTTGGTCATTACTGAACAACTCATGAGGGAGCATTTAGAGCTTCATGATGATGGCGCTCCAACGGAATTTCCCAAAGCAGACTTGGACCATTCTTATCTCCAAATGGGATATGGAGGAGACGTTAGCAGGTCAACTGTCTACAAATTTAACTTCTCGTACAAATGGAAGTTCCTGCTACACGTGGTCCTTCACTGCTTGTCGAATAAATCCGGAGGATGGGATCAAATCCCATTTGAACTTGGGTGCCTTGTTCATGGGTTGGTAAAAGGCCTCCGCTTCAACTATTCAAGATTTGTGCTGACTAACCTCATGGGAAATCTTCAGAAAGACACCTTCTTCATGTATCCCAGGTTTCTCCAGTATATAATCAACTGTGAGCTAGACCAGAGCACGCTTGTCTGTGCAACTGCTCTGACTGCTCCCCAGATGAGGCCGACCATCTTCAAGACTTTGAAGTGAGTGTCCACCAACTTCACAGGAAGAGATACTGCACTTCTTCCAGGTATGACTGAGCCAACGGCTCCTGGTGACATCCCTGTTAACCCCACAGGTAATGAACCCACACCAGCAACTACCCCCACTATGCCAACACTACCTTCTCCATCCATCACCATCACTTATCAGACGTCCCAAACAAACCCTTGTTCAATCTACTCTGATTAAACAAGCTCCTCCTGTTCAATCCAAAAAGGCTAGAGTGGAACAAAGGGCTCCCACTCAGCCTGAGGTCCAACCATCCTTCACAATTGACCTCAATATGGGTCCTGAGTCTCCTCAGTCTCAGACCCATGAGCCCACAACCCAAGCTGAAATCCCTCAGGGTGATTCTCTATACTCCTCTGAGCAGCCAACAAGGGACAGCCCTACCTGAGGCTCAATGCCTGTAGACATTGACCAAAGTCCCGGGTCAGTAGGTTTAACCATCATATCTTTCACTGACCTTTTATTTAAAACTGACGAAGAGATAACATCTCTCCATGGCAATGAAGTTGATCTACAACACCCTCTCCAAGATCAATAGAGCCCGGAGAAATCTCTTATCTCTAGCCCCCATCAGCAACCAACTAAGGTGAGTCCCACGGATGTGGAGGGGACTCATGTAGATTCATCTGCCACTACAGAAGGTGCCTCATGGATCTTCTGGACAGTGGTAACATTTCTCAGACTAAATCTACGGCAACCGAGCCCTTTGATGACTCTGAAAGAGACATCATTGAGCATGGGAAACCAGGGTGCCAAGGACCCACATCTGGTGGTAAGGCTGAACATACTAGGTATGTTACCTCATCTCCCCGTGATTCTTAGAAAGAAGATGAGGAAGCATGCAAATCCTCATTCAAGATCTTCTTTCTAAAGTCTCAAACCTAGAATCTCAGGTTAGGACTTTAGAGGCAAGATCTACCACTCAACAACTTGAGATTGACAATCGCAAGGCTCTCCTAGCTGAGAAACAGACAGAGAGATCTGTTAGGAATGTACCTATTCAAATCTCCCTGACTTCCTCCTCCAGCTCATCTAGCTCTCAAGATGATGCTACTAAAAAGGGGGAGAATGTTCAAAGACAAACACACAAGGAACCATAGAGCCGACCTTCCCCTTCAACATCTTCCTCTCCCATCATCTATGCACCTGAAACATCTCAGGTCACTCTTCAGATTGATCCAAGGATGTTCAATGATCTTTACAGACTCTTCACCAAGTTTCTGTTAAGATCCTCCTTTGAGCAGCCAAGTCATGATGCTACAATGATCTACTTTGGAGTAGAAGAACTTCAAAGGCTGACTGCACCTTCTACCACTGTGGAAGAAGTTGGTCAACCTAAGGTCCTCATGGAACCTAAGATTCAATTCGAAGGGGAAATGGGAACTGATGGCCCAACAACTGAAACAGTTGGGATAGAATCTGCATCTCCTTTAACTTCCGAATCTGAAGTTAAAGCCTCGGAAGAACAAGCTGAATCTTCCGAAGCTGAAATTGAAGCTGCGGAAGATTGTTTAAAATGTCCGAGGAACTGATCATTACAGATGTTGTACCGGAAATGGCATCTGAAATGAGCAGCGAGGACTTTCCAATTGCACCTCCATCTTAGACACCATCTCTGACTCTCTCACAATCAGAAACCTCTCTCCAAGAACCACCATATTCAGGATCTTCAAAGGATAAAGGTAAAAGGAAGATGACTGCGGAAGAGATTCAGGAAGAAGAGAAGATTGAGAAACTTAAGAAGAAAGGAAGACTTCAGACTAAGAAGTTGCTAGCTGCTAGCACAAAAGCAGTTGCTTCCAATCAAGAAGTTGTCATCAATAAAAGAAGAGAGCAGATCATTGACCAGTTTATTGAAATGGGAGCTGCCAATGAAGAAACACGCCTGCTGCCATTAGAGGAGTTGATGGATCTGGAGAAGGCAACCAGGCTGAAACTTGAAGAAGAAGCCAGGTTGGCCTTAGAGGAAAATGAAAAGAAACAGAAGGAGGATGAATTGCAACTGAGGAGAGATAGGATAAACTTCCTACTCTCCAGAGGCTTTGATCTTCAAGAACTCTCTCCACACAACGATGACACGATCCTCTAGCTCTTCAACAAAGAGCAGGATCTAGTGGAGAAAGAAAGGAAGAAGGCTGCAAAAGAAAAGGCCAGAGAGAAGAAGAAAAAAGAAAAAGAGGCTAGGGTCACTGCCTCCAAGAAGCTTACTGAGAAAGCCTGGATGAAGGACTATCTCCCGGCTCATGGCTTCTCCGGTAGGCAGGTGGGTCCTAAGTCTGAAAAGACACTCCAACAGATTGTTAGTGAAATTAAAGCTGACATCCGGTTGGGAAAAAGGAAAGAGATGTATAGAAGGGTAAAAGGAATGACCTTCACTGCTTCTACCCAACCACAACTTGAACCCTCATCATCACCATTCACCATTAAACCTGAACCCTTCACCCCTGAACCCACATCACCATCCACCACTACTCCCTCACCTCAACCTCCTAAACTTCCCATCATCCAACCCAAAACACTAGCCAGAACCTCTGAACCTAAACCTACCTAATTACCATCCAAACCATCCCTTCAACCTTCTCAACATCTCTCCTTTGAGGAGTTTAAGGCAATCAAGAAGAAGCTCACTAACTGCACCACTCTGAGCGAAGTTTCCTGTGTAGAAGACTCTGTCAACATTACCTATGTAGACGGATCTTCAAGTTCCCTCACAAGAAACAGATTCCTTGATTTGCCTAGAGGAACTTTGGACCAGGCTGCAAGACTTTTGGGCCTTAATTCAGACTCTTTAAATGAGGAAGAAAAGAAGCTCAGAAGGAAACTGGTGACTCTGCTGGATACAAGAAAAGAGGACAAGATTCCTAGTCAGCCTCTTGTGCCTAGAAGGAAGATAATCCAGTGGAGGTTCGATGAACCTTCTCACAACTTTGTTGTGGAAAGAGAGAATGGTGAAGTCAACAGACTTAATGCAATCTCTCTGTTACACTCCAACAGATTTGACATTACTGAGTTAGCAGAGAAACCATTCTCCAACCCCTCCAACTCCGAAACTGTTGCACTCGTCAGAAATCATCTCAGCAGTCTTCATTTGGCTGAGCTAACTGCAAAAGCAAAGATTGAAGAAGAGTTGAAGTTGGAACAAGAAGACAAGGAAAGATCTCCCACCAAAGGTCCTGCCTTTCTACAGATGATGGAAGGTCCTGAATTGGAACCTATAGTTCGATGGGAATATGATTACAATTCCCATAAACTAACTCTTTTCATAGGGCAACAACAAAGGGTACATGTTATCCAAGGTGACAAACTGGATTTCCTGCCTACCAAGGATCTGTATAAGCTTCTCAGTATCACATCAGGGAAGAACAAGGAGACAGACAAATATTTGCTCTCCTTGGTGCTGAAAGTTTTGAGAAGTAGAGGTAAGTGAAGTTTTGGTAGCATCAGCCTAGGGGGAGTTTGTTGGATCAATAAGAAGGCTAATGCAACCAAAACTATATCACTTAAGTTATTTTGATGCTGCATGCAAAGGCTTCCGAAGCTTTTCATGGAACTTCCGAAGGATTGTAGAGTTCTTCCGAAGACAAAGGAAAAGTCCAACTTCCGAAGACAGAACTCTACTTCCGAAGACAAATGCATACTTTCGAAGTTCAAGACTTAGAAGAATAAAGTGAAGACCACTTCCGAAGTATGATGAAGAAGTCTCCAAGTCTTGGAAGAAGCAGCCTCTTCCGAAGTATAAAGTGGCTTCGGAAGTACTTACTCTTCCGAAGCCATTTAACCTTCGGAAGACACTGCTATAACCAGTGGACACAAGTATGGTCTCTGACACTCCGCTGCAGACTTTTGATACAACATGGTTTCTTCTTAAAGAACCATGTTGTTAACCATACTTTATTCCACTGTTTACCTTTTCATGATAGTACAGTTGCCATCTTTAGTTGGTGACAAAAGGTAAGTCAGGGACATGTCCTGACTACCAAATCTCAGATAAGACTTTATCCAGATACCTTAAACTATAGTCATGTAGTATAGGCTTTAGCTAAAGGATCCCAGCTGGTATCAAAGTATATCCGGCTGTGGATAATATTATATATAGGTTCTCCTTGTAACTCATAAAACACACAATCTGCTTGTAAGAGTCTTTGTATTTTGAGTTGAGAATCAATATATAAAAGTATCTTGAAAATTATCTTTCTGTGTTCTTAATTACTTTTCATATTGTGATCAACTCTTCTTGATTCTTACCCGAGTGTGATTCTAGGTGAGTTTGAGAGAAAACATTTGTGTTTAAGTGACAAACACCGATCCTGCACATCACAAGAATCAAAGACGAAAACCTATCTCAGATAAAAAGCTAAAATAATTTCAACCCAAAAAAATCAAACTCCAGATCATTGGTTACTCACAGATCATCGCCACCTCCAAACCGACGACTACCATACATAAAAGGCAATATGAGAGGGTAGAGACAACAAATAAAACAACCACATAAACACAAATATACAACAATCACATCACCATCGACTAGAGTAGCAACGCGGTGTTGCGGAACCACACGACAACCGACAAGCCACCACCACCTAGGGCTCGAAAAACAGAGCAAAGGAGTGAATAAGTGGGTTACTAGAGACTACAACCCCTCCCTTTTCGAAATCCCTCACAACTCTTTTCTGCTTAATTTGGGGGTTTCCTTGATCTGGCGTCGTAGGAAAATGGGTGGTCATTGAGTCCACCCAACGAGACCCACCGACGACTTTAATGACAATAGAAGTCGGATTTGCCAGAGAGGCAACCGCCTCTACCCGGGCGCCACTGTCACAACACCGAAAACCCTAATATTCACATTTGTTTCCTATTTAAAGGAGAGGGACCATAATGAAAATTATATAAAGTTTAGTAGACAAAATTAGATCATTCATTTGCATTGTAGGAGAAAGAATTATCAATGTTTTACATTTGTACTTGCAATGATTGAAAAGTATTATGAAGGTGCAAGTGAGTTTGCAAATGTTGGAGGGCTGAAAGTGAAACTTTAACATCCACTTGCTACCCAAACCCTATCTCCCCCCGTCCTTGAAAAAGATCGCCCTCAAAGGCACCGTCTCTACCAAACTACGCCAACACTTTCGTCTGCAGACGCTCCATCCCCTAAACCCTAATTTCTTCACAGATCCAAGGTCAGAACATCTCTTCCGCATCAATATGCTTTCTCCTTCCATCTCTATGTCTCTATCTCCTTTGAATTCTCAAACCCTAACTTTTCCAATCTTCTCGATCTGTTCGAATTTCAAACAGAAATGGGCGAAACAGAGATTAAGGATAACGACTACGAGGAAGAGCTTCTCGACTACGAGGAGGAGGACGAGAAGGCCGCTGATGCTGCCGGTGTTAAAGTCAACGGCGAAGCCGTTAAGAAGTAAGCTTTTTAACCCTATGCATGCTGCTTGTAGTATAGTTTTTGTAACTCTTTGATTGGTTATGTGGTTGTTCTGTATAGATCTTTTGTGTCATGTTTGGGACCATAGAAATTGATACTCGGGCTTTGGAGTGTGTTTCTGTCTTGTTTAAAAATTGAAGTTAAGTTTACTCGTTTAGATCCTGGTAGTGGTTTTGGTTTAGAGGTTGGATTTGGTGAAGTTTTGCTCTTTTTTATTTCTTTAACTTACTCAGTTGCATCTTTTAGATTTTTGATAAAAATGGTCACCTTTGTATATGGATGGAGGGTCGATACCAAATTAGTTGTTAGTTGGTTGACCGGCTTACAATAGTCGAGAGACTTGATTTGTAATAATGTTATACGTCCTTTAAGTACGTTATTATTGGACTTAATATGATACAGAAAATATGTTAGTCGATTAAAATAGTTATTTGTTAGCTGTGTGGATAATAGGGAAATTTGAGATGCAATGAACAGGTTCATGACATGCAGAGATGTGCTTCTTATTGTCTATATGTATTGTGATTTTCTACCCACTCTATCTTCATTTATACGTTTTACCTTTTATGCTCATATTTGCGGCACTGTATGCATATTTTAAATTGTGTATGTTTCTGAGGTAATATCTTTTTACATTGATTAATCCTTTTTCTTGTTTTGTTTTTAACGCAGGGGATATGTAGGAATTCACAGTTCCGGATTCAGAGATTTTCTTTTGAAGCCAGAGCTACTTCGTGCCATTGTGGATTCAGGGTTTGAACATCCTTCTGAAGGCAAGCGTTCTTCTAACCATTTAAAGAACCATTAATTTCTTTATATTTAACTTGAAATTACTTGCTTTTAGCTGTTGATTCCTGGCTCATTTTGGAAATTCCAGTACTGTTATACCAATTTGATGCTTATGAAGATGTCTTATACGTAGTACATGCTACTATGCTGCCAGAAGCAGACTTGTGCTTTTTTTTATTAACTTGTAGTGTCTTATTGCAGGTAATTAACATCTATTAACCCATGTCATATGGAGAGGTGCTCAGATTTGGTAATTTTTTTTTAAAGTTGAGGATTGCTTAGCTCAATTTGTTTGGTTCTTCATCAGTGCAACATGAGTGCATACCACAAGCTATTTTGGGAATGGATGTCATTTGCCAAGCAAAGTCGGGTATGGGCAAAACTGCTGTTTTTGTCTTGTCAACACTTCAGCAAATTGAGCCTGTTGCTGGTCAAGTAGCTGCCCTTGTGTTATGTCACACAAGAGAATTAGCTTATCAGGTACGTAGTTTATCTACAGCTTCTAGATTGCAAACATGGCACAGTTTATTCCAACTATTTAATTAACTGTTTTCTTAATTAATGTATGGTGTGGATTGTTATCTCTTGCAGATTTGCCATGAGTTTGAAAGATTTAGCACTTATTTGACTGATATCAAAGTTGCGGTCTTCTATGGTGGTGTTAACATCAAAATTCACAAGGAGCTTCTGAAAAATGAATGCCCTCATATTGTTGTTGGCACGCCAGGAAGGATTCTTGCACTTGCTAGAGATAAAGATCTTGCATTGAAGAGTGTGAGGCATTTTATACTAGATGAGTGTGACAAGATGCTTGAGTCACTTGGTATGCTTTCATGGTTGTAGATGTGATTATGACACTCTACGAATATTAGATACGTTTATCGATCAATTTTTGTTTTTTGTGTATGTGTGGATTATAGACATGAGGAGAGACGTGCAAGAAATTTTCAAGATGACTCCTCATGATAAGCAAGTAATGATGTTTTCGGCTACACTTAGCAAGGAGATTCGCCCTGTCTGCAAAAAGTTTATGCAAGATGTAATGTCTCATGGCCAGCTCTTCTACTTGAATTTTGAAGTCAACATTTTCATAATGGATTTACATGTTTTAAATGAGGGTTCTGAGGGTGTGGAAGTAGTTGAAGGGTCAATTGGTTTTGGTGGTTCACTTTCTTTCCTTAGTCTTGTATTTCTTCTTAGCTTACAAAGTCTTCTGGAAGGATTTCTTTTTGTTTTATTAAATTTAATAGTAGATAGTGATGATCGATCACCAACATGGTTGGTCTGATTTGAAAGCGCATGCAAGAGGGGACCAATCAGATGGGACCAGAATCTTGAATCAGAGGATGTTCATTCATCGTTCATTTCATAATGGATCCGTTAGCTTCTGAAGACTCCTAATACGCTTTTACTATGATATTTGTTCATTTTCAGCCGATGGAAATTTATGTGGATGATGAAGCCAAGTTGACGCTACATGGTCTTGTACAGGTAAGAGCTTGTAAATTCAGTAGTTAGTAGAAAATTTTGAAAATCTCTTATGCTTATATTTGTTAATGGCAGCACTACATCAAATTGAGCGAGCTGGAGAAGAACCGCAAGCTGAATGATCTTCTAGATGCATTAGATTTCAATCAAGTTGTGATATTTGTCAAAAGTGTAAGCAGAGCAGCTGAGCTGAACAAATTGCTTGTGGAGTGTAATTTCCCTTCAATCTGCATCCACTCTGGCATGTCCCAAGAAGAAAGGTTAGTCTTGCATGAATACTGAAACTTTTATTTATGCAAGCTACTATATATGGGTAATTGGGTATTGAAGTAGTAGATGAATCGATTACAAATGAGTTTGCAGGTTGACACGCTACAAGGGCTTCAAGGAAGGGCACAAGAGAATCTTGGTGGCAACAGATCTAGTTGGTAGGGGTATAGATATTGAGCGAGTGAACATTGTCATAAACTATGACATGCCGGATTCTGCTGACACTTATCTTCACCGCGTAATTTTTTTCTTCGTATTATCTTGTTACGAACTTTCTTCTTTGTGTTAATCTATAGTGTAACTGAGTGCTATTTTGGTGATTTCACAGGTTGGTAGAGCTGGAAGGTTTGGAACCAAAGGCCTTGCAATCACTTTTGTGTCTTCAGCTGCAGACTCGGATGTTCTTAACCAGGTATATGGCCACCTCTATTACTACAATGTGACTATGGGTAGCAACATAGTTGAGGTTGACTTGAAGTATCTTGGTTATATTTTCAATTTCTCATGGGCACCTACTGCGTTTACATATTGTATATGTTGATCATGTCTTGTTTGGTGGATGTAGGTTCAGGAGAGGTTTGAGGTTGATATTAAAGAGCTTCCTGAGCAGATTGATACGTCAACGTATAGTAAGTTATTTATCAGTCAGCCTGTCAATTTTTTTTAAATTATACAAGTTGATAGAAATCTAATATAAAATTTCAATGTGCTTGCAGTGCCTTCGTAGGATCAACAGCAGTAGTTATTGAGGTCGTAGCAAGCGTTAATGTGCATCTGGAAGATGATCCTTATCATAAACAATATGAACATTGGAGGATCATGATATGGTCCAGTCTTGAACTTATGGTTTGTTGAGTTTTGTAACATCTATAAACTTGTTCTGCACACTTTTTAGTTGACGTGTAAGAGTTTGATTTACTTTTGTGGTGGTAAAATAGGCTATCAACTGCAGTTTGCAGTCTGTGGTGGTAATCCTGATTCATTTGCTAGCACTAGATTTGTGTTATGGTTCAAACATTTTAATGAGTTGAAGTGTTCATGGTAAGAGTATGGAGGCTGGAGCGTAGGGATTGCAAAAGAGCTTGACAGAGTTTCAGACTTCAAAACCTCAACCCTAAACATACATTGATGATGGGTATGAGATTAAGTATATGTCACTTTTAAATGTTACATACACGTGATGACGGGTATATAGGTATGAGATTAAGTAACATGTTACCTTAATTTTTTTTTTAGGCTTGAAACTCATGGTTCTGGATGATACATGCTTTGATTACTCCAACCTGTTTACTATGATAAGATATTATATGTATAATCTTAGAATATAAGTAGCCTGATGTAGATGTTAAAAATCTAGAGTTAATAAATTTATTAGATTGTTGGAACTGCGACTCAACAGTTTTAATACTTTGCGAATAAGATCTCTAACGTTAGAGGCAGTTCCAAACTTTTATATAAATAGTTCTTTTGTGAATATACATGATGCTTTCTAAATAAACATGGTACTTGGTAAAATAGTTGTTTTGTTAAACTTGATGGAGCTTTCAGTGCAGATGGTGAAATGCATCAAGTAGGAACATAGATAGATCTTACCTGTAATTTTTTAGAATTTGGATATAACACTTGGTTAAATATAAAGTTCCTGAAAGGACGTGGTGTGTATTAACTTACTAGGTTAGTTCCTGTTTAATAAACGGATTGAATAAATAAAATATTAAATTATTATTAATAAAAACTTATGTATTAGAAAATCATATTTGAAGATAAAATATAATGTTAATTACGTATAAATAGATACTTTATGTATAATATTTTAATGTAAAAAATATAGTTAAATTTATATATACTTTAGTTCAAGATATAAAAAAATTATACCATTCTCTAACTCTCATATGTAAAAAGTTTTATTTTTAAACATTCGTTTTAAGATTTATTATAAAAAATATTTTTTTTCATAAAAACTTTTTTTAAAAATAATCTGGTTTGTAATTATTTCGGTTGTTTTAATAAGATTTTTTTAAAATATTTCACTTGTTTATAATTTTCTCAAAAAAAACGACTTAAAATATTTTGTTTAAAAATATTTAGGGTTTTAGATAATATTATATTATATAAAACTTTGGTTTCTTGTTATTTAGATTTGATTAAAAGATGTGATTTTTAATTTGTTTAATAAAATCTATTTTAGAAAAAGATGGTTTGATTTTTTTAAATTAGATAAGAGAGAAACATAGCAATTAATAATATTTTTTTAATAATAAGAGAGAGAAATTCATATGAGTATTTAAATTACTATAATATATTTTTGTAAGGAAAATTGATTTGAGGATGTCTAAAATGACAAATGATAAAAACATAAGTTAAGAGAATGATAAATGATAAAAAATCTTACTTTATTAGAAGTTATAAATACAAAAATACTGCATAGAACGTTTTATCGTCCAAATATTATTTGAACCTACTAGTTTAGGACCCTATTGATCCGTAACGGAATGAAGTTTATTGCTTTTAGTATACAATTGAAGTTGAATCCAACTCTTGTTTGACTTGTTTAATTTATTAATTTGTTCACCTTTCAAGTTTGTTTTTTATTAATTAACTGTTACTGTTACTTGTATTTATAATTATTCATTATATTTATTTATAGCTTCTAGCTTTATATAAAATAAAATATATAATTTTGAGTTTGTTTATAATAAAACATAGTAGCATTTATTTTGCAATTATACATATGTTTTTGTATTAAATACATGTTATCATCTTTATACAATTGCTGGGCTTGTTTTCTTTAAGCTTAATAATATGTTTAGGCTAGAGCATTATTAAGTGACTTTAATAGGATGCAAAAGCGAACCCGAACACTACCTATGTTATCATTCTTGGCAAAGATTTCAACTCAATCCCGATTCCATATAAAATTATATAATTCGAACTTAATTCGTTTAATTTATTTTTCTAAGGGATATTTATATATTTCCTTTTCTTAAGACCATAAATTACATATTTTTTCTTGGCATAAAATCAATTACATATTTTTCCTTCCTGATGTATATATATTACATATTTATCCATTATTAAAATTAATCTATTAAATAACTATTTTATCTTGGTTTTACTAAAAGATTTTTATGTATTGAGCCTATACATTATCAGTTTGCAAATATCTAAAATGTAAAGTTACAACTAAGATCTAAAATTACCATTGAGCCGATTCATTCTCAATTTGCAAATATTAGATTACCTTGATGTTTTTAGGAAAAGAGGCATTACATATTTCTAGGTGTTAAAGTTAGATATCCGAAATTTTCAGATAGTAGAAATCACTATCTGCATCCATAATATCTGAAATTTTCTATACGGATACAGACAGTGATTCGGATATCTGAAATTCAGTTTTTATATTTATTATTTATTACTTTTTTAGTTTTTTATAATAATTAGACATATGTTATTATAAAAAATAATATAAAAAACCAACTCATATTATAGAAAGTCCCAATATACACCAAAATCTCAATTTAAAACAAAAATTTGTTTAAAATAAAAAAATAAAAAAATAGCTTTTAGTTTTCGGATAATTGGACATTTGAATATCCTAAACTTTTGAAAATCACTATCCGAGTCTGAATTTTCAGATATCCGAAATTCGGATTTTTGATTGAATTAACAGATTCGGATATTTTTGAACACCTCTACATATTCCTCCATCCTAAACTCATATGCTTCTTTTTTAACAGATTCAAAGGAAGTTTAAATTCAAGTCAGCAAATTGAATTTTAAACGTAAACAAAATGAAACAAAGTTAAATTAATCCTAACTGAAGTTTCAAACTAAAATAAAAGATCTAAAAATTATTAATTAATGTACAAGTTAAGATACTTCAAATAATATTTAAAAGCATATATATTTAAATTTAGAATGAGTTAACAAGTCAACTTGTTTTCAAATGGGTTAACTTGTACTTGATCTATTTTTTGAAACGGATCATCCGAAGCCAACCTATATTTGAGAATATATTGTCCAACCCAAAATGTGTTAGTTTTCAATTCGTGTTGGTGTGAGGAATTGCCACCTCTAAAAAAATCCTACAAGTGAGTTAATTGTTGACCTAAAAAGTGATAAATAAGATTTTTAAAATGTTATTTTGATTTGTTTTCTCATAATATACCAGACTATAGTAATATTAATATACTTTAAAGATCAAGTAAAGGGAATCATGAAGTTTTGGTGGCTTTAAAATTTGTCACGTCTTCAAAAAACCAATGTAAAGAACGAAACAGAAATCAACGAGAGTCGACGAATCCAGTTGTGTTCGTAGGTTCTTCCTCGAGCTCCTCTTTGGGTTCTTCCTCGGGCCCCTCTTCGGTTTCTTTCTCCGGCTCCTTTTCGGGTTCTTCCTTAGATTCCTCTTTGGATTCTTCCTGAGGTTCCTCTTCGGGTTTTGGTGCTGCATTCATTGCGTTAATGTGGCCTTACATTTCTTTAATCCGTTTGTTTTACTGTTATGTCATTCTTATAACAGTAACATCCGGCCCCTCATACCGAAGGCCCCGTTCCCGATAGGCTTCACAGTTGGTTAATCATAGTATAAAATCATTTTAATAACAAAACAACGCATCGGAAATAATTAGACATTCATTTAAAACTTGAAAATCATATTGTACTTATACATTTGTCATTCATTTGTAAATAAAACATAGTACTTTTTCTTAAATTACAATAAAATATTTCGTAAATAGGAATGCCATCCATTGTTCTCCAAGTAACTCTCTGGTGCCATCCTCAGCATCAGTATTTACCTGCCAACTATTATGCTTAAAAGTCAGCTTTGATGAGTGAGTTTTAATTTAGGTAAACTAAGATAATATAAACTTTATCCTTCATATAATGACCACACATACATCATAATACATAACATTTGCGTTTTAATAAGCATGTTCATTATCTTTCATTCTTTCATATCTTTCACTTCATCATAAACGAGATTGCACAAAGCAAAAGCTCCATGTTGATTGACAACGAATGTTGATCCCTGTCGGTACACATCATCATGATAGCTAACCCCCGAAAGTTGATCCACACTGCAAGGCACATAGCCCGCTCATGAATACGGATCAATCATCATACATCAGACTCACGTAAGTGGAGTCTATCATAGTGCTTGAAAGACTTATCATTATCAAACGGGCCCGAGGGTAACATTCATTAAGTTTCAGTTTTCATTATATCATCTTCCACTTTAATAAGTAATACTTAACTTAGTAAGTACACAACATGCCAAACACTAGTCATCATAAAACATAACAGACCCTCCGCGGGACAGCGGGGGTTCGGGGGTGGCAGCCCCTAACAGCGGGGTCCTAGGGGCAGCAACCCCTAGTGGGGTCCAAGGGGCAACGCCCCTGCCTGGAGCCATGCTGCCAGGTCAGCGCAAAATTTTTTTATTTTTAAACATTTATATAACACATTTCCTTATAGAAAAAATGATCTTCCTGTTAAAACCGTATAAAATCTCGGTCATTTAAAAACGTATATTTAGTATGCATAATAACCCCAAAACATGGAAAAGCTTACAAATGAGGGATCTAGAACTCACTTGGATACCGTGAGTAACCTCTAAACTAAGCTTTCTAGGCTAGGATCACACTACACAGCCTGCAAATAAGTTAACACTTAAAATGGTTAATTTCTGCCTAAATTCACTGCTAATTTCGTTGCCAAAAAAGCAGTTTCGCTGGCAGTTTCGCTGGCAGTTTCGCTGGCAGTTTCGCTGGCAGTTTCGCTGATAGTTTCACTGACAGTTTCGCTGATAGTTTCGTTGACAGTTTCACTACCAGTTTAGCATGGCAGTTTTGCCCAACTTTTGTTGGAATTTCATTGTTGTGAAATTATATGTGAAACTATAGTTTCGCAGAAAACCTACACTTTTGCAGCTTGAATATGCAATTTCGCCGGATGCACAGAGAGTTTTGCAGTTCGCATAAAAATTACGAACCAGCCCGTTTTTAACCCCAAATCACAACTTTTTACGTCTAATCTCTTAGTTTATCATCCATGAGGCTATATCTAAGCTTTTTACATGTTGTCATACGTAAAAATGTGACCTTTATGCGATTTTTGCAGCTTTTCAAAACCCAAAACCCTAGAATCCAGGTTTGATCTACAAAAGGGATTAAAGACCGATTCTTACCTGGATTTGTTGCTCATTTCTTATGGTTTTGATGCTCCAACACCAGATCTTTAATCTCTTAACCTTTGAGCTCCAAATCTTGAGTTTTCTTTACTTTCTCTCTCTACTTTCTCTCTTTACTTTCTCTCTCTACTTTCTCTCTCTATGAATTTTGGTGGATAGGATTCAAATATGAAAGATGGTGGCTAATTAGAAGGGTTAAAGGGCTGATTATAGGCCCTAAATCACTTAGGCTCTTGCCCATAAGTCTAATTTAGCCCATAACCCATTTTTTCCCTTAATTAAATACCCACTAATTAAGCCCATTATCATCGATGACTCATTTTGACTTTTCGAAGTGTTACACATACCACAAATATTGTCCACTTTGCCCATGGGAAACTCACGGGTTTGCTTTTGATTGATTGGATGAAAACTTTCTATGGATGTCACCCATCACTGGATTGCTACCACCTAAGCATGCTTAAGTGTGAAGTTCTCATCTCATCCACAATCAATACACTCAAAACGAGTTGGTAATATTAGAGGCCATACATTAATCCCGAATCTCTCCTGTTCATGGCTGATGTGGGATTTGCCTAGAGTGTTATAATCACCCTCTCACCTTTTGGGCTCATCGTTCTCGATGAGGTTTACCCCACCACCATTACATGAATGTAGGATTTGTTTAAGGTGTTCCTCTCAACACCTTCCGGGACTCACCATCCTTGATGAGGTTTTCCCCACCATCCCGAATGACACATGAGTGACTATGATACCATTAATAACATCCGGACCCTCATACTACGAATATTGTTCACTTTGCCCATGGGAAACTCACGAATTTGATTTTGGTTGCCTGGGTAAAAACTTTCTATGGAAGTTATCTATCCTTGGATTGCTACCACCTGAGCATACTTAATTATGGGTTCTCCTCTCATTAACAATCAATACGCCTAAGATGCATTGGTAATATTAGACGCCAAATATTTCTTATGAACCAGAAATCTTTTCTGTTCACATCCGATGTGGGATTTGCCTAGGGTGTTACACAAGCATTACATATATAGGCATCAATTTAAAAATTCTCTCGGTTCTTCTATACATTTCACATCATCATTAACTTGGGATGGTTTGATCGGTTATGCCAATAATCACGCTTCATTAACTTTTGGTTTATGATTATATACGCTTTAGTGCACTCGTGTTTTTTTTCCATACATGACATAAGTACAAGAGAATAGTACATTCTTAAGAGTCATGTTATAGTAAATTTTCATATCTTATTCTCATATCTATACTATATATAAAACATATGAGAAGAGTATTTTAAGATACCATTAAATTAATAACATTTTACCTCACTCAATACAAAAGGTACAACCATTTTTAAGAGTAAAATAGTATTTTTAACAATATTTTATAAATTACCCCTTACAATTAGTTACATAATAACCTTATAATTACTATAAGTTATATAAAACTTTACATTATCTACCCATAAACCAAAAAAACTTAATTTGTTTTAAGATTTCTATATCAATCTATCATGTTTAAAAACTTTTTGATACTACAATCATAAATGTGTATTTTTGAAACGTTTTGGTGTAAATGTTTTGCTAAACCGATATGTATTTTGTAAAGTACAATAAGTTAATGTATAAATGTACAAGTCGTCATGCAAAATTCATTTATTTGGTGTATAAATTTTAGCTTAGAAGAAATACATAAACTTTTGTGAAATTGCTATAAGAATAACAAAAATTAGAAACTCGTGTCGGATGTAAAATGCTGTCCCGTCATATTGCGCGGGCACCCTTCTAATAATCACTAATATGTCATTTGTTGTAATCAATTTCATAACTAACATCATTACAATTTCCTAATACATGTACATGATCATGAAAGTTACAATGATATGTTATAATCATATTCACTTTCAAGGAATGGATTAGTTCCACACAAATTTAAATATGATGTTTGCTTCAAACCTTGCATAATCTTTTAATAATGCTTCTATGTTATGAGCATACATGATGTTTGACATATTTAAATTGCTTTATTCAATCTTTGCTTATAAATATTTTTTTACACATAATGTCAATATTGAAGGAATTGTGGTCGAGTTTCCAGAATCTTACAACCATATATATACACTTATATGAGCTATAGGGAGTTAGACACTTGAAGTGTCATATCTTTACTTTAAACAAAGTGAGTGGTCATATGACCGGTTCACTGAAATTATATCCGGTTCAAATCTTACGACTTTTTGTAAATATATAATGGGATTTAAAGAGTATGATACCCAATGTTTTCAGAATCGGATCGGAGGTCGAACCGGACGCCTTACTGGTTTGGTGGTCGGAACGGTCGGACCGGTTGGACCGGATTTAACTATGTTTATATATATAATTAAATATAAGTGATTTATATATGTATTTTTATAGTTATATATAAAACTTAACTATATTTGTATATCCAACACACTAATTTATGGTTCAACATCCCGTTTTTACCAATTAAATAAGAAAAAACCAAAATCCGATTCGAACTGGTCCGACCACCGGTTCGACCAGACAGAACCGAATCATACCGAATTAGACCGGTCACCTGGCCGATCTGATCCGGTCGTAACAACATTGGTGATACTTTGATGTCTTGTATTCAGCTTATATTATTCCAATTAAGTTTAGTCCTTGTGGTAAGATCATTTTTCAAGTTTAGTCCTCAGGTATGATTGGCAACTAGTTATTACAAAATCGTCTCAAAGTTGGATGGACATAAACTTTTTCGGTTAATATGTGGGAAATGATCATTATACACCTTGCTAGAAGATAAAATAATAAATTATATACCCATCTTCACATTTCTTTAAAAATAACTCCATTCCACCACCACCACAACCACCCACTACCGCCAACACCTTCGACCACACATCGGGTACTAGGCACCGTTGAAACCCCAGATCATTCCCCATCTTCATAGCCTCCATCACACATCGGCAACCGGAAACCCATCATCCTCTTTTAAATAAGTTTTTGGCCTCCATCTACAGCTAGCAACCGTCGTCATCGCTGCCTGGTCTTCATAGTTTTTCACTTTGAGGACCTCTACCACTCCAACGAGCATTCACACAAATCTTGATTTGTTGTGTGGGGGTTAGGGTGGTGCAAGAGGGTTTAGTGATGTGGTGATCCAAGAGGGTGTAAGGGTGGGGTGGATGGCCGGGAAACACTTGGGAAGTCAAGTGGGGTGGTGATCATCGGTGTTGGTTGGGTGGTGACTGGAGGTAGTGGGGTGGTGACCAGAGAAGTACGGAAGAAGGCTACGGGGTTTTTGGTTTTTCGATTTGTTAATCAAGATGTATTTTGGTTATTTCAGAAACTTTTAACAGAAAACTTAACGCCCATCCATGTTGAAAGCCATGTTATTATAAGTTGTCATACTTAGTGGGTTATCTTGTAATGAACGATACTTGGGGACCAAACTAGATAAACAACATTACCACAGGGACCATTTACATAATTAACTCTTAAAACAATATATAGCTCATTTTCATTTTATTTTGAGACTAAACTTGAAAAACGACCTTACCACATATAGTGCTATATTTACAAAAAAGCAAATATGGTGTGCCGTAAATTCTATTATAGTAGAGATGAGAGCGGAGAGATGAGATACGATAAACAAGAGAGATATATGCAAGGTTTTACTAATTAATAAAAATAATATATACATTTGCTATCCCTTTCAATCTCATCCACTAATAAACTAAATTAATGTTTATAAATGATTCTTTGCTTCTAAATACATACATAAACACGTACATACTTATGAGACATACATAAACACGTACATACTTATGAGACATACATAAACACGTACATACTTATGAGACATACATATATACCGGCGTACCTACCATACATACCTGCCTACCTACGTCCGTAGTACATAAACACACATCCATCCTTACACATACATAGAAACTTATGTGTGTGTATGAGTGATATATGCAAAATATTAATTATTGCGAGAATACATAACAAAATGAATCATTCCTTTTATAAATCTTAATGATTTTTAAAATAAAAATGATAGAAATACCTTTTTATTCGTTTATCATGAAACTTGAAGGTAGGCCGCACACGGTTAGGAGCCACTGCGCTTGAGAAGATCTTCTTCTTTGATAGTAGTATTACTACCCCGTTATGGGGATGGAGCTATAGAAGCTGTCAAGATCTTACAAAGAAAGGCTAAAGATAGTGCTATGAAACAAATTTTGTTACATGTATAACCCACACATCTAGTCAAGTTTATATTACCTAATAATGACCTATATGCGTGCAATTAAACGATTAAAATCTAAAAAGGGAAAAAAAATAGTTTAATTAGCTTTTATATGCATAAGCATACACATTCATCTACTAAGATGCATAAGATTTTAAAATTGTAAACAACTGACAAAAACTAAATGATTATAGTTTGTAATATTTGTTATTTATAATAATTTAACGTTAAATAATGAATTCCACCTTCTACATATAAATATACGCACCCATGAAGAGGGAAGAGAGAGTGGATGTTTTGTTCGTAGGACCAGTTTACATGAAGAAAAAGAAAAGATTAGGGTCTAAAAGAGAATTAAGTGTTTAGAGGAGACGTTAGTGACTTGTTCAATTCATATGTTCTCCGAATGCAAACCTCATATCATTAATGGATGAGAATAAACACATGGCTTAGGGTGTCGGTGGATAAAACAAAAAATAGAGTTATTCCTTTTTTTGACAATATCATTTTTGTAAAAATATATAATTTTACAAGTGCGAGACGCCATAAAGTACCAATGCAGTGTCACTTTACTTTGTTTCAATTAATTAAAATACTTAATTTTTCCTAACTAACAAAAACCTCATGTAATGTATATCTCATCACTAGTGATCGGTTCACTTACACAAGAAAACAATTTTAACCACCAACCTTTTGTTGCCACAATTAAACTATCAACAATATTACAATCACCAACGCCACTTCAAGAGAAAAAACGACCCACCACTTGAGAATCTCCCCTGCTGCTAAGGATCTTCCCCATCGAGATTCATCGAAGATAAGGATAATATTACAACCAATGCCATTGCAACGATATGACATTTCCCCCGCCTTACATGGGTTTCACAAGGATTCTGGACTAGTAGAGGGTCTGATTCTGGAAGGCATCCGCATTTTTCGATCTTGTTGGTTTGTTAACATGAACGAGTCTTTGGGTGTAATAGACATTTTACTAAAGTTCATGTTGGAAACACCATCACCATCGTCATCAACACTGGCATCATCCTCATACTCGTCATCATAAGTAGTTCTCACCATTGACCAGTATATGAGTTTGGTCGGATAAATCTGCAGGTTGAATGAAGAAGATTATCAGCATCGATCCTCAATTACAATCGCCAGATTTGTAACATATGAACTATTAACCTGTCGGACTTCTTCAATAGATATGGATCGAAAGGGAAGAAGACATCGAGCCTTTGAAACCCCCCAAAAGCACGAGACGTGTCTGAATCAAGCAGATGATTGAAGACAGAGGAGCCATTAAAAAGACCAGCTGCCTTAGCCTGGTGCAGGAATTCCTCCACTATCGAGGGTAAGCACACCTGTGTTGCAATACAGTTACGTTAAAGTTCATACGATGATAAACATGTAGGAGGATATGGAATGTACCTCTAATGGGTTCAAGGGATGCTTAAAAATTTGCTCTAAAGGCATATTCAACAGCTGTGGTTTGAATTCACTAGTGACCAGAATCGATCTCATACGAAAACAAAGTACATACATCATAGCCTGTAAGTTGAATAAAATAATATTAGATTCAATATTAGCCATATGAATTCTGCATATTCACATCTTCTTTACTTGCTGTTCAGTTTCTAAAACATCATCTCATACCTGGCACCCGGCATAAAATACTCGATGATTTTTTAGATTAATTTCACCACTGCAGTTTTTGCAATATTTGTAACACCAATCCACCAATCTGACATAAGAAATAATATAGCATACTCATTAGATGCTTGTCACAATGAAGGTGTATAGGAACAATAAAAATCTTCTACTAACATAGTTTCAACAATTAAAAACAGATATGTCGGTGAATCCTACCTTCCCAAATGTAAAGTCACATCTTCAGTGGACAAAAATTTAGCACGAGACAGGTAACTTGCTAGATAAGCAACAGCACTCATTCTGAAATGCATCAACATATTAGCCCAATGTATATCGAAACAGGTGTTGCCTCACCAGCACCTTTTTGTTTTTTTCTTAGTTGACAAAAAGACAAACATATTGAATGATATTATTAAAATACTGATTCAACTACTATCTTTTTAAATCAACTTAGTACATTGTACACCTTCATCACGCTACTTACTAAGTCCTTTCACTCGTAAAGAAAACACCAAACTGACCCTTTTGTATTGATTTGGTTATAATGCCCAATCTATGTTTCACTATCATAGTAATGAAATGTAGCATTACCTCCAGTCATGAGGATAAATGGTGCTCTTAAATAGTTCAAAAAGCCTTTCCGCAAACTGTTTCCCACAACCTTTGGGGTCAAGTGAGCACGCATAGAACATTACAAACTACAATTACAATAAAAAAAACTCGGGTAAGGAAGGTGTGCATGTCATGTAATAGTTTAAAGAGAATGGATTGACAAATAAAAAACACTAGAAGCATATTGATGTGGGGGTAAAATGGTCACCTGTGCAAATTTTGACTTGTATGCATTCAACACGGTACTTTGAAATGACTGGAGAAGTGCCTTGAATACCTAAATGAACATTTAAAATTACATATAAACAGATTAACATAGAGCATCTATCAAGTCAAAAGATCAAAATTTAATATTATACATAAATCAACTCAAAAAATTAATCTTTTAGATAACATACAAAGAAAATAACATAGAGCATGCATCAAATATTCAAGTCAAAGGTCAAAATTATAGATACCTCAACCAAGCGTTCCCTTTGGAACAAGAATAGAGGTGGTCAAAGGTGAGATCCATCAATGTATCCAGCTTCTGAGCTACTACGTTTCCCCAAAGAACTTTTCGACCAGAATATTCCTTTTGAGGCTACAGAAAGTAAACAAAATATACTTAGTAATTCTCAACTCAAGATTGTCAAAAGTAAGCTATTTCACTTGCTATGTTTTGCATTACTACATTTTATTTCCTTGATAAGGGGTCACACATGCATGCTATAAAAAAATTAGCAAAAATGAGACTGAATCAAACAAATAAAAGTCACCAAAGCACACATAATCCCCTAATTTGCTTTAGACATATAAATTGGTCATTATTTATAGAATAACTCTGGTAATTAAATTTAATACGCAAATAAGGAAAGTAGTAGACAAAGAAACTGTCCAGAGAGTCAACCGTATAAAAAACAATCCAATCCGCTTTGACTGGTTATCGTAACTGAATATGCACAACTAAAGAATCTTTGATTGCTGGATAGATCAGATCAAGAACAAGGCTGAAAATTTTAAAACTTGAAATATAAAAAAAAATTCCAATGTATCCAACCACAAAATTGTCACCTCATCCATATCCATCTCCGCTTCATCTACTGGTCGTGCCATATCTTCTAGCTCCATCTCAAAGATGCCTTTAATATTTGGATCATCCAACAAAATATCATCCCACCCTATCTCCACCTATAAAAGGTTCAAACAATCAATCAATTTACATTACATCACATTAATAACAACAAGGACAATAATAATAATAGTAATGACAATAAGTAAATGCCTCTTCAATCACAACACTACTTTAGAAGACAACTCACATCTAGTTCTATCAGCCTATTCACCAGTTCAAATATCATGGAGTTACCAACGACCTCATGCATATCACCACTCTCCAACATTAGCATGTTCTCCACATATACAACTATTTGCTGCAAACATATTAAAATCAACAACATATGAGATTATATATAACAAACTTATTAAATTCATAGTATGTGTTACTCACAGCTTCTTTGGAGAACACATTTGGCACTCTCTCCCTGACAATTTGTTCTAATCTAGTAGGTGCTAGTGGCACTAAATCAGCAATTCCTTTCAATGCTGAATGTACACGAATAAGAACTTGGTCTTTTTTTGCTAACCCACGTGGCTGCTTCAATATCTCCAGAAAATTGTAAGGTGGTATAAAGTTGCTTACGAGCATATCCAAACACAAATCAACATATTTTCCGTTTGTTGTAGCCTGATATGATATTGTGTAATTAGAGCAAGAAGCTGTCGAATTTATTATTCAAACAAATTACAGATATAAGCATAACATACCAAGGCCACAACTAACTCCACTAGTGCATCCATCACATCGGGCCCATAGTTCCACAAGCTCATTCCGCATATCTAGCAAGTATCATGTGTTAAGATTATATTAACGTACATATAACTAAAGCAAGATGAACCATGGTAAATTAAAAAAAAAATCATCTTACAGAAGAAAGAAGAGAGCGATGGTGCACAATGTCAATGTAAGAAACTGCTCCAGTTAAGGCCCTTAGAATTGTCTATTAACATACCAAATAACAGATATGAAATTTCAATTTGTAATTTCTAGATTATACTCAATTTAGTAAGAAGCACACACTTACCACAAGCATTGCCACATCATCAGGAAGTAGGCGCTCCACGTTGTGATGCATATTCCCAATGAGTTGATCATATTCATCCCTATCACGACCCTAGAACAACTCACACCACATCAATATCTCGTATTTTAAAATCTGGAATATTTAAAAGAATTTAGGTTTTTTCCGCTCTTTTAACATATAAGATTGACAAAATGTTCCTATTTTAAAAGAATTACGGAAAGGAAGGTCGGGTATATTTTGCACAAAAGGCTACTATGTTCCAGTTTTCAACATCACATGGCATCTTCTGAACATTTTAGCACCTATACGTCTTTTTTTTTTGTAGTTACCAATTTTCTTTCTCAATTTATAAACCATAACATTAAACTAATTTTTATCTATAAAGCGGTCTATAGGCATGACATTTCATGCTATACTCAGGCAGAGTAATGTGTTACAGGTTATTATTCTAGTTTGGAAAGTCATACCTAGTCCTTGAACACTTACAACTTTCTAACAAAGCGAATTGTTTTTATTCAATGTATTCGTTGCATCTTGCAAACTGTCAATCATACTTGCTAAAGTGCCAAAAACAGAACTGAAGTAAGTTAACGTAAACAACTTTTGTTTCCTATTTCACAACAGTACAATACTAGAACTGGCCATTGTTCTATATACATTTTCGCACCATTGTTCTATGTACACTCTCATATACACCATTGTTCTATTTACATTTTTGCACGTGTCGTGGCAAGTGCACAACAAAGTAAACTTCACGGTTTCTTAACACCAAATTCCTTATTCTTCTATTTTCAGTATTTTTGGTATTGTTAGCGCCTTTAACCAAAAGTTAGTGAATCATAGTTGAATTCAAAATGTTGTTACCCTCCAGAGTTGAGTCTGATGTGGATATTCAAAATGCACTTGATCAGTTCTTATGTTCTTTATTTAAGTTAATATGAGCTCAAACAATGCATAGTTCAGTGAGCTTAAAGCTCACTGCATCTCAAAAAATAAAAAGACATGTAATTTACTTTAAACACAAAACATTCTTGACCAAGTCTTTAAACAAAGCAATCAAACACCTTGAAAACCCTTAATTACACAAAAAGAAAAAGAAGCCAGATATTTGTTGATCGTCAAAATTAATTGAAAAGACAAGACTTATTATATCTACTAATACGTGCATCAATAATCAGCCTGCTACAAGTACAATAAGGCCAGCATAACAATAGTAAAAGGCTAAACAAGAAGAGCAAAACTTCAAACCTCAAGAACATGTTTTAGGGCTTCACGAACATGATGAGACAATTCATAATCACTGACATCTCCCATCTCAGCAAGCTCGTCTCCTACTGCACCCATCGATTCGACAAATTTTGAGATTAGAAACTTGACTTGTTGATGATGATGATTAATTCAGGCCGATGAATCCTTATATTGAAGGGGGGAAGGGTGTCTGCTCCGATACTCGTAGGCGGTGTCTTCCGCAAACCAAATTCGTTAAGTTCGGCTGCTTTAAACCCTAGAGCATAACCCTCGAACGATGGAGGTGAAAATAATAAATAAACACCCCTACAAGGTAGGTTTTATTGGAATTTCGGATTCACATACTTCTAAACTAAAAATGATAGTTTAATTTAATAACATTAAGAAAAGTTATAGTTTTAACATGTTAATTTTTATTGTTTTGAAAAGCAAAATATTTTGGTTATTGTGTTAAATACGTCAGATCATTGCGTCTTTTATTTTCATCGTGTCATATATTTTACGTCATTTGCAATGTGTATTAATCATTATGTTTAACGTTTTAGATCATTTTATATTATTTTTATCATCGTTTATATATATTATATGCTTGTTAACTATCATTGTGTTTTACAATTAAAAGTAAACAAAATATACTTTCACCAATCTATTTTTTGAAATTTATAGTGTTGAAGATGACACAATGTTATTTTTGTCATTAATTTTTAATAGATTATATAAATTCGTTGGTATCTATCTTTGTGTTTTAAAATTAGAAGTATACAATAATGTTATTTTACCAACGTATTTTTCAAAACTCATAGTATTCAATAAAACCCAATAACAATCAAAATACACAACGAGACATTGTGCTATTTTGTCATTATTTTTACTGCATTAGATTAATAGTTGTTAATTTATTATTGTGTTTTACATATTATAGAGACACAACAATGTTATTCCATCATTATATTTTTCTTGATTCATCATTTTAGAAAAATACAATAGCATTTAAAAAAACATAATAACTAACAAAAAAACATAATAAAGTACTCTAAAGACACAATGACAAGATATGGGCTTAAAAACGTATTTTTTGTTTTTTATATAACAATATTGTATTCGTTTTAAAGATAAAAAATGATCGTTTTTATGGCGTATTTTTTAATAAAAAAATATATCGTAAATAAAAGTTATGAACCTTTATATTATGAGGTAACTTGCAAAAAGTTAACAAAAATTATTATTCCTAAAATACCACTCTAACAAATTTTTATTACAATTTGATCTCAACCATCAATTAAAAAAAATAAATGGTTGAGATTACTTATTACACTTTTTAGTTTAAAATACTTCTTATTTGAACCTTTCTATTGACTTTTATATATAAAAGGATCGGCGATTTATATATAAGTTGTATTAATTAATACATAATCACATTACGCTGTTAATCATTTAGCAAAGTCAGTGGGTTGCTATCATCATTGTCGCATCTCACATGACCATCAGACGTTTCAAATTATTTCTTTTTTTTTGTTTTATTTGCATATATGTGTGTGTATGTGAGTGTGTATGGGTTTAAAACTAACATAATGTGTGTTTGGCGCAGGTGTTTGAAGCCATGTCTTACATGCTAGATGTCGTGGTTTCGAACCTCACGACATACATCTTTTTAATTTTAAGAATTTTTATTTTTTTTAAATTTTATAATATGTCACCTTCATGCTCTAATGTTTCTAAAGTTTTAGGTTACTATTGTACATGTTATCTAAAAAATAATTTCTTACTTTCGTATCTTGGTGTGAGTGTTAGTATCAGTTCCAGTCCATCTACGCTTGGACGTAATCGAAAATGACTTAGGTCAAATATAAAATGATTATGTATTTATTTTCATACTCGAATAAAAAGGTAACTAGAAGATAAACATGATAACACCACATTCATCATTATCAATTTTTTTCTCATTTTCTCTCCCATTAAATAATCACACTAGTTACTAATAATATTATTTAGTTTTTTAGAATAAAATAATTTTTAATAATTAAAAAAGATCTTTTCATTAATATTATTTCTAAAGAATTATTTTTTATAAATTAATAAACTTTTCTAAAACAACAAACCTTTTTAAAAGTACAAAATATTTTAAAATTGATATTTATAAAAGGTAAAATTCTTATAAATAAAAAATAATTAAAAGTAGGAGTTATAATAAGAAAGTTTAAAAAAAAAAATTTTAAAAAATGTTTGGTTTGAAACAAAATTTATTTTATTTATAATAATGAAGAATTTAATAAAAATATTTTATAAAATGGTTTTATAATTCATAAATTTTTATTTATTTTATGTTTTATTCAACTTATGTAATACACGAGTTTACTAAAGATAGTTTTTATACATGTCTTGCTTTTAGTCTTTACGGTTTCACATCCTACAACTTTTTGAAAACCTAATAAAATGCCACTTTAACTCCCCCTCCTAAGCTTCTAAGTTGCAGGTTACTCTTGTACAATTTATTTGAAAATTTAATTTACTACGTTCATATTTTTGCATACTTGTCGGTATAATTCGAGTAAATCCACATGTAGACGTAATCGGGTATTGACATAAATTTAGTTCGAAAACAAGTTGGGTCGACTATATTCTATACTTTATCACACCGCGTACGATGTCGCCGCAATATGCAGAAAGTAAAATAACTAGTTAAAGTTAATTATAAGGACAACCTTTGTGGTTTAAAGAAATTAATATTTGAGACTTAAAATTGATACAAGAACACATATCTACCAAGTCTGCTATAGGTCTTTCGAACACTTTTAAATAATGTTATTAATGGTCATATGAAGCATATGGTGTAAGGAATGTGAAAACCACACACGAAGTACTAAGGTATCCTAATGTTATTTTACATGGTAGTTTCAATGACACAATACTCCATGACTTGTACTAGCAATCCTATGGGGCATAGGATAAATCCATCTAGTGAGATCAAAAAGATGAAATCACTAGAAACAAGGTGAGTAAGTAAGACACATGTGCAATCCTAACCTAATCCAACAATGCAACTAGATGAAATCAACAACCTATAACCTATCGCTCTTAAGATTGTTAAAATAATAATTTAGAATCACACAAAACAATCCTTATGATCGGCACAAGACCATAAACATAAAGTAACCTAAACATGTAAATCTAATCAAAAGATATCAAATCAATCAACTAAATCACAAGAGGTATAAGATTCTTGCATAGACATAAAATCAATCACGTACACATTCAAAGATCACAAAAGGCGGATTCTTTCGATAGTAATCCGTCCATAAGCTTAATAAAACCGAAACATAGTTAAGAACATCAATAATCACCCCTACCTAGGTACCTATAAGTGTTTAGCTACTCATAATATCTAACAACAAATAATACATAGTAAAACCAGTAGCAAACCTAGTAACAAATCATACCTTAGAGGCTGATGCAAACCAAAGTTCTCTCAGCAAGCATTCGTAAGAACAAGGAAGTAACTTTGAAAGATTTGACAATTGCACAAAGAAATTCACTCTTCTAAAGCGAAAGACCAATTCTTCCAAATCGAAAGATGAAGTCTTCCAAATCCAAGAGATCGACTTCTTCCGAGGACAGAGAAGACTTAATTTCTTCCGAGGACGGAATAGACTTTATTTCTCTGGCATGCTTTTGACAATAGTTGAACCACTTTTCGCTACAATCTCTAAAGACTCACCAACTTATACAAGTTGGTGATATCTTCATACTTTTGTCAACTATAGATTAAGGCCATTGAGTCTATAACTTTCTACTCTTGTACTTTTATCCTTTTTGTAATAAATTAGAATGTGAGCTATAACATGTTATAGTCACTAGTCAAGAGGCAATCTACCTTTTGACTTTACATTGATCTTGTTGTCTAGGTTAGTGTTATAACTGGCCTTGAAAGTATGTCAAGCTGTAGGATGTAGTATAAAGTATCTCATGTACCTGTCCTTAGGACTAAGCCTTATAATAGCTGTAAAACTTGAGAACAATATACATCATTCTTAAAAACCAATACTTGTGTTCTACTTGTGCTCTTTACTTTTTTTTCTTTGTTTCATTTGCCTGTTTAGTATTTGATATGTTAAGTGTCTGATCTCTCTAACCTTGTGAAACTATTACATCACCCTTAACTGGTTCTATAATTTGTATCAGAGCTTTTTAGGCTCTTGATTGTTAGATCTCACCATTTTTAATCTCTTTAGTTTGGCAAAACGCTTACCTGCTCAAATGACAGCTCTCACTAAGGCTGACATGGAAATCGACCCATGACTAAATCTCCATTGATCACTCCTGATATTTTAATACTTGGTGCCAAGAATTAAAGGCTTCATTAAGTCTTAAGATAGTAGGATCCGGAGATTTGTTGTCTTAAGACCTCACACCCCAATCACTAATTTAGCTACTGTTGGTGGTGGAATGATTGCAAAGGAAGTGGCCGAGTATTCTAAGAAAGATTGGAAGAAGATTTATATCGATTAGAAGGCCATGGCTACTTTACAAACTACTCTTCCTAATCTATCTATAGAGACTAAAACTACAAAGCAGCTCTGGGATGCACCAAAGCTTATGTATGAAGGGTCTAAGGAAACAAGGAAAACAAGAAGGATCTCATGAAGCAACAATTTGAGAATTTCACCTACAAAATAGTTGAAACAATGACTTAACAATACTTTAGGTATGTCAAGATGTAGATACTCTGATGGATGTTGGAGTTAAACTTGAGAATAGGGACATTATGAGAAAGTTCATGTTCTCTTTTCCCACATAATGGACACACTACTATGTGGCCATTAAAAGAACTGAAAACCTCTCTACCCTTACTATCACAGAGTCGTATGGTATCCTGATCGGTTACCAGATGAAGATGAATATGCAGAATCCATCAAACAGCTCTTCTAGCAATCAATAGAGTTCAGCCTTCCATGTGGTTGAAAGAGATAGAAGAGAACCGCAACATCATCTCATTTGCTACCCTATCAAATCACAAAAGGCCCTTTCATCACCTTCTTGGAGACACCAAGGGAGAGCTATATCCAAGAAACTTTCTCTTCACTCTTGAAGACTTGGATCGTATTCATCCAGATGACCTAGAGTATATGAAGATAGTCTAGAAAGTGGCTCTTCTCACCTATAAACCCAAGAAGTTCTACAAGAGAACCTGAAGAAAGGTTCCCAGTAATGTAAGTAGTAGAAAGTTTGGACTGGATAAAAGCAAAGTGAAGTGTTACAACTGTAACAAGATGTGACACTTTGCTAGGGAGTACAAGGAACCAAGGACAAATGGTGGCCAAGCACAATCCATGCCTGACTACCCTGATGCTGCTCCCAGATATGAGAAGCCAAGCCAACCCAAACAACATGTTGCTGTTGCTATTGAAGAGGGAGGTTTTGACTGGAGCCTTTAGATAGAGGATGTTTCTCCTAATCAAGCATGTATGGCTAACCATGAAGAAGCCAAGGTATTAGAACATCTTTGTACACCTGAATGCATTTCTAAAGTAAACATGTATAGGTCCTATAACCTGGAAGTGAGATCTAACCTTGAGTCTTTGAATATTGTTAAAGCTGATTTCAAAAGATCTGAAATGACTACAAACTTAGAATAGAAGATTTAGAGAAAAAAATTTCAACTCTTAAGCATGAACATACAAATGACAAGACTCAAATCAAAGATCTCATTACCAAGTTAACTGAATACCAGGTTGAGCTTGTGATTAGTAAAGTCAGGGCTGAAAAATGTGTTCTTGAAGAAAAAACCTTCCAGAACATCATATCCTCATCCTTTCATGCAAAGATTTTTTTACCAGAATAGGTAGGGTTTGGGTTCAAGTGAGATAACTCCACCACACACATTACTATCTGTAAGATCTCCAAGGGAACTAGTCAAGAGAGCTGCCTCTTATTGAACCTATCTAAGAAGAGGATGAATAAAGAGATATAGTTAAGGATGAATCTGTAGTGAGTAAGGAGGATCATCCTAAGAAGGGTCACTATTCTCTTGGAGAGAAAAAAGAACCAAGGATGCCCAAGTCAGTTAGGAAGAATTTGATCAGGGCAACCAAAAGAAAATCAAAGAAAGCCTAAGAGATAAAGGCCACTTTCAACTCCAAGAAAAAACAAGTCTTTGGTTCTACTGGATTTGAAGTAATGAAGACTAAAGACTTAACAATGGACTCTAGTACTAGGGGTCCTAGTTCAAGATCAAACCATCCTGCTCAAAAGAAGAAGGTTGATCAAATGTGTCCACTACTGCACATCCCGGAACCATTCAGTTCCAAGAGCAAGCCTCACCTTCAGAAGCCCGCTACATCATCTATGAAGATGAAAAAGGAAGTGGAAAGAGATCAAGTTTAACCTTCTCCTTAAAAGAAGACCCTTAGAAGTATGTCACTTGAATTCATTCACTTTCTTTAGGAAGAAGGAGTGGAAAGGGATCAAGCCTGATATTTTTCTTCTTCCTCTAAGAATTGCTAAGAAGAAAATAGTTTCAGAAGGAAAATCACTTTCCTTTGAAAGATACAAGGTGAACAAAAAGAAGATAAGTGGAAAACTCTCTTCGAAAGCCAATTTGGTCTTGGAAGAAAGGAATGCTTCTGAAGTACTAAAGTCTACTATAGTGGATGCAAAAGCTTACGAAGGTTCAGTCTCCAAAACTTCCAAAGTTATCAGAACTTTCAAAGTTTTGAAGGCCAAGTCTAATCTTCCAAAAATGGTGTTGAAGATGAAGTCAGGCCATGTGACTGAAGTTTCTTCATCAATAACTATTGAACTATCTTTAGTTCATCTTTATGAGCCCAAGACCAACAAGGCTTGGGTTTCCAAATGTAACTAACCATCTCTTTTTCATGTGTAGGAACAATTGAAGACGAAAAGAAATGTATGGATCGTTGATAGTGATTCTTCAAGGCACATGAGCAATGGCTCTTTTTCAAAACTTTGAGAAAACTAATGGAGGGCCAGTGCTTTTGGAGGAGAATTAGTGCAGGCCCGTTTAAGGGGTGGTCAATACACTTAGTCTCATAATGAGGAGAGTGTTTAGAACACTTAACAGAACAAATAGAGAACCAAGACTTTGGTTATGATACAATGAAGCAAGTAAACAAGATACAAAAACTTAAGAACAACAAAAAATTTTGGTTTTCAAGATTGCAATATATTGTTTCTCAAGTTCTATTATAAATGTTACAAAACATAAGAAACAAGTTACAAGGATTTGAGACACTTTATACTACATCCTACAATGGACCATACTTGGAAGGCCAGCTGGATACATTTGATCTAGACAACAAAATCAATGTAGAGTGAAAAGGCAGATCTGCCTTTTGACTAGAGACTATGACATGCCATAGCTCACATCCTAATATATTATAGAAATGATAAAAGTACATAAAATAGAAAGTTATAGACTCAAGACCTCAATGTACAGTTATAAAAAGCATGAACCATTCACCAACTTGTATAAGTTGGTGATTTATCAGAGTTGCAGCAGAAAGTTGGTCAGCTTTATAAAAATTACATCAGAAAAAGCATATTCTTCAAAGTTTTCAGAAGAAATATGTCTTCACTTCATAGGCTTCGGAAGACTTTGTATTTGAAGCTTCGGAAGACTTCACTTTTAGCTTTAGAAGATATTGGTCTTGGCTTCAAAAGATTTTACACTTATTGCATTTCTGATGCAGGGTGTAAAACTTCCAAAGCAACTTCTACTTTACACTTAGTGCATGCTTGTAGGAAAGACTTGATCTGTTTTGAGTGCATCAGCCTTTCAATAAGCCTTACAAACTCCTTAAGATGATGCTACCAAAATAGAGAAGTGTCTTCAGAGATACTAAAAAGAGTTCCATCTATAGTACCCCTTTTGTAATCATGCTGACTGAGATACTAAGATAGAGTCTCATACCACTTCCTTAGAGCTTGGTGCAACTCATAAAGAGCTTTATCAAGCTTGTAGACATAATCAGGATGATCAGGATCTGCAAAGTTGGGTGGTTGTTTGACATACCTCTTCATCAATCACTCCATATAGAAAAACACACTTGACATCAAGCTGGTAGACATTGAAATCCTTGGATGCAACAAAAGCTAGGAATATTCTAATAGCTTTAATTCTTGTTACAGGAGCAAAGACATCTATGTAGTCAATTCCTTCTTCTTATGTATATCCTTGGACCACTAGTCTTGCTTTGTTTTTATGACAAGTCCTCTATCATCCTTCTTGTACCTAAACACCCATTTGGTTCCTATGGTAGTCTTCTGTTGAAAAATTAGATGATGAATGAAAATTCCATCAGCTTTTTGTTTGATTTGCAAACCTAGAAAGAACTGTAATTCTCCCATTGCACTCATTTCAACTTCTGTTGCATTAAGGTTTGGAAATCCTCACACAATTGGGAATCAGGGGATGCAAATATAATATCATCAACATAAATTTGAACAAGTAGCTTATGCTGATCCACCTTCTTAATAAATAAAGTTTTATCTATGGAGCCTCTAGTGAAATTATTCTGTAGAAGAAAGTTTGATAAGGTCTCATACCAGGCTCTAGGTGCTTGTTTCAACCCATAAAGAGCTTTATCAAGCTTATATACCCATTCTGGGTGCTTATTATCCTCAAAGCCTGGTGGTTGACACACATAAACTTCTTCTTTTATTGTACCATATAGAAAAGCACTTTTGACATCCATTTGAAAAACTTTAAGATTGTGGAGTGCAGCATAGGCTAAAAACAATCTAATTGCCTCCAGTCTGGCTACAGGGGCAAAGGTTTCATCATAATCAATACCTTCTTCTTGTGCAAACCCCTGCACAACCAGTCTGGCCTTGTTCTTAACAATTAGCCCATTTTCATCAGTTTTATTCCTAAACACCCATTTAGTGCCTATTGCACACTTACCTGGGGTAGAGGAACAAGCTCCCACACTTGCTGTTTCTTGAACTGAAGAAGCTCAAGCTGCATGGCTTCAACCCATCCATTGTCTCTCAAAGCTACATGATAGTTCTTCGGCTCTAGCTGACTGATGAAGAGAGCATAGAAGCAGAAATTGGACAACTGGCTTCTGGTTGAAACACCAGCATTGATATCACCAAGGATTTGAGACATTGGGTGATTTTTCAGCTCTTGGTAAACAATCAAATCTGTGCAAGTGTTTGTAGGATCTTCAGCAGCAGCAGATGTTGATGCAGATTCTTGAAACCATGAAGATGGTGGCAACTCAAATGAAGTTGAGGATGCAGAAATCTCATCAGCATTTGTTGTGGATGGTGCTGCTGGAGCTACAGGAGCATCAGGTTTAGAGGACTCAGGCAGTTGGTCACTAAACCTGAAGAGGTGATTACTACTATCATCATCATCTTCAGTAGTAACACCAGGTGGTGAACTGTTGACAGAGCAACAGCAGGAGATTGATAAGGAACATATTGCAGTATGTCCAAATCAAAGAGCTCCACAGGGCTTTGTGGAATCTTGTCCTTTGGAGATTCATTGAACTTGACATGTAGAGTCTCTTCAACCATCTTTGTTCTGCAGTTGAAGACTCTGTATGCCTTGCAAGTTGATGAATAACCAACAAAGTACCTGCATCCACCTTAGGATCAAATTTCTGGAGCTGATCCTTTGTGTTGAGAATGAAACAGGGACACCCAAATGCTCTAAAGAATGAAATGAGAGGGGCCAAATGATGTAGAACTTCATATGGAGTCTTCATCAACCTCTGATTTATTAGCACTCTATTCTGCACATAGCATGCTGTGTTGACAGCTTCAGCCCAAAAGGTCAATGGCAGTCCAGAATCAGCCAACATAGACCTTGCAGTCAAGAGGATCTTTAGATATCTGCAAGGTACACAATCTCTAGGCTTATGGTATTCCACTGGACATTCTTGCAAATTAGTTGCTTTCTCTGATAGTGACTATGCAGGGTGTAAGTTGACCAGGAAATCAACTTCTGGTGGATGCCAATTCCTAGGCAACTGTTTGTTTTCTTGGCAGAGTAAGAAACAAACATCAGTTGCTACATCTACTGCTGAAGCCGAGTACATTGCTGCTGCTAGTTGTACATCCCAAATACTCTGGCTTCAGAATCAACTTTTGGATTATGGCATTACAGAGACTAAGACTCCATTATTAATGGATAGTGCTTCCGCTCTTTGCATTGTCAAAAATCCTGTCCAGCACTCTAGGACCAAACATATAGAAATTAGACATCATTTTATAAGAGATTGTTTTGAAAAGGGTCTAATTAATCCTATGTTTGTGCCCAGTGCTGATGAGCTTGCAGACATTTTTACTAAGCCTTTGGATAGTTCAACTTTCCACAACCTGGTGTTAAGGCTTGGTATGCTGCAGCTAGAATAAGTGACAACTACTGATGATCTCAGTAATTACTAATGATCATTGGTAACCATGTCACATATAAGTACTGATGAGTTATTTTACCCTCAGTAGTTTTATAACTACTGAAGGCTAAATGCTTTAAGTACTGTACTTTATCTGTTCTAAACTACTGATGTAGTTACAACTACTGAAATCAGTAGAAACAGATAAGTACTGATGTCCTATGAAACAACTGAAAACAGCAAAAAGGCTGATGAGTAAGTGTTGCGGACAGTATGAAACAGCTGAAAGGCTATGAATTGACGACAACTACTGATGAGTACTCTCTCTTCAGTAGTTCACAAACTGCTGTTTCTTTATAAACAACTGAAGCAATACCATGTCTTCAGTAGTTTCACAACTACTGATGACCAACACCAAGTCTTCAGTTGTTTACAACAACTGATGGCAAAACCACGGTCTTCAGTAGTTTCACAACTACTGATGACTAATACCAAGTCCTCAGTTGTTTCAACATCTGAAGTCCAACTTGTCTTCAGTAGTTTTAAAACTACTGATGCCTAAATCAGAGACTTCAGTTGTTTCAACGTCTGATTGTAAACACCATGTCTTCAGTTGTTTTATAACTGCTGACCACACCAATACCATCAGTCGTTTCAAACCTCTGAAAGTTAATACCACGTCATCAGTAGTTTCAAATACTGATGACTAACACCAAAATCTTCAGTCGTTTCATAACCTGTACCCTATATTTACCTAATCCCTCTTTCAGAGTTTTTCATTCTTTCACGACCTAAAAATTTCAAAAGCTCTGAAAACCTTTCACCTTCATTAATGGCGACCATGCAACTCAAGCCTCGACACAACTGTGTCGCGTACCTCACCAAATCGCCCTTCTGGACCAAATTTGATAGTGCTATAGATCTTATGGTCCAATCCCCACTGAAAACGGCTTTCCTCCTAAATCCAATCATTTATGCCGTTTCGCTACATCAGTTTTGGACGAATGCGACCGTTAATGGAGAATCTATCCATTCGTCCATTAACTCTCATACGGTGGTCATCTCTACTGCTACCATCCGCCAGATATTACTGTTAGATGATGCTGCCTACCCTGTCGGATATCCTAAGCGCCAACTTGATCTTTCATTTGGACAACATGGATATCAGGGTGATCTTAGTGCTTCGACCATCCTGAAGAAACATTTTCCAGATGCTGAACGCTTAATATTTCATATGGTAAATGTTTGCCTGGCCCCGAAGACTTCCTCTTGGGATCAACTGTCTTCCAGATGGCAACAGGTATGTTCTCTATCCTTGAACAAGAACCACTAAACTTTTCTGAAATAATTTTTCTTGAACTCAAGGATATGGCCACAAAACCACTTTCTAACCGTTGGATACTATATCCTCGGTTTATAATGGCCATCATAGAGAATCAGCTTTCTGCTGAGGGACTAGTTGGTCTGGGAGTCCCTGCTTTGGCTGTATTGCCGGAGGTATACTCCCGACACAACACTGACCAAACTCTCAAACAGGCTGCCAAGCTGCGCAAACCCACGCAGCTGGAACCCACAGCCTCCACTTCCACATCCAAAGTCCCCTCCAAACCCACTAAGAAGAAGCCTAAGAAAGCTACTCAGGGAGTTGAGTCCCTGTGGATGCTCCTGCTGCACCAAAGCAGGTTATCTCTACTGGACCTAACCCCCAGTAGAGACTATGACTCCACCAACTGAAGCCGCTCAGGTTTCCTCTCAAAAGGAACCTGAAGCAACCACTCAAAGGGAAGCCACACTGCTGGGATCCTCCTCACTTGAGGGGATTACCATTGAAGAGCACCACTTGTCCCGGGTGCACACTGCTTCCACACCCTCTCCTGATGCAACCGCCCCTCAAAGCCCTACTATCATTGTTGCAAAAGTGCTGACGCAGCTGCATTCCTCACCCCCCACCCAGACACCAATCACTACTGGGATAACCTCAACACCTGAGGGGGAGGATCACAATGCTTCTGTCAACCCACAGCACAGGGGTTATCATGTTCCATCTTCTAGTGTAGATAAGGAGGTGCGAACTTCTGGTGAGGCTGCCACTGCCCCTGACTCAGCAAATGACCAGGATGCAGTTGGTAACATCTCTAAGACCTCACCAGCGGCAACAGCTGATGAAGGACATAGTCCTGAGGCTGGAAGTCCCCAGAACCGAGAACAAGGGGCACATGCTATCATTGATCTACACTCAAGGCATGTTCATCCTGACTCTGTCAGGAGGTCAGGTGATTCAGTATCAACTGATGATGACCTGAGCTTCTTCTATGATGTAGTTGCTCAAAACACCATTCTAGAGGATGAGGTTAGCAGACTCAAAGAGCTGCTGGCCAAGATGTCTCAGGATGCAAGTCCATCTGCCACCACAATACACCCACAGATGGACCTTCTTCTGAAGGTCCCCTACACACTGAGCCAATATATACTTCCAAGCCACCAGCCTCTGCTTTCGGCACTGATTCTCAGGAACAGAACCATCCTGATCAATCAGTTGCTACCCTTCAAAAATCCCTACCTCTCATCACTCCCATGATCACAGATATAGTGATCAAAGCCATTGATGAGAGGCTTCCTACAATAATACAACCCTTGGTGGAGGAGTTGGTGACTAAATCCCTTTCTACTGCTCAAACCCTTGCCCCCAATGCAACCAAAAAGGGGGAGAGTCAGTCAGTTAAAGGAAAAAGGAAGAGGATAGATGGGGAGAAGGAGAAAGAATCAGAGAAGGTAACTGAGAAGGAGAAGGAGAGTGAGAAGGGAGCTGAAGTGAATGAAAGTCAAAAAGACTTTCATGTCACATATCAAAAGAGAAAAGGAGAGTCTGAGAAGGAGAAGGAGCTGAATGATATGGTGAAAGAAGCTGACGCCAACCATAACCGTTCAATGGATAAAATCATTGAGCAGTTGTATAGGCAGGTTTTGACATCAAACAACTAGACTCCGAGATCAGAAGGTTGGAAACAGAGGAGATCAACTCAAGATGGGCTAGCTATGATGCCTTAGAAAGAGAAAGGCTGGAGATAATGATCAGATTTATAGCCAAATACTTGGGAAGATCTCTGATTGAAATAAGGGCCTGGACCAGGGACAACATCTTGGCAATAACCACCAAGATTTGTTCGTCTGAAGCATACTCCAAGGTTTAGTGATTGAGGCATTGAATGAAGCTGGGGTTGGGAACCGAAAAGAACTGACAAAATTTACCAAAGCCTCCCTTACAGCCAAAATGCTAAAACAGTCTGAAAAGCCTCTATCCTCAAAATCACTACCTCCACAACCCACTAAAACAACCCCTTTACCCTCTAAACCAACCATCCAACCCACAAAACCAAATCCTTTACCCCCAAAACCCACTGCCAGTGATGTACCTAGCCAAAGAAAAGAAAGGTACTGAGGCCTGATGAAGATGAAGAGGAGGATGAAGACAGACTGCCACTCTCTGCAGTTATTACTTTGCCTAAGGCTAACCAATGTCCATCACTCCTGCTTCTCAAATGCATGATGTGATGATAAAGATTGAAGAGGAACAGATGCAAAGACATGATGAGGAAATGCTGAAAAGCATTGACAAAGCATATGCCACATCCTCTTCAATGATCTGCATGAAGAAAGAAGTATTAAGATTGTACACCCTTGCTAATACCTTTCAATACCAAAGGGAAAGAGTAAGGATATGGCCTGATCCTAGGGTGGCACATCGAATTGTCAAGAAAGAAATTCCTTCAAAATACAAGGGCCAAGTGAAGAGAGTTGTCGACGAAGACATCACTATGGTTCTTGTAGTGTCCCCTTGGGAAATTGTTGAAGAATTCAAGAAAGCCTATGAAGCCAAACAACCACCTCAAAAGATGTTAGAGAACAAAATCATAAAGAAGGGATTGGTTTACAAAAGACTTGAAAACTTCAAACAAGAAGAGCTCAACCTGCTCTTAGAAGGGACTCATCCAGATGAGTTTGCTTATAGACAAATAACCACGGTTGAGCTCAAGAATGGAAAACAGGCCAAGTACATATCTGAAGTGTATGGCCGAGAAGGATTATTTGATGGTGTGCCCGAGGTGCTGACAATGGATGAGCAAATCATGTTTCTAAGGGCTTACACCAGGGAATCATATAGGCTGATACACGGGAAGTAGATCTCATGGTTGGGGTAACAGCTCGGTGTCCAAGTCCCCAATACAGAGCTCCCAACCATATCATGCCAAACAGATCATCAGAGACTTCTTCCCAGGCCGGTGCTGAAAAAGGGTCACTTCTCATCTGATCAAGAGGATAAAAAGACCAATCTATATGCCAAAATAAGTGGGACTTGTCAATAACTTAGAGGTTTTGGCTGCATTGGTTCAGGGGGAGTTTGTTGGACCAAAAGAACCAATGAGCCTGATCAGAGAAACCTCTAAGTCCCACAGGACATCACAACAGCTGAAGAAGACCTGATCAGCTGTTCTACAAAGTCTGAAGAATACAACTGCTGAAGTACGTCTGAAGTACTGAAGACAAAGACTGAGACAACAGCTGAAGATCTAAAGTCTGAAGACTTCAACAAGTACTGAAGACAAAGACTGAAGATCAACAGCTGAAAGACAAAGTCTGATGTTCAAGTACTGAAGACATCAGCTGATGTTAACAGCTGATGACAACAGCTGAAGAGGGCTTCTTCAGTTGTTGTGATGGTTTTTCTTCTTCAGTAGTTTTCTTTTTCTTTCAGTAGTTTGTTTACTTTTCTTTTCAGTACTTGTAAACAACTGAAGAGGTTGTTCTTCAGTTGTTGTAGTATCAGTAGTTTTATGTTTTTCAGTAGTTGTAAATAAGATGTTTAACACTTAGGAACTTTTGTAAGAAGATGTTAGTTGTTGACATCTTCAGTAGTTGTTAAACATCAGTGTTATCAAACGGTTACATGTCACTTTCAAGTGACATCAGCCTACGTCACTCTTTCCTTATAAGGAAGGATGACTCACCTGTAATCGTGCCTTTGAGGCCGACAATCTTAATGCAATATTCCTTTTGTCGGATATTTCTCTCTCTATAACAAAATTCTTTTATCGTTTTATATCGAATGTTCTTGTTTGAATTTGTCTAATTCTGAGCTATTCCGCTGCTATATCTGTTCAATCGATTAAACCAAGAGGCTGAGATCCCAACATCTTCCTTAAGGGATAGAACATAGGTTCCAAAGCTTTTGCCTTTTGAATTGAAGTAACTTATCATGCATAGATTCAACCCAACTTCTATCCCTAAAAGCCTCATCAACTTTCTTTGGCTCTATCTGGGACAAGAAACAAGAGTGACGACAAACATTTTCATCATGGGTTTGTCCTCTTGTTCTTACCCCTATGTCAATATCTCTAATGATGTTTGTGGTAGGGTGATACTTGTGGATCCTTAGTTGAGGGGTCACAACAAGTTTCTTTAAGAGATCTAGATTAGAGAAATTTAGATCAGGCATTGATGTTTCTCTCACCACATTAGCACACTTATCAAGAGAGACTTGATCCAATGAGAGTGTGACATCATTTATGATATCTTCAATAGAGTGATTATCAATATCAAGAATTACTGATCACTATCTCCACCATCATTTCCTTCTACATTAGAAGTTCCTTCATTTGAGTGTTGTGCCTTTAAGCTAGAATTTGGTGGCACCTTAGATGTATTAGTTGAATTTGACATGGTTTTGCTAATAGGAACTCCATTTGCAGAGTTAGTTACCACTAAAGTTGAAGTAGTATGATTTGATTGTCTTCTTAGCTCAAATTTTGTATCAGGATCACCTATTGGTAAGATATCTGTGGACCTTGAAACATTCTCACAAGACTTGTTAAAACATTTGGTAACCAAATCAAGATCAAATAGCTAGTCAGGACCAGAACCTTTCACACTGGGATTGTGCTAATTGAAAGTCACATCATTGACTCCTCAACTACTCTAGTTTTGAGATTGTATACTCTATAAGCCTTGGCTTGAGAAAAATATCCAATAAAGTGTCCATTGTCTGATTTCTAATCAAATTTGGGTATTTGGTCTTTGGTATTCAAGATGGTGTATGGACTTCCAAATGACTTGAGAAAACCAATGAAAGGTTTTCTCTTGTGCCAAAGTTCATAAGGAGTCTTAACATGAGTCTTGACTACTAAAACTCTATATTGCACATAGCAAGCAATGTTTACTGCTTCTGCGCCTAGAAGGTAATAGGAAGTTTAGAGTCGGAAAACATAGTTCTTGTATCTTCAATGAGTGTCTTGTTTCTCCTCTTAGCAACACCATTTTTCTAAGGAGTCCTGGGAGCACTATAGTGTCTTGTAATACCCTTTTCATCACAAAATGTATCAAGGATTTGGTTCTTGAATTTAGTTCCTTGATCACATCTTATAGTTTTGACCTTGTGATCACATTGATTCTTAATCTTTAAGATGAAACTCTTCAAGATCTTAGGAGTCTCATGCTTAGTTCTAAGAAAGTAGACCCAAATGAATCTTGTAAAGTCATCTGTGATCACTAAACAATATGAGGTCCTTCCTAGACTTATTCACTGATAGGGCTAAAGAGATCTATATGTAATAAGTGTAGGGGAGTAAGAGTTTCTTTCCTTTAGCTTGTGAGATACCTTGTGTTGCTTCCCTTTGAGGCATGCAACGCAGTGGTCATCACTTGTAAACTCTTTCTTTGGCATTCTAGTTACCAAATCATTCTTAATCAATTATTCATGCTTTTAAAGTTTACATGGTTCATTCTTTTATGTCATAGGATAGACTTATCATTATTTGCTTTAAATAGAAAGCATGAAACTTGTCCTGAGGGAGATGTTTCTTACAAGTCCATCTTGTACATGTTCCCTCTCTTGGGGGCTCTGAGCAGGATATGTTCTCGAGGAATAATGACCTCGGGCTTGAGAACAATACACTCATGCTTAGTGAAAAGCTTGTTATGACTCTGATCACAAAATTTAGATACACTCAGATGATTGTATCCAAGCTCCTTAAAAAAGTTTACCTTCTTAATGCTAAGCTTACCATTTATGACCTTGCCCCTTCCAGTAATGTAACCTCCAGCATCTCCTCCAAAAGCAACTGACCCTCCATCAATTTTCTCAAAATCATGAAGTAGTGACCAATGCTTGTTATGTGCATGGAACAACCGTTATCAATGATCCATACATTTTTGTTTGTCTTGAGTTGTTTTTGCATAAAAGAGATGGTTAGCTACATTTGAAAACTCAAGCCTGGTTGGTCTTGGACTTATCAAAAGAAGTTAAAGATAATGCAATAGTAATTGATCTTATAGTCAGATTTGGAGGATCATTTGCTAATGTTGATGAAGAGCTTTCAGTAACATGGTTTTCTTTGTTTTCCACACCACCTTTGGAAGCTTAGACTTGACCTTCAATGTTTCGGAAATTTTGACAACTTTGGAAGTTTTAGAGACTGGACCTTCGGAAGATCTTGCTATCACTGTAGTGTGACTTTAGTACTTCGAAAGTATTCCTTTCTTCTGAGACCAACTTTTCTTCTGAAGGAAAGTTTTTAGTTGTGTTCTTCTTTATTTTGGAGCTTCCAAAAGGAAAAGAGATTCCTTCCGAAGCTTGCTTCTTCTTCAACATCACAGAAGTTTCTTTCTTGATCATATGGATAGTACTTTTAGGATTGTAAAGTCAATCCTTTGCAAAATGAGAAGTACTTCCATACGTGACACAATCTGTTTTCTTTCTTCTAAAAGTCTTCCTTTGGGAATAAAGCTGAACCTGATCACTTTCATTCTCCATCTTCATCTTTGCAGATGATATGGCAATTCTTTTAGGGTGAGAACTAACTTTAGAGTTAGATGGTTTAGGTTGTGTAGCAGTGGTACACAACTGATTAGCCTTCTTCACGATGCTAGGATGATTTGGACATAAACTAGAACTCCTGGTACTAGAGTTCAAGTTTGAGTCTTTAGTCTTAACCACTTCAAATCTTGCAGAGATAAAAACTTATTTTAGCATAGAGTTATAAGTGGCCTTGATCTCTTGAACCTTCTTAGACCTTCTTTTGGTCTTCCTTATCAAGTTCTTCCTTTTAAACTTGGTCATCCCAACTTCTTTTTCCTCCTCAAGAGAATAGTGACCCTTCTACTCTTTTTTACTTTTCTCAGATACATCCTTCATTATCTCCTCTTAATTCTTGGGGTCTATTAAAGGAAGCTTATCCTCACAAGCTCCACACCTAGGAGATCTTATAGAAAAAAATATGTGTGGAGGAGTTATCTTAGTAGATCCTAGTCTCTACTTATTCTGATAGCAAAGTTTTTCATCTAGGGATGAGGATATTATGTTCTTGAAGGTCTCTTCTTCAAGAACACATTTTTCTGCCTAGCTTTGCTAATCACAAGCTCAGCATGACATTTAGTTAACTTAGTGATGAGATTTTTGATTGGAGTCCTATAATTGGTGTGTTCATATTTAAGAGTTGAAATGGTTTTCTCTAAATCTTTTATTTTAAGATTGTAATCATTTTTAGCTTTTTGAAATCAGACTTTAAGACATTCAAAGACTCAAGATCAGATCTTATCTCTAAGATATAGGACCTATATCTATTAACTTTAGTAATACTTTCAGGTGTACAAAGGTGTTCTAATAGCTTGGCTTTATCATAGTCAGTCATCAGTGCTTGATTTGGAGATGCATCTTCCACCTGAAAGCTCCAGTCAAAGCCTCCTTCTTCAACAACAACTACAACTTGTTGCATTAACTTCTCATTCTGGTTGGCTCTGTCAGTGTTGTTTGGTGCCTTACACTCTCTAGCAAAGTGTCCCATTTGATTACAGTTGTAACACTTCACCTTGCTTTTGTTCAGTCTATTCTTTCCACTTGCTGCATTGCTTGGAAACTTTCTCTCTGTCCTCTTGTAGAACTTCTTGGCTCTGTAAGTGAGAATAGTCATTTTTTGAACTATCTCCATGTACTCCAGATCATCTGTATGGATGCAATCAAGATCTTCAAGGGTGAAGAGAAAGTTGCTAGTACTTTTATTAGCAGACACAAAAGCTTGTGAAGAGCTTGTCTCTTGGAAGGGAGCTCCTTAAGTGTAAATCTCCCTTGGTGTCTCAGGGAAGGTGATCAAAGGACCCTTTTGTGAGTTGTAAGGATAGCAGATAAGATGATGTTATGGTTCTCTGCAATCTTTTTCAACCATATGAAGGGCTAAATTTAGTTGATTGCTGGAGTTACCAAATAGATTTTGCATGTTCATCTCCATCTGGTATCCACTAAGGATACCATACAACTCTGTAAGAGTGAGACTCTTAAGGTTCTATGTTCTCTTGATAATACACAATAATGTGTATATTGTCTAGGAAGAGCTACGCCAATAATGTGTTCATTGTCTACAATTCCTTACAATGTCTTTATTTTCAAGAGTTACTCTAACATCCATTAGAGTATCCACAATCTCAACATACCTGAAGTATTGTTGAATCATGGTTTCACCTGCTTTGAAGGTGAAGTTCTCAAACTACTACTTCAAGAGGTCCTTCTTGTTCTCTTTTTCTTCAGTGGACCCCTCATACATGAGCTTCAGTGCATCCCATAGTTGCTTAGCAGTTTTGCACTTCTTGAAGCCCTTATATGTGGAGCTTGGAAGAGTAGTTTGGAGGTAAGTCATGGTTTTGATCTATATCTATTCTCTTTCTATCTTCTTCACAATAGTTAGCCACATCCTTGGAATCATACCACCTCCAACAATAGCTAAAGAGATGCTTGGTATGTGAGGTCCAGAGACAACAGATACCCACATCCTGGAGTCTTGAGACTTGATAAAGCCTTCCACTCTTTGACACCAAGTATCAAAGTCTTTAGGAGTGACCAGTGAGGACTTTGTCATGGTTCTGGTTTCCATATCAGTCTTTGTGAGAGCTGCCATTTGAGTTGTTAAGTGTTTTGTAAGACTAAGGGATCTAAGATGGTGAGATCTTACAATCTAGAGCCTGGAATACTCTGATACCAATTACAAGACCATTTAAGGGGTGGTCAATACAATTAGTATCATAATGAGGAGAGTGTTTAGAACACTTAACAGGTTAAATAGGGAATTAGGACTTTGGTTATGATATAATGAACATAAGTAAACAAGAGACAAAAACTTAAGAACAACAAAAACATTGGTTTTCAAGATTACAGTATATTGCTTCTCAACTTCTATTACAAGTGTTACAAAGCATAAAAAATAAGTTACAAGGGCTTGAGAAACTTTATACTACATCCTACAACCAGTTATACTTGGAAGGCCAACTTGATACATTTGATCTAGACAACAAAATCAATATAAAGTCAAAAGGCATATCTGCCTTTTGACTAGTGACTATGACATGTCATAACTCAAATCCTAATATATTACAAAAAGGATAAAAGTACATAAAGTAGAAAGTTACAGACTCAATGTACAGTTACAAAAAGCATAGACCATTCATCAACTTGTATAAGTTGGTGAGTCATCAGAGTTGCAGCGGAAAGTTGGCTAGCTTTGTGAAAAGTACATCAAAGAAAACATGTTCTTCAAAGTCTTTAGAAGAAATATGTCTTCATGTCATATGCTTCGGAACACTTTGTCTTTGAAGCTTCGAAAGACTTCGCTTTTGGCTTTGGAAGATATTGGTCTTGGTTTCGAAAGATTTTACACTTAGGCTGTAAAACTTCTGAAGCAACTTCTACTTTGCATTTAGTGCATGCATCCAGGAAAGACTTGGTCTATTTTAAGTGCATCAGCCTTTCAATAAGCCTATAATTAGGTGGTTACATCAGATGAAGGGGTATGGTCATAAATTGAAAGCTCAGTAGTAACAAGGTAAACTTTGTCAAAGAGCTTGGATACAATCTCTTGAGTGTCTCTCAATTTCGTGACCGAAAACATAACATCCTCTTCATTGAGCATGAGTGCATTGTTCTCAAGCTCGATAAGGTCATTCTTTAAAAGCAAATCCTGCTTAGACTCCCCAGAAAAGGGAATATGTACAAGATGGATTTTCAGGAAACCTCCCCATTAGGAGAAGTTTCTTTTTTTTCTATCTAACGCCAATAGTGATGAGTCTTTCTCTAGCATAAAAGAATATGCCATGCAAACTTTAAGAACATAAATAAATTAATTAAATATGATTTGGTAACTGGAATGCCAAATAAATAGTTTTACAGGTGATGACTATTATGTTGCATATTTGAAAAGAAGCAACATAAAGTGTCTCAGAAGCCAAAATAAAAGAACTTTATTGCTACTCCGTTACACTTATTACATTTGCATCTCTTTGGCCCCACTAGTGTAATGAGTCTAGGAAGAACTTCATATTGCCTTGATGAGTCAGTGACCTTAAATGAGCACATTTCTAGAGTGCAAGGTTCTAGCCTGATTGGCTATTTGATCTTGATTTAGTTACCATTGTTTTAAAAAATTATATGAAGATGTTTTAGGATCTACGAGTAACACATCAGTAGAAAATCCTAATCCAAGATTGAGTTGAGATGACCAAATGATAGAATCCTTTCAACTCTAGTAGTAACAAACCCTGCAAGTGAAAATCCTATCAGCACAACATGACAAACTCTTCAACTGATACATCTTAGGTGCCTACCAGTTCTATAAATGAGGCACAAAGCTCAAAGGAAGAGATTTCAAATGTAGGAGGAGATAGAGATGGTGAAAGTGATCAAGAATTTCAAGATGCTGACTACCACTCCACTGAAAAGAACATCAATGATGTCACACACTTTTTGGATCAAGTTACACTTGATAAGTGTGTTGATATGGTGGGTGATACTTAATCACCAGATCTAAATTTCACTAATTTAGATATGTTAAATCAACTAGCTGTGATTACTCAACTAAGAATCCACAAGTCCCATCCCACCATAAACATCGTTGGAGATATTGAGATTGGGGTGAGAACAAGAGGATAAACCATGATAAACATGATTGTCTGCACTCTTTCTTCTTGTCCAAAATTATGCTATAGAAAGTTGATGATACTTTGAAAAATGGAAGCTGGGTTAAAGCAATAAAGGAGAAGCTGCTTCAATTCAAAAAAAGAAAAGGTTCGGAACCTATATCCTCTTCCTTATGGGAAGATGCCAATAGGTACCAAGTTGGTTTTTAGGAACAAAAAGGATGATAAAGGACTTGTCATTAAGAACAAGGCTAGACTAGTTGTTCAAGGGTACACTCAAGAAGAAGGGATTAACTACACAAATGTTTTTGCTACTATGGTAAGATTTGAAGCTGTTAGGATATTCCTTGCTTTTACTGCATCCAAAGATTTCAAGGTCTACTAACTTGATGTCAAGTGTGCATTATTATATAGGGTGATAGAGAAGGAAGTTCATGTCAAGCAACCACCTAGATTTGCAGACCTAGTTCATCCTAATTATGTCTGCAAGCTTGACAAAGCTCTTTATGGGTTGCATCAAGCTCCAAAGAAATGGTATGAGACACTGTCATAGTACCTAGTCCTATATGTTTACTAGAGAGGTACTATTGACAACACACTTTTTATAAAAGGAATAGGAAATAACTTGATACTGGTTCAAGTTTATATAGATAACATCATCTTTGGGTTAACTAATAAAAAACTCTCCAAAGAGTTTGAGAAGCTGATAAAGAATATATTTGAAATTAGTGCCATGGGGGAGTTCAATTATTTCTAGGAATCCAAGTGAAGCAAGTTGATAATGACATCTTAATAAACCAGTCAAAGTATGTGCAAGACATACTAACCTAATTTCATTTGACTAAGTGCAAGGTTGCTAAGACTTCCATAGCCAGAAACCACTACCTAGGACCTAATCTTGAAAGGGAGCGTGTTGATGAACATCTTTACAGGGCTATGATTGGGTCTCTTATGCATCTTATAGCCAGTAGGCCTAATATCATGTTTGCCACATGCATATGTGCAAGACGTCAAGCCAACCCCAAGATGTCACACCTCGCTGATGTCAAGAGGATTTTCAAATATCTCAAAGGAGCTCCCAAGCTAGGACTTTGGTATCTAAAGAATTCTGACTTCAATCTTTATGCATATACAGATAGTGACTATGGTGGCTACAACATGACTACAAAGTCTACATTAGGGAGATGTCATTTTCTTGATGGAATAATAGTCTCATGGCAATACAAGAAACAATCCTATGTTTTTGCATTAACTACTAAAGCTGAATACATTGCTGCTGCAAGTTACTATGCTCAAGTGCTATGGATTCAGAATCAGATGCTAGAATATTTATTCAACTTCAAGGGGACTCCTATCCACATAAACAACAAAAATGCTATCTCTATCACAGAGAATCTAGTGTAACACTCAAAGACCAAGCACATCAACATTAGGTATCATTTGATAAGAGATAATTTTGAAAATGAATTGATAAACTGGTCAAAGTTAACATAAATGAACAATATCTTGATTTGTTCATAAAAGCTTTTGATGAACAGAGATTTAAATATGTTGATCAACTATTGGGATTATTAACTATAATATATTTTCTTAAATTAGTTTCAAGATTGTTTTTCAAATACATGTGTCTTTAAAGTTGTCTAATTTATCACTCATATAAACCCTGTTAACCTTGGAAGAAAATTCTTCTAAATGATATTTCTTAGAATTTTAAGAATTAAAGATCTATTTTCTTTGGGAAGACATTAAATTGATTTAAAAAGAAACTTATGTCTTCAAAACTAATAACTACTCACAGATAAATTTAACTTTGGAATTCTTTTGAAGCATAAATATGCTTTTAAGTACTTATATGTTTTGAAGAAAAATTTTCTCCTGAAAGCAATCAAGTCTTGAAAGCTTTACTCATTCTTTGAATAAAACTTTTGAAGTTTAATATCCTCCGAAACCAAATATGTCTAGAAAGCTAAATTACTTTAAGTATTTTTTTTCTGAAGCAATTCTTCTGAAAGTAAGGAATATCTTTCTAAGTCAAATTGGCTTTGAAAGCTTTCTTAAAACTTTTGAAGATATATTACATTTGGAAGAATTCTACTTCCAAGATAACAAAATTTTTGAGCACTTTTTCAGAGGTAGGATCGACATCTGGATTTCAAAGTTTATCATTTGACATTAACTTTATCTCACACCCAACCATTTAAATAGCCTTACAATGGTTTCCCTTATTTTTTCTTCCTCTTCGGCCGTAAAAATTCTAACCCTAAATTCACCTATAAACCTTTATTGTTTTTCATTATTTTCTTGCTAAAGCTTCCATAAATAGCCAACCCTAAACCCTAAAACCAGCCAGATTTCTCTATGCACCTACACAATCAATATAACCAGGTTGCTTTGTTGTCATCTGAGAAAGATCCTAATTTCTTAGACGTTTTCCGCTTTCTGTATCAATAATCATACCTCACCACACTCATAATAAACCCTATACTATATAAAGAAAAACTGATGGAGTTTTCGTGTACCTGCCAGGAGGTCATCTTGGATGGTGGGAAGGCAATGCCTGCATTAGTGTAGAGGAAGACTATTTTCATTACCCCAACCACCATCAACACTTATCTCAAGATGTATGATGAAGAACAGAAACTTTCCTTCCCTAAAGAAGTTGTCAATGGATCATTCAGGTAGATGGTGACAGGATCAGTGATCACAAGTTTGACGTATCAGAATATAAAGCAGCGGAATACACACACGAATTAGACAAATTGTAGCAAGCAAGCAATATATGTAAGCGTTAAGATCGCATACGGTTATAGGGAGAGAATATGAATTTCTGATTTCTAGGAATGTTTTTAGATGTAGAATATTTCTAATCAAATCAATCAATCATTCCATTCAATTGCTCATATCGCTCCATGATTACAATGGGTTGTCACTCCTTATATAGAGTGCAACAGTCACTGCTGTTATCACGGAAAGTGACAACTGGCAGATCCAATACAGAAATAACTAATTCTTAACAAACTACTGAAATGTTCACAACTACTGAGAACATATCAGCAAGTTAAGTACAAAATATAAAACTACTGAAACTACAACGACTGAAGAACAAGCTCTTCAGTCGTTTTACAAAACTACTGAAACAAAGAAAATAAAACTACTGATATCACAACTACTGAAGAAGTACTCTTCAGCAGTTGTGACAAACTACTGAGGCTTCAGTACTTGATCTTCAGACTTTGACCTTCAGGCGTTTCATCAGCTGATGACTTCAGTAGATATCATCAGCTGATGTCTTCAGTCTTTGTCTTCAGACTTTGTACATCAGTTGTTGATCTTCAGTACTTGTGAACTCTTCAGCTGTTGTACTTCAGTACTTTGGTCTTTCAGCTTCAGCACTTGTGTTCTTCAGCTGTTGTACTTCAGTACTTTGATCTTCAGCAGTTAAGGTCTTCAGCACTTGATCTTCAGCTGTTGAAGTCTTCAGCACTTGTCAAACTACTGATGAGGCTTTCAGCAGTTGTTGTGATACCGTGTGGGACTTAGAGGTTTTCTGATCTTGGCTCATTGGTTCTTTTGGTCCAACAAACTCCCCCTGAACCAATGCAGCCAAAACCTCTAACTTATTTATACTCCCACTTATTGATGGCAAAAATGTTGGTCTTTTTCCTTCTTGATCAGTAGAGAAGATGACCCATGTACGCTCCGGCCTGGGAAGAACCTCAAATATTTGTTTGGCAGAGTATGAATGGGAACTCTGTTTTGGGGAATTGGACACAGAGTTGTTATCCCATTCATGAGATTCACTTCCCCATAATGAGTCTGTATGACTCACGACATAGGCCTCAAGGAGAACAATTTGTTCCTCTTGAGAGAGTTCTTCAGCTCCTCCTTCGAAGAAGAACTCTGGACCATAGTACTCTGATAAGTACTTCATGGTCCTGCCATTTTTCAGCTCCACCGTAGTTACCTCCCTGTATACAAATTCATCCGGATGGTTGCCTTCAAGGAGTAACTGGAGCTCATTCTTTTGGATGTCTTCAAGCTTTTTGTATAACAACCCCTTCTTAATCATCTTGTTTTCTAGTAAGGCTTGAGGTGTCTTCTTTGCTTGGTGAGCTTTCTTGAATTCATCAATGATTTCCCAAGGTGAGACTACAACGGCCAACATGATGGTAGATTCTATTGTTTTTCGTACTTGGCCGTTGTATCTGTGTGGGATAGTTCTTTTATGGATTCTAGAACTCACCCTGGGGTCTGGCCATACTCTCACTCTCTCCTTCTGATACTGAAAGGTGTGTCTGAGAGTGTACAGCCTTTGAGCATGCCCTTTCATGGCTTGAATAGATGATGACTGAGGAAATTCCTTGTCAACCATCTTCAACAGTTGCTCATCGTGCTGTTTCTGCTGTTCTTCTTCTTCTATCTTGACTCTGACCATTTCCCTTTGAGAGTCAGGTGTGATCATGGATTGACTCTGGGGTTTTGGTAGCTTCAGAACAGCAGAGAGTGGCAGACTATCATCTTCATCCTCTTCTTCTGCTTCTTCTTCCATCCTCAGCACCCTTCTCCTTCTACGGGGTACATCACTGGATGATGGTTGGTTGGTGAAGGGATTGTTTTGAAGAGAGAGGATGTTTGGATTTTGGCTTAGAGGTTGGTTGGGAGATTTGAGGGATAGGATCTGTTTGAGTGGTTGGAAGGGAAGGTTGATCTAGCATCCTTGTAGTTATTTTGCTTTTGTAAGTTTAGCCATCTCTAACCTTTTGCCAGCCCCAGCCTCATCAAGGGCTTCCACAATGATCCCTTTGTTGAATTGCTCAGACAGACAGATTCTGGTGGCTATAGCCAGAATGCTGTCCCTGGACCATGCGCGGATCTCCATTAATGATCTTCCCAAGTATTGGCAATAAGCGGATCATTATTTCCAACCTCTCTTTCTCAAGAGCATCGTACCCTGCCCATCGGTTTGTATCTCTTGTACCTCTAACCTTCTGATCTCACTATCCAGTGTAGCTGTGTCAAACCCCTGCCTGAATAGTTGGTCAATTATTTATCCATGGAGCGGCTGTGTGTGGTGTCAGCTTCTTTGACCCTCCTCCAAGGATTTTTCTTCAGCAGTATGATCATCAGCACTTCTCTTTCGCTTGTACGTGAGCAGAGGTTGTTTTTCTTTTTCTCCTCTTCCTCAGATCTCTTCCTTTTCTATCTTTCACTGCAGTACTCTCCCCCTTTTGGTTGCATTGGAGGAAGGGTTTGGTACCGCAGAAAGAGTCTTGTGGACAGCAGCATCAACCAAGGGGTAATGTTGAGGAAAGCCTCTCATCAAGGGCTTTGATCACTATATCAGTGATTATGGGGGTGATGAGGGAGGGAATTTTGGAGTATAGCACCTATTTGCTCAGGAGGGTTCTGTTCCTGAGAAGTAGGGCCTGAAGCAGAGGCGGGTGGTTGATTTTGGGGTGGCTCTGTGTTTGGGAAACCTTCAAGGGAAGGTGCCATCTGTGGTGTATGAGGGTGGCAGATGGACTTGCATCCTGAGACATCTGGCCAGCAGCTCTTTGAGTCTGCTAACCTCATCCTCTAGAATGGTGTTTTGAGCAACTACATCGAAGAAGAAGCTCAGGTCATCATCAGTTGATACTGAATCACCTGACCTCCTGCTTAGAGCAGGATTATACATGCACTGGGTGTAGACCAGTTGGTGCATGTGCCCCTTGTGCTTGGTACTGGGGACTTCCAGCCTCAGGACAATGTCCATCATCAGCTGTTGCCTCTAGGAGGTCTTAGCAATGTTACCAGCCTCACTCTGGTCATGTGCTGAGTCAGAGGAGGTGGCAGCCTCACTAGATATTCTAAGCTCCTTCTCTACACCAGGAGATAGAATTGGAAACCCCTGTGCTGTGGGTTCTCAGATGCACTGTGTTCCTCCCCCTCAATTGTAGAGGTATTCCCAGTTGGAAGTGGTTTCTGGGGAGGGGGTGAGGAGTGCAATTGAGTCAGCACTTGTGCAACTATTAAAGTTGGGCTGTGAGGGGCGGTTGTTTGGGTACAGGGGTAGAAGCAGTGTGCACCTGGGGTGGATGGTGCTCTTCAATGGCAATCTCCTCAAGTGAGGAAGATCCCAGATAAGTAGGTGCCCCTTGGGTTGCTGCAGGCTCCTGTTGAGAGGAAGCCTGAGCGGCTGTGGCTGGAGGAGTCATTGTATCCACTAGGGGGTTTGGACTAGTGGATATATCCTGCGTTTTGGTGCAGGAGCATCCTCAGGGGACTCAATTCCCTGAGTAGCCATTTTGGTTTCTTTTTGGTGGGTTTGGTGGGGACATTGGATTTGGAGGTGGTGGCTGTGGGTTCCAGCTGCGTGGGTTTTCGCAGCTTGGCAGCCAGTTTGAGTGTCCGGTCAGAGTTGTGCCGGGAGTATACTTCTGGCAAAACAGCCGTAGCAGGGACTCCCAAGCCAACAAGTCCCTCAGCATTAAGCTGGTCTATTATAATGGCCATTATGAACCGTGGATAGAGTATCCAACGGTTGGCAGTTTGTTTTTGAGCCATATCTTTGAGCTCTGAAAATATTAATTCTGAAAAATTCAGTGGTTGTTGCTCAAGGATAGAATACAATACCTGCTGCCATTTGGTGGACATTTGATCCCAAGACGATGTCTTAGGGGCCAAACATACATTGACCATATGAAAGATCAGGCGCTCAGCGTCATTAAAATGTTTCTTCATGATGGTGGCGGCACTGAGATCACCTTGATATCCATGCTGAGCAAATGATAGATCTATGGTGCCCTTCGGATATCCAGCAGGAGAGGTAGCATCACTCAGTTGAAGAATTTACGGATTGTTGCAGGAGTAATCACTACTTCTTTGTTGTTGACGCTGACCGGAGGGATAGTGTGTTGCTCTCCTCAGTAGTAACATTAACGTTCATCCAAAATTGGTTCAAGGATTCGGCATGTAAAACGGGGTTCAGAAGGAATGCCTTGTTTATTGGGACTGAACTAAGATCGATAGCAGTATCGAACTTAGTCCAGATCGGCGATTTTGTGAGGTAGGCAACACAGTTGTGTCGCGGTTTAATTTGCAAAGACGCCATGGAAATTTGTTGGAGAGGAACGTTAGGTTTGAAGAAGATGAAGCATGGAGAGCTCAGGTTAAGGGTATTTATAGGGTACGGTGAGGAAACGACTGAAGGATGTGGTGTTAGTCATCAGTTGTTTTAAACGACCGTTGACATGGTATTATCCTTTCAGACGTTGAAACAGCTGAAGTCGCGGTGTTAGGCATCAGTAGTTTAGAAAACTACTGAAGACCGTGGTTTTGACTTCAGGTGATTGAAACAACTGAGGACATGGTGTTTGTCATCAGTAGTTATGAAACTACTGAAGACAGTGGTTTTGTCATCAGCTGTTGTAAACAACTGAAGACTTGGTATTGGTCATCAGTAGTTATAAACTGCTGAAGACGTGGTTTGCTTCAGTTGTTTAAAATGAACAGCAGTTTTCACACTGTCAACAGCAGTGTACAAACGCTGAAGGGAAATTTCTCTTCAGCTGTTTTCGTCAATTCTTAGCTTTTCAGCTGTTTCAAACTATCCTCAACACATTCATCAGTCTTTATGGCTGATTTCAGTTGTTTCATAGGACATCAGTACTTATCTGTTTTTACTGATTGCAGTAGTTATGACGACATCAGTAGTTGTAACTACTTCAGTAGTTTAGAGCAGATGAAGTACTTCAGTACTTGTGAGAACTTTTAGCCTTCAGTAGTTATAAAAACTACTGAGGTTAAGAGAGCTCATCAGTACTTATATGTGACAGGCACTCATGATCATCAGTATGAATTACTGAGATCATCAGTAGTTGTCACCTATTCTAGCTGCAGCATACCAAGCCTTAACACCAGGTTTTGGAAAGTTGAACTATCCAAAGGCTTAGTAAAAATGTCTGCAAGCTCATCAGCACTAGGCACAAACTTAGGATCAATCAGACCTTTTTCAAAACAATCCCTTATAAAATGATGTCTGATCTCTATATGTTTGGTCCTAGAGTGCTGGACTGGATTTTTGACAATGCAAAGAGCTGAAGCACTATCCATTAACAATGGAGTCTTAGTCTCTGTAATGCCATAATCCAAAAGTTGGTTTTGAAGCCAGAGTACCTGAGATGTACAGCTTGCAGCAGCAATGTACTCTGCTTCCGCAGTGGATGTAGCAACTGAGGTCTGTTTCTTGCTCTGCCAAGAAATCAAGCAGTTGCCTAGGAATTGACATCCACCAGAAGTTGATTTCCTGTCAACTTACACCCTGCATAGTCACTGTCAGAAAAAGCAACTAATTTACCAGAATGTCTGGTAGGATACCATAACCTAGAGATGGAGTGCCTTGCAGATATCTAAAGATCCTCTTGACTGCAATCAGATGAGACTCTTTAGGTGCAGCCTGAAATCTAGCACAAACACATGTAGCAAACATAATATCTGGTCTAGAAGCTGTTAAATACATCAAGGACCCAATCATACATCTGTAAAGTGTTTCATCAACCACTTTACCTTTCTGATCTGAGTCCAGTTGTGTGGTGCTGCTCATGGGAGTAGAACAGGGCTTACAGTTTTGTAAATCAAACTTTTGCAAAAGATCTTTTGTATATTGGGATTGATGAATAAAAATCCATCAGCCTTTGTTTGATTTGCAACCCCAGAAAGAACTGTAATTCTCCCATGGCACTCATTTCAAACTTCTGTTGCATCAACTTTGTAAAGGCATCACACAACTTTGGATCAGAGGATGCAAAAATAATATCATCTACATAAATTTGAACAAGTAGATTATGCTGCCCAGCTTTCTTAATAAATAAAGTCTTGTCTATGGAGCCTCTAGTGAAATGTTTTCCAGAAGAAAGTTTGATAATGTCTCATACCAGGCTCTGGGAGCTTGTTTTAACCCATAAAGAGCTTTATCAAGCTTATACACCCAATTAGGATGTTTGTTGTCCTCAAAGCCTGGAGGTTGACATACATAAACCTCTTCTTTAACTTTTCCATACAAAAATGCACTTTTGACATCCATTTGAAAGACTTTAAGTTTTTGATAAGCAGCATAAGCTAAAAACAATCGAATTGCTTCCAGTCTGGCTACAGGGGCAAAGGTTTCATCATAATCAATACCTTCTTCTTGTGCAAACCCCTGAACAACCAGTCTGGCCTTGTTCTTAACAATAAGCCCATTTTCATCAGTTTTGTTCCTAAACACCCATTTAGTGCCTATTGCACACTTACCTGGAGGTAGAGGAACCAGTTCCCACACTTGCTGTTTCTTGAACTGAAGAAGCTCAAGCTGCATGGCATCAACCCATCCATTGTCTTTTAAAGCAATGTGATAATTCTTTGGCTCTTGCTGACTGATGAAGAGAGCATAGAAGCAGAAATTTGACAATTGACTTCTTGTTGATACTCCAGCAGTGATATCACCAATGATTTGAGACATGGGGTGATTCTTCAGATCTTGATACACAATGAGATCTGTGCAAGTGTTTGTAGCCGGTTCAGCAGCAACAGATGGTGATGGTGAATCATTTCCTTGAAACCAATCAGTGGATGGTAATTCAAAGGAAGTTGAATTCGAAGAAATCTCATCAGCATTTGTTGTGGATGGTGCTACTGGCGCTACAGGAACATCAGGTCTAGTTGAATCAGGCAGCTGATCACTAAACCTGAAGAGGTGAGTACTGCAATCATCATCATCATCAGCAGTACCACCAGGTGGTGAACTGTTGACAGGAGCAACAGCAGGAGTTTGATAAGGAACATATTGCAGTATGTCCAGATCAAATAACTCCACAGGACTTTGTGGAATCTTGTCCTTTGGAGATTCATTAAACTTAACATGTAGAGTTTCTTCAACCATCTTTGTTCTGCAGTTGAAGACTCTGTATGCTTTGCAAGTAGATGAATAACCAACAAAGTATCCTGCATCCACCTTAGGATCAAATTTGTGGAGTTGATCCTTTGTGTTGAGAATAAAACAGGGACACCAAATGCTTTGAAAAATGAAATCAATGGAGCCAAATGATGGAGAACTTCATATGGAGTCTTCATCAACCTCTGATTTACTAAAACTCTATTTTGCACATAACAAGTGTGTTGACAGCTTCGGCCCAAAAGGTCAATGGCAAACCTGAGTCAGCCAGCATGGACCTTGCAGCTTCAATGAGGGTCCTGTTCTTTCTCTCCACTACTCCATTTTGTTCCGGAGTCCTTGGAATGCTGAACTGCCTTTTGATTCCCTTTGAGAGATAGAAGTCATCAAGTGTATGATTTCTGAACTCAGTTCCATTATCACTCCTAATACACTTGACTGGAAGGGAATACTGCTTCTCAATGTACAGCACAAAGTGGATAATCTTCTGAGCAGCCTCATCCTTTGAATGTAGAAAGAAAGTCCATACAAATCTGGAGTAATCATCCACAATTACCAGACAGTATTTCTTCTTTGCCATGCTCATTACTCTCACAGGACCAAATAGATCCATATGCAGTAATTGCAAGCAGGCAGTGGACTTGGACACTTCAATAGGAGGAAATGAGACCTTGTGCTGTTTTCCTTTTAAACAAGCAGTGCAAGTTTCATCACAGTGGAACTCCTTTATTGGTAAGCCTCTGACTAAACTATTGTGGCTAAGCTGATTCATGTTTTTGAGATTAACATGACCAAGCCTCCTGTGCCATAGTTTAGATTCTTGAAAAGAGGCTTTGGAAAATAGGCAAGGATTACCTTTGAGATCTATCTTCTTAGAGAGATCTAAGGCATACACTCTTCCTGTCCTGTTGGCTTTCAGGAGAGTGTGATCATCCAACACCTTGTCAATCAAGGGCAAAACTTTGGATGACAGAATCCTACAGTTTTGACTTGTGAAAAGGGCAACATGGCCTTTATCACACATTTGACTGACACTCAAGAGGTTGTACTTGAGATTTTCCACATGATTAACATCATCAAATTTGATTTCTCCATTGGAGACAAAGCCCTTACCGATGATGTAACCCCTAGCATCATTGCCAAAAGAAACAAATCCCTTCTTTCCTTGAGAGTAGTCATGAAGAAGAGAGATGTTCCCAGTCATGTGCATGGATCCCCCACTGTCTACATACCAGATGCTATTTTGGCATGTTGAAGAACCCTGCAAAAATAAACAATCAGTTAGTTTTAGAGACCCAAACCTTTTTGGTTTTGGGCCTGGTCTCATCAATAGATGGTAAACTAGCATGTTTATTTGTAACAACAGCCTGAGAGGAAGAAGATGGTGCAGAAGAGGAGTCCTTTGGCTTAGACCTCCTTTTTCTGTGTTTCAACATAGGAGAATCTAGTTGGTTAACTCTACCCAACAGATGTTGTACCATCATCACCAGCTGTGTCTGATTTTGTGATAAAGCTTTCAGCTCATCAGACACATTGCTAGTGGAGTTAGATAAGGTCCTATGTTGCACCTTCTTCTTTTGAGCACCCTCAGCTGTCACCTGTTTAACTCCTTCCTTTTTGATTGCTTTAAGGACTTAAGGGTTACAGGATTTGATGTTGCTGATACAAATGTGGTCTCAAACTCATTTTTCATTTTTACCATTTTCTCATTAATTTTTCCTTTTGTTTGAGTTTGGAACCTCTTTTGTACCAACAATCATCTGTAAGATGATTGAACAAACCACATACTTCACATGGTTTCTTCTTCATCTTAGGTTGATCATCAACTAAAGATGGTGAAGACTTGTTCTTCAATGCTTTGGAAGCATTGTTGCTTTCTTGACAGCATCTTTAGTAGTCTTCAAACTCTTTCTACTGCCAGTTTTCTTCTCTTCAGTACTGACAGCAGTTGAAGTTTGAACTTCAGGAGTTGAATCCTGCTCTCCAGTCCTTTCAGGACCTTCAGGATTGACTCCTGAGTTGATCAACTTATTGATCATGTGAATGTCAGCATTTGGACCATCAACATCAGCTGATAGGTTCAAAGAGGACTTGATACTGACTGCTACTTCTGATTGTGCTGTATCAGAAGGTAGATCACATGACTTGATGGATTGGTTATCACTCTCACCATCAGATTCTACCTCTGCTCTTGGGGTAAAATCTGTAGGTGGAGCAGTGTGATTGTAACCAATTCCAAACTTCACATTTGAAGCAGATTGCTTACTAAGAAGCATTTCAAAACCTTTGCATGATTGTACCCATCTATCACACTCAACCTGGGTAACTGCAAGGGTTTCTTTGAGATCTTTGTACTTCTCTAAAAGTACATCTTCTCTAGCCTTATCATCAATTATTTTGCAATTCAGTTTATAAACCTCATCATTTTTATCTTTGAGCACAAACTCAAACTCAGCTTTGTTTTTGGAAATTACTTGTTCTAGCTCAATGTTCTTATTAATTAAAGCTACATTTGCTTCTCTAATGGAAGCAAATGCTGCTATGCATTGTTCAGAACATAATTTGGCTTTTGCCTCAGAGGATACCTGTGATACCTGAGGTGTAGAGGCATTGGAAGATGAAGTATCAGCAGACTCCAAAGCCATAAGAGCTAGATTCCCAAAAGGACTGTCACCACCATGTTGACCAGCACCTGAGAACAGTTGATCATGACCAGACAAGTCATCTGGTAAACTGCTCCAGTCAACAACTCCTGGGGTGAAGAAGCTGTGTTGTTGAGATGAAGGTTGTTGATGAGATGGGGAAGGCTGAGGTTCTGGTAATGCATGAGGTTGTGGTGTCATAGGAACTTGAACTTGACTTGACTGTGGCATGTAATAACAAGGGTACTGATAAGGCATTTGACCCTGAGGAACAAAATATGCCGGAGATTGTTGTTGAGGATGATGACTAGATGTGACAGGATGTTGCCCTCTGTTTTGTTGACTGTTGCCAGGAAAAGTCACAAAGGGTGCAGTAGAGTTTGATCCAGTTGATCTACACTCTCTTGCAAAGTGTCCAAGCCGTTGGCATTTGTGACACCTCAACTTGCTCTTGTCAAAACCAACTTTGGTTTTGCCAGAGAGTCCTGGGAATTTTCTTCCAGTTCTTTTGTAGAACTTCTGAGATCTGATATTTATCAAGGCCATTTGGCTCAAAATATCCATCTCTTCTAAGTCATCATCAGCAATCCCCTTGAGATCATCCATATGAAGCATAAATTGTCATTATTACCTCCAGTAAACTGACCATCAACACTTACAAATGCAGAATTAGAAGTGCTCGAAGAGAAATTAATATGCTCATCATACTGGCATTCAGATGAAGCATATTCTGACTCATGACCCACCAAGGCAGTGTTGCCTTGTATAAAGTCTTCAGTGAGCTTTCCAGATGAAGACAGCTTTCTCTTCTGTTCTATCTCTCTCTCAAAAGTGAGCAATTTCCCATGGAGTTGGGTGAGAGATAGTTTGTCCAAACTTGCACTGGAGCGTAGGACAATAGTATATGTGTCCCATCTCTCAGGCAGTGATCTGAGAAATCTGTTATTCATCTGAATATTGGTGTATTCAAGTTTGACCATTTTAGTTCAGAGATCAAACAAGAAAACCGCTCATATTGTTGAGTCAGTGTCTCACCCTTTCTATGAGAGAATGTCTCATATTGTTGGGCAAGAATTCTCTATTATTTGCCAAGACCTCATCAGTTCCTCCAAATTGTTCTTTCAAAGCAATCCAGAGGTCATGGGCAGTTTCATGATGCATTAGCCCAGAATAGATTTCATTGGGCAAAGCCATGGCCAGAATTCCATGGGCTTTTGCATCAATCTCAAGCAACTTTTTATCCTCATCTGAGTATTGCTCCCTCCTCTTCGGAACCATTTGATTGGTTTCCGGGTTATTCACCATAGGCTTGTGTGGACCATGTACCACTGATGTCCAACACCCTGCGCTGTTAACAGACAGGTGATGGAGCATACGTCTTTGCCATATGTTATACTCATTCCTAACCAGCATAGGAGGCTTGGTTGAGGAACCAGTATTGTGAGGATCATTGGAGGGAGTGGTCATTTTCAGTTCAAAAACAGTTTAGTTCAAGTTTAAAAGAATTTTAGACAAACCACAACAAACTCAATGAGAACCAAGAATAAGATCTCAGGATGAATGAGCAAAATACAGAAAATTCAATCTCTATAACCGTTTCTTGCAAAAACAAAAGCTAATTCAATCAAACTTGGATCTTGAATAGCAGTTTCAATGATCAATTATTAGATCGATCAATGATTAACCTGCTCTGATACCATTTGACAGGATCAGTGATCACAAGTTTGACGTATCAGAATATAAAGCAGCGGAATACACACACGAATTAGACAAATTGTAGCAAGCAAGCAATAATGTAAGCGTAAGATCGCATACGGTTATAGGGAGAGAATATGAATTTCTGATTTCTAGGAATGTTTTTAGATGTAGAATATTTCTAATCAAATCAATCATCATTCCATTCAATTGCTCATATCGCTCCATGATTACAATGGGTTGTCACTCCTTATATAGAGTGCAACAGTCACTGCTGTTATCACGGAAAGTGACAACTGGCAGATCCAATACAGAAATAACTAATTCTTAACAAACTACTGAAATGTTCACAACTACTGAGAACATATCAGCAAGTTAAGTACAAAATATAAAACTACTGAAACTACAACGACTGAAGAACAAGCTCTTCAGTCGTTTTACAAAACTACTGAAACAAAGAAAATAAAACTACTGATATCACAACTACTGAAGAAGTACTCTTCAGCAGTTGTGACAAACTACTGAGGCTTCAGTACTTGATCTTCAGACTTTGACCTTCAGGCGTTTCATCAGCTGATGACTTCAGTAGATATCATCAGCTGATGTCTTCAGTCTTTGTCTTCAGACTTTGTACATCAGTTGTTGATCTTCAGTACTTGTGAACTCTTCAGCTGTTGTACTTCAGTACTTTGGTCTTTCAGCTTCAGCACTTGTGTTCTTCAGCTGTTGTACTTCAGTACTTTGATCTTCAGCAGTTAAGGTCTTCAGCACTTGATCTTCAGCTGTTGAAGTCTTCAGCACTTGTCAAACTACTGATGAGGCTTTCAGCAGTTGTTGTGATACCGTGTGGGACTTAGAGGTTTTCTGATCTTGGCTCATTGGTTCTTTTGGTCCAACAGATGGGCTATGAAGGGGACTACTAAGTCAGGAACTGTAACACCCGTTTATTTTAAAGTCAAGGAAGGAATGAATAAAATGAAAGAAAGAGGGGAAAAGAAATAAAACCCAAGTCTAGGGGTAAAAAGTGTCCAAAAGGACAAAATATTTGAAAAGTGGGTGTAAAAGGTGGTATGGCCGCCCATATGTCACATACACCACTGATCTTCGGGTTTTAGAGAGAGAAAGAGCAGCAAATTCTCGGTTTTGAAAGAAGAACAAGAAAGAATTCGAATTCAAGGTAAGAATTCATGCTTTTATGGTGTTCTGACTGGTCTTATCCTTGGGTTTATGCTTATGTGTGTTTGTATGTGTTCGGGTATGTTTTTAGTGGGTTTCTTGGAGGTTGAATTCAATTTTCAAATGAGTTTGGAAGAAGCCACACTCAAGAGCTGCAAATGTGAGTTCTAGGACCTTTCTTTTACTGGTTTTAACTGATTTTAGGGCTGGAAATGCATGAATGTATGTTTTTATTAAACTGGATTTCGGACCCGTATGCTTGAATGTGTATATGATGATGCTATGATGTGATATGTGACTATGTTCATGCTTGATGATGTATGATTGTGTTTCTAAGGCTTAGAGGGTAAGATTTAAGCTTAGAACATGATGAATGGTGCATGAAAATCGAATATGATGTGTTAGGCTCACATGTTAAGTTTTTAAATCTGCCTAAGTGTTTGGAAGTAAATACGGATGAAAAAGGTTAATGCGAATGAACATTAACCATTGAGTAAGCCAATGCGATGAAGTCAAATGCGGATGAAGTCAATGCGGATGAACATTGACTAAGTGCATGAAATGCGGATGAGCATTTGACTAGGTCTGGGAAATGCGGATGAAGTCAATGCGGATGAAGTCAATGCGGATAAACATTGACTAAGTGCATGAAATGCGGATGAGCAGTTGACTGTCTGGGAAATGCGGATGAAGTATGTCAATGCGGATAAGCATTTGACTAAGTACATGAAATGCGGATGAGTAAGGCCAATGCAGATGAACAAATGCGGATGAAGTAAGACCAATGCGGATGAACTATAGCAAATGCGGATGAACTATAGGAAATGCGGATGAACACTTAGAAAAATTCTGACATTTTGGGAGAAAAAGGAGTAATGTAGGCTTTGACCTAGGAGATTCCCGGGGGTTATGTAAGTTGACTTTAGGGTCATAGATGGTATGATCGGCATGTAATGATATGTGATTGATGCTTATGCATGATGATGATGATGATGTTGCATGGTTATACATGATGTATGTTATGTATGTATGATGCCCTGCATGATGATGTATGAATGATATGTTTATGTTCCTTATGATGATGTATGATTATCTTTCATACGACTTTACGTGTTATGATAATGAACGAACAAAGTATTATGTAACGTAAAGTGAAAGATAATGAAAGAGGAGCATGATGATGAATGCATGCATTAATGAATGAATGAATGTAAGAAAGGCTTGCAAGCAAATGTATGGAGGTGCACACCTATTGTAGGTGTTAGCTCAACGGTGTGCGGGTTAGCTACCCCAAAGGATGCACATTGGGGTCCTTCTTTGTGATTGACCATATGGATAAACCATTGTTGCGTGTCTTAGGTATTGTGACCACTTGGTGCTGGGCACCATCGATGAAGGTCTTTTATTGGCTTAGGTCTAGTATCATGAGCATGAAGGGCATAGCATATGACAATGGTATACCTGAACTTTACCTTAGGTACTGTGACCACTTGGTGCTGGGCACCACCGATGAAGGTGCGACACCCGGTCAAATCAGGTCAACTCCAGCTTAACTCTGTCTAATAATAATAGAAATATTTAAATTATTACCTCTGACTCATCTGACTTTTTGAGATCTTGACCAATAATTTAACATGAACTCCCGTTGCCAATTAACCGATAGAGACCTTTGATTATTAATAATAATAATATGATAATTCTATACATAATAATAATAATAATAATAATAATAATAATAATAATATAATAATATAATTAGTGTGTAGATGCATGGATGACACCTAATCACACACAATCTCTACATAATCTCTACACCACTCCACACACACTCACCACCCTTTCATTTTCCCATTCTCTCCATCTTCCACACACACACACACACCATCACCACCCCATCGGCCCCCCCACCGACGATCACCTGCCACCGCCACCTGCTACCACCACCTCCACCGCAGCCGCCTACATCATCGCCACCATCACCACCACCAACACCCGTCGCCACCATCACCACCACCACACCCTCGCCACCATCACCATCACCACCACCCGTCGCCACCATCACCACCACCAACACCCATCGCCACCATCACCACCACCAACACCCGTCGCCACCATCACCACCACCAACACCCGTCGCCACCATCACCACCAATACCCGTCGCCACCATCACCACCACCAACACCCGTCGCCACCATCACCACCACCAACACCCGTCGCCACCATTGCCACCACCACCTCCATCACCACCCGCAACCAACACCCCCCTTCCTTCTCTCTCTCGGTCACCACAACTCACCACCATCTTTGAAAGCTTTCACATTACTCTCATAACAATATTGTGGAACCTTAGAATAGAACCCGAAGTGTTCATCAAGAGTCAAGGATTGTGCTAGCATTGTGTGTAAAAGTTCCATCTAGTGTCACTAAAGGTATATTTGATTAGATAATGTATATATGTTCATGCATGGATGATCAAGATAAAGATCTTGATGACCCTAGTTCACCCATTTAAAGATTGTATGAAGGTTGTTTTTGTTTATGATGATCGGGTATAAATGATTCTTTAAATGATTAAATGAATCTGAAAATGTATTGGTAAATGATTTCAGTTTAATAAAATCATGTTACTTGGAGATATGGATAGTAAGAAGATATATATGTATGTATACGTCACTATGTATGTAGGTATGAACTTATAAGTGAAAGATTGATGTATTATGGCCTTGTTAGAAACATTAAGTAAATTTTGTTGGATGAAGGATGATTGTTAGTATGGTAACTTAGGATAATAACTAAGTTGAAGACCTTGGATGACATTATTAAGAAAATGATAAAAAGAATGACTAAAATGATAAAATAAAAGGTTGATACTTGGACATGTTAAAAGACTTCACTAGGTAAAAGTTTGTTGATAATTTTGGGACTAGAAATTCATGATTAAGATCAAATATAAGAATAAAGGGACGCTATGGCCAAGAACTCGACTAAAGACGACAATTGAGACTTCAGACTTTATAAAAATATATATATATATATCCATATAACTAAAGAATAAAATATATTTTGGACAATTCATGACTAATAAAACTTATATAAATATATATGTAATTATTTTAGACTACAATTGCAAATAATGAAGTTTTTATGTTTGGTAAAAAAAAATATAAGTATTAATAATTAAATAATCTTAATAACTAAAAAGAATTATTTTATAAAAAGTAAAATGGAAGTTTTGCATAAAGATTTATTAGTAACAAAACTATTAACGAATTTTGAGTAAAGACTAATATGTATAGTTTGGAAAATCATAGTTTTATAACATAAGACACTTAAATTAGAAAATCACTAGTTAAATACAAATTTTAACGTAACGTTCACGAGTAAAATAGTAAGACATAAGACATCTAGAATATGAGCAAGGAATAAATATTAGTGAAAAGGTATTCAACCCTAAAAAGAAAAACATAATAGTTTTTATTACAATTTACAAAAGAATACATTTCTAAGTAATGAAAACATATTATTTTAAAACAACTAAATGGGTGAAATGCATTCGTAAGCATAATCATCATATATTGACCATAATGCTCATGATTAGGGTTTCATTATCAAAAAGCCTAGCACGTTCGTTCGTTTCATTAATCGCACTCAAGGTGAGTCTTTCGGCCCCATTTTAATATTATTTTAATGTTTTGGGGGAAAAGCATGAAACGATACTTTAAAATATATGATGGGTTAAGCAGGATAATATATTATGAGGGTATAAGTTTGGGTCAGTAGTATGGATAATATACTATTGAGCCCTAAATCCCCCTATAATCATTAACCTCAGGGGTGAGGCCACAGAGTATATTGGTAGATCTATCGATTTAGAATGCCCCGCTCTCGCGACCAGTCGCGCTGGTCAGGTTGTGGCGAGGGAGTTTATATGTCTGGATAGTTGTGGGGCAATGACGTGTTTCTTGGTTTGATTATGGGCTTATGACCTAAATTATCATAGTACCTAGCTAGTCTATGTGGAATATATTATGCCTTGTTTCATCATATTATTTTCAAAATGAATGTTTGCGAAACTACAAAACCCCGAAAGCTCACCACTTTATGTTGACTTTATTACCCTTCATGCTTTTCAGGGTTATAGGTGAGCTCTATATGGATTTCCGGAACTTTGTCTTTGGAGGGTCAAACGTTTCAAACGTCTTTAAATAAAATTAGGTTCATGTAATAAAAACAGTATTATGTGTTACTACCTAAATGTTTAACGTTGTTTATCAAAATACTTTTATGATTATAATATATGATTTTCATGACTAACATTATCTTTGAGTACATTTGACTATAAAAGTTGGGTCAACTCCACTTCCGTTGCCACCACGTCATGCGTTTGGGGTGTGACAGAAGTTGGTATCAGAGCCAACGGTTATAGCAAACTAGAAAATATTTGTTTTTAAAAATCTAGACTATAACCTTTAAAAAGGATTACTTGACTCCGAAGACACTTCCACATTATGAGTCTTACGCTAGATTAGAGCATTATGCAAACATAATTGCCATATTAAGATCATGATTGTTATTTTATGTGCTAGAGCATTGCATAATTGATAAGTACGCATGCATACATTTCTTTTATTATAGATGTCTGATTGCGTTAACCAAGAGAGGGTACCTGACCTTAGTAGTAGCACGGAGGGTCCATCAGAACCTATCTCCCCTACACCATGGTATCACCCTACCCAACCTCACTTTGCAGTTGCCTTATACCCGGGAATGGAAAACTCGAGAAATGGTTGGATATCCGAGTCTGACGATGAGGACCCTACACCACCTGCAGTCACTCTTGAGCCCGCTACCGAGGAGCCAGAAGGCATGGCCCCGAAAAGTGAGACCCCCACAGATGTGACTCCAGCAGCCCCTATTCCCCTCACGCAGTACCCGTCGAAGATTAGGTTGGTGTATGAGCGAAGGAAACGCAGAGGAAGAGAAAGGTGATTGATGATGTCGGTATGGAGAGTACATCTATGCCCAAACGGGCCAGACTTCTAGATGACCAGTGGAGATGGATCATGGAGGCCATGAGAGGATGGACTTCGAGAGATGGGATCCCTTCCAACTTCGAGGTGGGAGAGTCGACTTCTGCTCCACATGGGACTACTATGGGTGGCGAGCCCATTGAACGTGTGATGATCACCTTGGTCGCCCAGTGTGTTCGACTCGAGAAGGAGCTGCTAACTGTCAGAAAGAAGATGAGGATCCAGGATGAGGTGAGCCAAGCTTTGGATGGGAGGTTGATGACGATTGAGGAGGAGAGATTATTGGATGATAGCGCTCTAAGCCAGATGCACTTCCGTATAGCAGACTTGGAGACTAGTCTCGCAGAGACTAGGGATCAACTGACCCAGGCGGAGCAGAGAGCAGATGTGGCTGAGACAGCATTGGTGACCGCACAGCAGTACGCGATTGTGATGGGAGAGTGGGCGGAGACTTAAATGGCTATGGCTACATTATGTCTGATGATGATTTCATATCTTATGCATGTTGATAATGGAGTCTCGTTTTAGGATAGCTGTTGATGCAAGCCGGGGAGTTTGAACTCTTTCTTTTGACTGAGTTGTAAACTCGATGATGCATGTAGACTATTAACTTATGATCTTTTGATGACTAACTTTTATGTGCTTGATAATCGTATATGTATGATCAGACACCTATGAAATTTAAAAAGTTTTTATCTTTATGATATATGTTTGGCTGTGGTAAATACTTGATTATCGTATGAATATTTTAATGAACCCATTATATAGAATAACCATCATAATGATATAATAACAAGCATACGTAATCTAAACCTCTTCTTCCCTACCTTCGAAATAGAGTTAAATCATGCCACCTGTAACACGAAACACACCCTCGAGTGGAAACGCCAATTTACCAACCACCCCAGAGGAACTAGCCCAATTGATAGCCCGGCACGTCAAATCAGCTCTAGAACAACATGATGCAAATCTAGTGGCTGGTCAAGGAAGGAGGCAAAGAAATACGAGTAACGATCTTGGAAATGGAGCAGGAAACGGTTCAAATGTAGGTTCCGGTATTGGTGCAAACAACGGATCCGGTACGAACGGAAACCTAGGTAGTTCATCAGGTGGACAACCACAAGGATGTTCGTATAAAACTTTGCAAGGATGCAATCCAAGAACTTTTACAGGCGCTGAAGGGCCGTTAGACATAATCCGATGGATCGAAAGAATGGAGACTATTATAACGATAAGCAATTGTTCTAACGATCAAAAGGTCAAGTATGCAACCTGTTCCTTTCAAGATGTAGCGTTATCATGGTGGAATTCCCAGCGTCAAATTTTGGGCGATACGAACGCGTATGAACTTACTTGGGAACAACTAAAAGAAATGCTGCTTAAAGAATACTGCCCACGTAATGAGCTCCAAAAGATCGAGACCGAATTCTGGAACCATACCATGGAAGGAGCTGAGATCCGGACATACACTTCAAGATTCAATGACCTTGCTAGATTGGTACCTCGAATGGTTACGCCGGAATACGTCCGAATTGAAAGATACATATGGGGATTGGCACCTCAAATAAGAAGTAATGTTACAGATTTCAAACCTACCACCATCCAAAGTGCGATCGCTATTTCACACTCCTTAACTGATGACGCGATACGAAATGGAACCCTGATCAAGAAGAATGATCATGGAAAAAGTGCGATGGAAATTGAGAGGAAGACGATTAAAGTGAACAGAAGATCGTTTGATGGAAAGAGGAAGTGGTTTGAAAATCCCACGGGACAAGTAAACAACAGGAAAAATTTTAATCAGAGATCTGAGCGAGTTTATGTTGCAACATCAAACAATGGAAGGACAAACAAAGAATCTCAAGGGAAATGCAACAAGTGTGGATATCCCCATACTGGTGATTGTAAAATTTGTACTCATTGCCATAAATTTGGACATCTGAGCCAAAATTGCTGAGCAAAACCTGATGGAAGGATAATCAGAAATGATCAAGCTTGTTATGAGTGTGGTGTAATCGGACACTTCAAGAAGAACTGCCCAGGTTGAACCGGTTCAGGGCAGAGGGAGAGCTTTTGAAATGAATTCCAAGGAAGCGCAACAAGAACCGTCAGTAGTTAATGGTACGTTTCTTATCAATAATCATTATGCCTCTATCTTGTTTGACACTGGTGTTGATTTAAGTTTTGTATCCAAAGAGTTTGAACCATCATTGGGAATTAAACCATGTAAGCTAAGAAAGAAGTATATTATAGAGCTAGCTAATGGAAAGAAAATAGAATCCAATGAAATAATTAGAAATTGCAGATACAACTTAACAACCATCTCTTTAGTATTGATTTATTACCCATCAATCTTGGAAGTTTCGATGTTGTTATTGGAATGGATTGGCTCTCTCGGAATCATGCTGAAATAGTATGTTTTGAGAAAATCATCCGATTGCCAACTCCTAGTGGAGAACTCCTAATCATACAATGAGAAAAAGGAAAACCCTCCTTTAATATTATAAGTGTCATGAAAACTTATGGATACTTGAATGAAGGATATCCCGCCTTTCTAGTAAAAGCCATTGACACTAAGAATGAAGAGCGAAAAATTGAAGACATTCCCATTGTACGAGAATACCCAGAGGTATTTCCCAAAGATTTGCCAGGATTACCTCCACAAAGACAGATCAAATTTCGAATGGATTTAATACCCGGAGCTGCACCAGTAGCACGATCACCGTACCGACTAGCACCTTCTGAATTGCAGGAGTTGTCAAAACAACTGCAAGAATTATTAGACAAAGGATTCATTCGACCAAGTTTTTCTCCATGGGGAGCACCAGTGCTATTCGTCAAAAAGAAAGACGGATCATTCAGAATGTGTATCGATTATCAAGAATTAAACAAACTCACCATTAAAAATCGATACCCACTACCAAGTATCGATGATTTGTTCGATCAACTACAAGGATCCAGCTACTACTCAAAGATAGATTTACGATCTGGATATCACCAAATGTTGATAGTAGAAGAGGATGTTCCAAAAACGGCTTTTAGAACACGTTACAGTCATTACGAATTTCTAGTAATGCTGTTTGGATTGACCAACGCACCTGAAATATTCATGGATCTTATGAATAGGGTTTGTAAGCCCTACTTGGACAAGTTTGTGATAGTATTCATCGATGATATTCTAATATATTCAAAATCCAAGGAAGAACATGAGCAACATCTCAGCTAATCCTAAACATCTTAAAGAAAGAAAAGTTGTACGCAAAATTCTCAAAATGTGAATTTTGGCTTCGAGAAGTTCGATTTCTCGGACATGTTATTAATAAAAAGGGTATCCACGTGGATCCGGCCAAGATTGAAGCAATTAGGAACTGGGAAGCCCCCAAATCCCCAACGGAAGTATGACAATTTCTAGGGTTAGCTGGTTATTACCGTAGGTTTATATAAAATTTTTTGAATATAGCCCAACCCTTGACCCTATTGACTTGCAAGGATAAGAATTACTGTGGGGCGAAGATCAAGAACGAGCTTTTCAATTATTGAAGCAGAAGTTGTGCAGTGCACCCATACTGTCTCTACCAAATGGAATAGAGGGATTTATAGTGTATTGTGATGCCTCACGATTAGGTCTTGGATGTGTATTAATGCAGAAAGATAAAGTCATCGCTTATGCATCAAGACATTAAAGGTGCATGAGAAGAATTACACCACCCATGACCTAGAATTGGGAGCTGTTGTTTTCGCTCTTATAATGGAGACATTATTTGTATGGAACCAAATGTGTCATATATACGGATCATAAGAGTCTGCAACATATTTTTAATCAAGGATTTAAATATGAGAAGCGCTGCTGGGTGGAGCTGTTGAATGATTATGACTGCGATATCCGATATCACCCAGGCAAGTGAATGTTGTGGCAGATGCACTTAGTAGGAAAGAAAGGGAAAAGCCGCTACGAGTGCGAGTGTTGAAACTTACCATATACTCGAACTTTACTAACCAAATTCACAATGCTCAACTCGAAGCATTGAAGGATGAAAACTTGGAAAGTGAAGGTCTGCGAGGATGGTCAAGGAATTGACAACAGACTCTGATAAAATGATGCGTTTTGAAATAGAATATGGTTCCTAAGTATGGAGAGTTATGCAAAGTAATTCTTGATGAGGCACACAAATCAAGGTACTCGATTCACCCAGGAATCGACAAAATGTATCACGATGTGAAGGAATTTTTCTGGTGGCCTAACATGAAGGGAGACATAGCTTCATATGTTAACCAATGCATGACTTGCTCTAAAGTAAAGGCACAATACCAGAAACCATCGGGACTTCTACAACAGCCGGAAATTCCGAAATGGAAATGGGAATGCATTGCCATGGATTTTGTGACAAAATTACCCAGGACAACAAGTGGTTATGATACTATTTGGGTAATTGTTGATCGACTCACGAAATCTGCACATTTCCTACCGATGAAGGAGACCTACAGTATGAGCAAATTGGCAAGCTTATACATCAAAGAAGTAGTGTCACGCCACGGTGTACCGGTCTCGATCATATCAGATAGGGATAGTCGATTCACCTCTAGATTTTGGCAAACCCTACAGGAAGCCATGGGTACCCGACTAGATATGAGCACGGCCTATCACCCACAAACAGACGACAGAGCGAGAGAACTATTCAGACTCTGGAAGATCTATTAGAGCATGTGTGATAGATTTTGGTGGAAATTGGGATACCCATCTACCATTAGCTGAGTTTTCCTATAATAATAGTTATCACACCAGCATCAAGGCCGCTCCATTCGAAGCACTGTACGGAAGGAAGTGTCGATCGCCGTTATGTTGGGCCGACATTGGGAAAAGACAATTAACAGGACCAGAAATTATACAAGAGACAACAGACAAGATTGTTCAGATCAGAAAGAGACTAGAAGTTGCTAATAGTCGGCAAAAGAGCTATGCAGATAACTGAAGAAAGCCATTAGAATTCACAGTTGGCAACAGAGTGTTCTTGAAGGTATCTCCATGGAAGGGTATTATGAGATTTGGCAAAAGAGGGAAGCTGAGTCCACGATTCATAGGACCCTTGAAATCATGGACCGGATTGGGAAGGTTGCATACCGACTCAGACTACCAGAGGAACTTGGAAATATGCACAATGTATTCCACGTATCTAATTTAAGGAAATGCATGACAGATGAATCCCTAGTTATTCCATCAGACGAAGTTAGTATCGACGACAAACTTCACTTCATCGAAGAGCAATAGAGGTCTTAGATTGGAAAATTCAGAAACTCAGACGGAGGCAAATCAAATTAGTTAAAATCCGATGGAATTCTAGAAGAAGGCCTGAATTTACTTGGGAACGTCAAGATGAAATGCAACAAAAGTACCCTCACCTGTTCAAAACCAGAATTGACTCAAGCTCAACAACGTAAATTTCGGGACGAAATTTCTTAAACGAGGGGAGATTTTGACACCCGGTCAAATCAGGTCAACTCCAGCTTAACTCTGTCTAATAATAATAAGAAATGTTTAAATTATTACCTCTGACTCATCTGACTTTCTGAGATCTTGACAATAATTTAACGTGAACTCCCGTTGCCAATTAACCGATAGAGACCTTTGATTATTAATAATAATAATATGATAATTCTATACATAATAATAATAATAATAATAATAATAATAATAATAGTTATAATAATAATAATAATAATATAATTACGTGTGTAGATGCATGGATGACACCTAATCACAATCTCTACATAATCTCTACACCACTCCACACACACACTCACCACCCTTTCATTTTCCCATTCTCTCCATCTTCCACACACACACACACACCATCACCACCCCATCGGCCGCCCCCCACCGACGATCACCTGCCACCGCCACCTACTACCGCCACCTCCACCGCAGCCACCTACATCATCGCCACCATCACCACCACCAACACCCGTCGCCACCATCACCACCACCAACACCCGTCGCCAGCATCACCATCACCAACACCCGTCGCCACCATCACCACCACTACTCCCGTCGCCACCATCACCACCACCAACACCCGTCGCCACCATCACCACCACCAACCCGTCGCCACCATCACCATCACCACCACCACACCCGTCGCCACCATCACCACCCCATCGGCCCCCCCACCGACGATCACCTGCCACCGCCACCTGCTACCACCACCTCCACCGCAGCCGCCTACATCATCGCCACCATCACCACCACCAACACCCGTCGCCACCATCACCACCACCAACACCCGTCGCCACCATCACCATCACCAACACCCGTCGCCACCATCACCACCACCAACACCCATCGCCACCATCACCACCACCAACACCCGTCGCCACCATCACCACCACCAACACCCGTCGCCACCATCACCACCAATACCGTCGCCACCATCACCACCAACACCGTCGCCACCATCACCACCACCAACACCCGTCGCCACCATTGCCACCACCACCTCCATCACCACCCGCAACCAACACCCCCCTTCCTTCTCTCTCTCGGTCACCACAACCTCACCACCATCTTTGAAAGCTTTCACATTACTCTCATAACAATATTGTGGAACCTTAGAATAGAACCCGAAGTGTTCATCAAGAGTCAAGGATTGTGCTAGCATTGTGTGTAAAAGTTCCATCTAGTGTCACTAAAGGTATATTTGATTAGATAATGTATATATGTTCATGCATGGATGATCAAGATAAAGATCTTGATGAACCCTAGTTCACCCATTTAAAGATTGTATGAAATGGTGTTTTGTTTATGATGATCGGGTATAAATGATTCTTTAAATGATTAAATGAATCTGAAAATGTATTGGTAAATGATTTCAGTTTAATAAAATCATGTTACTTGGAGATATGGATAGTAAGAAGATATATATGTATGTATACGTCACTATGTATGTAGGTATGAACTTATAAGTGAAAGATTGATGTATTATGGCCTTGTTAGAAACATTAAGTAAATTTTGTTGGATGAAGGATGATTGTTAGTATGGTAACTTAGGATAATAACTAAGTTGAAGACCTTGGATGACATTATTAAGAAAATGATAATAAAGAATGACTAAAATGATAAAATAAAAGGTTGATACTTGGACATGTTAAAAGACTTCACTAGGTAAAAGTTTGTTGATAAATTTTGGGACTAGAAATTCATGATTAAGATCAAATATAAGAATAAAGGGACGCTATGGCCAAAGAACTCGACTAAAGACGACAATTGAGACTTCAGACTTTATAAAAATATATATATATATATCCATATAAAACTAAAGAATAAAATATATTTTGGACAATTCATGACTAATAAAACTTATATAAATATATATGTAATTATTTTAGACTACAATTGCAAATTAATGAAGTTTTTATGTTTGGTAAAAAAAAATATAAGTATTAATAATTAAATAATCTTAATAACTATAAAAAGAATTATTTTATAAAAAGTAAAATGGAAGTTTTGCATAAAGATTTATTAGTAACAAAACTATTACCGAATTTTGAGTAAAGACTAATATGTATAAGTTTGGAAAATCATAGTTTTATAACATAAGACACTTAAATTAGAAAATCACTAGTTAAATACAAATTTTAACGTAACGTTCACGAGTAAAATAGTAAAGACATAAGACATCTAGAATATGAGCAAGGAATAAATATTAGTGAAAAGGTATTCAACCCTAAAAAGAAAAACATAATAGTTTTTATTACAATTTACAAAAGAATACATTTCTAAGTAATGAAAACATATTATTTTAAAACAACTAAATGGGTGAAATGCATTCGTAAGCATAAATCATCATATATTGACCATAATGCTCATGATTAGGGTTTCATTATCAAAAAGCCTAGCACGTTCGTTCGTTTCATTAATCGCACTCAAGGTGAGTCTTTCGGCCCCATTTTAAATATTATTTTAATTGTTTTGGGGGAAAAGCATGAAACGATACTTTAAAATATATGATGGGTTAAGCAGGATAATATATTATGAGGGTATAAGTTTGGGTCAGTAGTATGGATAATATACTATTGAGCCCTAAATCCCCCTATAATCATTAACCTCAGGGGTGAGGCCACAGAGTATATTGGTAGATCTATCGATTTAGAATGCCCCGCTCTCGCGACCAGTCGCGCTGGTCAGGTTGTGGCGAGGGAGTTTATATGTCTGGATAGTTGTGGGGCAATGACGTGTTTCTGGTTTGATTATGGGCTTATGACCTAAATTATCATAGTACCTAGCTAGTCTATGTGGAATATATTATGCCTTGTTTCATCATATTATTTTCAAAATGAATGTTTGCGAAACTACAAAACCCCGAAAGCTCACCAACTTTATGTTGACTTTATTACCCTTCATGCTTTTCAGGGTTATAGGTGAGCTCTATATGGATTTCCGGAACTTTGTCTTTGGAGGGTCAAACGTTTCAAACGTCTTTAAATAAAATTAGGTTCATGTAATAAAAACAGTATTATGTGTTACTACCTAAATGTTTAACGTTGTTTATCAAAATACTTTTATGATTATAATATATGATTTTCATGACTAACATTATCTTTGAGTACATTTGACTATAAAAGTTGGGTCAACTCCAACTTCCGTTGCCACCACGTCATGCGTTTGGGGTGTGACAGAAGTTGGTATCAGAGCAACGGTTATAGCAAACTAGAAAATATTTGTTTTTAAAAATCTAGACTATAACCTTTAAAAAGGATTACTTGACTCCGAAGACACTTCCACATTATGAGTCTTACGCTAGATTAGAGCATTATGCAAACATAATTGCCATATTAAGATCATGATTGTTAATTTATGTGCTAGAGCATTGCATATTGATAAGTACGCATGCATACATTTCTTTTATTATAGATGTCTGATTGCGTTAACAAGAGAGGGTACCTGACCTTAGTAGTAGCACGGAGGGTCCATCAGAACCTATCTCCCCTACACCATGGTATCACCCTACCCAACCTCACTTTGCAGTTGCCTTATACCCGGAATGGAAAACTCGAGAAATGGTGGATATCGAGTCTGACGATGAGGACCCTACACCACCTGCAGTCACTCTTGAGCCCGCTACCGAGGAGCCAGAAGGCATGGCCCCGAAAAGTGAGACCCCCACAGATGTGACTCCAGCAGCCCCTATCCCCTCACGCAGTACCCGTCGAAGATTAGGTTGGTGTATGAGCGAAGGAAACGCAGAGGGAAGAGAAAGGTGATTGATGATGTCGGTATGGAGAGTACATCTATGCCCAAACGGGCCAGACTTCTAGATGACCAGTGGAGATGGATCATGGAGGCCATGAGAGGATGGACTTCGAGAGATGGGATCCCTTCCAACTTCGAGGTGGGAGAGTCGACTTCTGCTCCACATGGGACTACTATGGGTGGCGAGCCCATTGAACGTGTGATGATCACCTTGGTCGCCCAGTGTGTTCGACTCGAGAAGGAGCTGCTAACTGTCAGAAAGAAGATGAGGATCCAGGATGAGGTGAGCCAAGCTTTGGATGGGAGGTTGATGACGATTGAGGAGGAGAGATTATTGGATGATAGCGCTCTAAGCCAGATGCACTTCCGTATAGCAGACTTGGAGACTAGTCTCGCAGAGACTAGGGATCAACTGACCCAGGCGGAGCAGAGAGCAGATGTGGCTGAGACAGCATTGGTGACCGCCAGCAGTACGCGATTGTGATGGGAGAGTGGGCGAGACTTAAAGGCTATGGCTACATTATGTCTGATGATGATTTCATATCTTATGCATGTTGATAATGGAGTCTCGTTTTAGGATAGCTGTTGATGCAAGCCGGGGAGTTTGAACTCTTTCTTTTGACTGAGTTGTAAACTCGATGATGCATGTAGACTATTAACTTATGATCTTTTGATGACTAACTTTTATGTGCTTGATAATCGTATATGTATGATCAGACACCTATGAAATTTAAAAAGTTTTTATCTTTATGATATATGTTTGGCTGTGGTAAATACTTGATTATCGTATGAATATTTTAATGAACCCATTATATAGAATAACCATCATAATGATATAATAACAAGCATACGTAATCTAAACCTCTTCTTCCCTACCTTCGAAATAGAGTTAAATCATGCCACCTGTAACACGAAACACACCCTCGAGTGGAAACGCCAATTTACCAACCACCCCAGAGGAACTAGCCCAATTGATAGCCCGGCACGTCAAATCAGCTCTAGAACAACATGATGCAAATCTAGTGGCTGGTCAAGGAAGGAGGCAAAGAAATACGAGTAACGATCTTGGAAATGGAGCAGGAAACGGTTCAAATGTAGGTTCCGGTATTGGTGCAAACAACGGATCCGGTACGAACGGAAACCTAGGTAGTTCATCAGGTGGACAACCACAAGGATGTTCGTATAAAACTTTGCAAGGATGCAATCCAAGAACTTTTACAGGCGCTGAAGGGCCGTTAGACATAATCCGATGGATCGAAAGAATGGAGACTATTATAACGATAAGCAATTGTTCTAACGATCAAAAGGTCAAGTATGCAACCTGTTCCTTTCAAGATGTAGCGTTATCATGGTGGAATTCCCAGCGTCAAATTTTGGGCGATACGAACGCGTATGAACTTACTTGGGAACAACTAAAAGAAATGCTGCTTAAAGAATACTGCCCACGTAATGAGCTCCAAAAGATCGAGACCGAATTCTGGAACCATACCATGGAAGGAGCTGAGATCCGGACATACACTTCAGATTCAATGACCTTGCTAGATTGGTACCTCGAATGGTTACGCCGGAATACGTCCGAATTGAAAGATACATATGGGGATTGGCACCTCAAATAAGAAGTAATGTTACAGATTCAAACCTACCACCATCCAAAGTGCGATCGCTATTTCACACTCCTTAACTGATGACGCGATACGAAATGGAACCCTGATCAAGAAGAATGATCATGGAAAAAGTGCGATGGAAATTGAGAGGAAGACGATTAAAGTGAACAGAAGATCGTTTGATGGAAAGAGGAAGTGGTTTGAAAATCCCACGGGACAAGTAAACAACAGGAAAAATTTTAATCAGAGATCTGAGCGAGAGTTATGTTGCAACATCAAACAATGGAAGGACAAACAAAGAATCTCAAGGGAAATGCAACAAGTGTGGATATCCCCATACTGGTGATTGTAAAATTTGTACTCATTGCCATAAATTTGGACATCTGAGCCAAAATTGCTGAGCAAAACCTGATGGAAGGATAATCAGAAATGATCAAGCTTGTTATGAGTGTGGTGTAATCGGACACTTCAAGAAGAACTGCCCAAGGTTGAACCGGTTCAGGGCAGAGGGAGAGCTTTTGAAATGAATTCCAAGGAAGCGCAACAAGAACCGTCAGTAGTAATGGTACGTTTCTTATCAATAATCATTATGCCTCTATCTTGTTTGACACTGGTGTTGATTTAAGTTTTGTATCCAAAGAGTTTGAACCATCATTGGGAATTAAACCATGTAAGCTAAGAAAGAAGTATATTATAGAGCTAGCTAATGGAAAGAAAATAGAATCCAATGAAATAATTAGAAATTGCAGATACAACTTAACAACCATCTCTTTAGTATTGATTTATTACCCATCAATCTTGGAAGTTTCGATGTGTTATTGGAATGGATTGGCTCTCTCGGAATCATGCTGAAATAGTATGTTTTGAGAAAATCATCCGATTGCCAACTCCTAGTGGAGAACTCCTAATCATACAATGAGAAAAAGGAAAACCCTCCTTTAATATTATAAGTGTCATGAAAACTTATGGATACTTGAATGAAGGATATCCGCCTTTCTAGTAAAAGCCATTGACACTAAGAATGAAGAGCGAAAAATGAAGACATTCCCATTGTACGAGAATACCCAGAGGTATTCCCAAAGATTTGCCAGGATTACCTCCACAAAGACAGATCAAATTTCGAATGGATTTAATACCCGGAGCTGCACCAGTAGCACGATCACCGTACCGACTAGCACCTTCTGAATTGCGGAGTTGTCAAAACAACTGCAAGAATTATTAGACAAAGGATTCATTCGACCAAGTTTTTCTCCATGGGGAGCACCAGTGCTATTCGTCAAAAAGAAAGACGGATCATTCAGAATGTGTATCGATATCAAGAATTAAACAAACTCACCATTAAAAATCGATACCCACTACCAAGTATCGATGATTTGTTCGATCAACTACAAGGATCCAGCTACTACTCAAAGATAGATTTACGATCTGGATATCACCAAATGTTGATAGTAGAAGAGGATGTTCCAAAAACGGCTTTTAGAACACGTTACAGTCATTACGAATTTCTAGTAATGCTGTTTGGATTGACCAACGCACCTGAAATATTCATGGATCTTATGAATAGGGTTTGTAAGCCCTACTTGGACAAGTTTGTGATAGTATTCATCGATGATATTCTAATATATTCAAAATCCAAGGAAGAACATGAGCAACATCTCAGGCTAATCCTAAACATCTTAAAGAAAGAAAAGTTGTACGCAAAATTCTCAAAATGTGAATTTTGGCTTCGAGAAGTTCGATTTCTCGGACATGTATTAATAAAAAGGGTATCCACGTGGATCCGGCCAAGATTGAAGCAATTAGGAACTGGAAGCCCCCAAATCCCCAACGGAAGTATGACAATTTCTAGGGTTAGCTGGTTATTACCGTAGGTTTATATAAAATTTTTTGAATATAGCCCAACCCTTGACCCTATTGACTTGCAAGGATAAGAATTACGTGTGGGGCGAAGATCAAGAACGAGCTTTTCAATTATTGAAGCAGAAGTTGTGCAGTGCACCCATACTGTCTCTACCAAATGGAATAGAGGGATTATAGTGTATTGTGATGCCTCACGATTAGGTCTTGGATGTGTATTAATGCAGAAAGATAAAGTCATCGCTTATGCATCAAGACAATTAAAGGTGCATGAGAAGAATTACACCACCCATGACCTAGAATTGGGAGCTGTTGTTTTCGCTCTTATAATGAGACATTATTTGTATGGAACCAAATGTGTCATATATACGGATCATAAGAGTCTGCAACATATTTTTAATCAAAAGGATTTAAATATGAGAAAGCGCTGCTGGGTGGAGCTGTTGAATGATTATGACTGCGATATCCGATATCACCCAGGCAAGGTGAATGTTGTGGCAGATGCACTTAGTAGGAAAGAAAGGGAAAAGCCGCTACGAGTGCGAGTGTTGAAACTTACCATATACTCGAACTTACTAACCAAATTCACAATGCTCAACTCGAAGCATTGAAGGATGAAAACTTGGAAAGTGAAGGTCTGCGAGGAATGGTCAAGGAATTGACAACAGACTCTGATAAAATGATGCGTTTTGAAATAGAATATGGTTCCTAAGTATGGAGAGTTATGCAAAGTAATTCTTGATGAGGCACACAAATCAAGGTACTCGATCACCCAGGAATCGACAAAATGTATCACGATGTGAAGGAATTTTTCTGGTGGCCTAACATGAAGGGAGACATAGCTTCATATGTTAACCAATGCATGACTTGCTCTAAAGTAAAGGCACAATACCAGAAACCATCGGGACTTCTACAACAGCCGAAATTCCGAAATGGAAATGGGAATGCATTGCCATGGATTTTGTGACAAAATTACCCAGGACAACAAGTGGTTATGATACTATTGGGTAATTGTTGATCGACTAACGAAATCTGCACATTTCCTACCGATGAAGGAGACCTACAGTATGAGCAAATTGGCAAGCTTATACATCAAAGAAGTAGTGTCACGCCACGGTGTACCGGTCTCGATCATATCAGATAGGGATAGTCGATTCACCTCTAGATTTTGGCAAACCCTACAGGAAGCCATGGGTACCCGACTAGATATGAGCACGGCCTATCACCCACAAACAGACGGACAGAGCGAGAGAACTATTCAGACTCTGGAAGATCTATTAAGAGCATGTGTGATAGATTTTGGTGGAAATTGGATACCCATCTACCATTAGCTGAGTTTTCCTATAATAATAGTTATCACACCAGCATCAAGGCCGCTCCATTCGAAGCACTGTACGGAAGGAAGTGTCGATCGCCGTTATGTTGGGCCGACATTGGGAAAAGACAATTAACAGGACCAGAAATTATACAAGAGACAACAGACAAGATTGTTCAGATCAGAAAGAGACTAGAAGTGCTAATAGTCGGCAAAAGAGCTATGCAGATAACTGAAGAAAGCCATTAGAATTCACAGTTGGCAACAGAGTGTTCTTGAAGGTATCTCCATGGAAGGGTATTATGAGATTTGGCAAAAGAGGGAAGCTGAGTCCACGATTCATAGGACCCTTTGAAATCATGGACCGGATTGGGAAGGTTGCATACCGACTCAGACTACCAGAGGAACTTGGAAATATGCACAATGTATTCCACGTATCTAATTTAAGGAAATGCATGACAGATGAATCCTAGTTATTCCATCAGACGAAGTTAGTATCGACGACAAACTTCACTTCATCGAAGAGCCAATAGAGGTCTTAGATTGGAAAATTCAGAAACTCAGACGGAGGCAAATCAAATTAGTTAAAATCCGATGGAATTCTAGAAGAAGGCCTGAATTTACTTGGGAACGTCAAGATGAAATGCAACAAAAGTACCCTCACCTGTTCAAAACCAGAATTGACTCAAGCTCAACAACGTAAATTTCGGGACGAAATTTCTTAAACGAGGGGAGATTTTGACACCCGGTCAATCAGGTCAACTCCAGCTTAACTCTGTCTAATAATAATAAGAAATGTTTAAATTATTACCTCTGACTCATCTGACTTTCTGAGATCTTGACCAATAATTTAACGTGAACTCCCGTTGCCAATTAACCGATAGAGACCTTTGATTATTAATAATAATAATATGATAATTCTATACATAATAATAATAATATAATAATAATAATAATAATAGTTATAATAATAATAATAATAATAATATAATTAGTGTGTAGATGCATGGATGACACCTAATCACAATCTCTACATAATCTCTACACCACTCCACACACACACTCACCACCCTTTCATTTTCCCATTCTCTCCATCTTCCACACACACACACACACCATCACCACCCCATCGGCCGCCCCCCACGACGATCACCTGCCACCGCCACCTACTACCGCCACCTCCACCGCAGCCACTACATCATCGCCACCATCACCACCACCAACACCCGTCGCCACCATCACCACCACCAACACCCGTCGCCACATCACCATCACCAACACCCGTCGCCACCATCACCACCACTAACTCCCGTCGCCACCATCACCACAACCAACACCCGTTCGCCACCATCACCACCACCACCACCCGTCGCCACCATCACCACCACCAACACCCGTCGCCACCATCACCATCACCACCACCAACACCGTCGCCACCATCACCACCACCAACACCCGTCACCACCATCACCACCACTAACAGCCGTCGCCACCATCACCACCACCACCTCCATCACCACCCGCAACCAACACCCCCTTCCTTCTCTCTCTCGGTCACCACAACTCACCACCATCTTTGAAAGCTTTCACACTTCTCTCATAACAATATTATGGAACCTTAGAATAGAACCCGAAGTGTTCATCAAAAGTCAAGGATTGTGCTAGCATTGTGTGTAAAAGTTCCATCTAGTGTCACCAAAGTATATTTGATTAGATAATGTATATATGTTCATGCATGGATGATCAAGATAAAGATCTTGATGAACCCTAGTTCACCCATTTAAAGATTGTATGAAATGATTGTTTTGTTTATGATGATCGGGTATAAATGATTCTTTAAATGATTAAATGAATCTGAAAATGTATTGGTAAATGATTTTAGTTAATAAAATCATGTTACTTGGAGATTTGGATAGTAAGAAGATATATATGTATGTATACGTCACTATGTATTAGGTATGAACTTATAAGTGGAAGATTGATGTATTATGGCCTTGTTAGAAACATTAAGTAAATTTTGTTGGATGAAGGATGATTGTTAGTATGGTAACTTAGGATAATAACTAAGTTGAAGACCTTGGGTGACATTATTAAGAAAATGATATAAAGAATGACTAAAATGATAAAATAAAAGGTTGATACTTGGACATGTTAAAAGACTTCACTAGGTAAAAGTTTGTGATAATTTTGGGACTAGAAATTCATGATTAAGATCAAATATAAGACTATAGGGATGCTATGACCAAAGAACTCGACTAAAGAAGACAATTGAGACTTCAAGACTTTATAAAAATATATATATATCCATATAAAACTAAAGAATAAAATATATTTTGAACAATTCATGACTAATAAAACTTATATAATATATATGTAATTATTTTAGACTACAATTGCAAATTAATGAAGTTTTTATGTTTGGTAAAAAAGAAAAATATAAGTATAATAATTAAATAATCTTAATAACTATAAAAAGAATTATTTTATAAAAAGTAAAATGGAAATTTTTGCATAAAGATTATTAGTAACAAAACTATTAACCGAATTTTGAATAAAGACTAATATGTATAAGTTTGGAAAATCATAGTTTTATAACATAAGACACTTAAATTAGAAAATCACTAGTTAAATATAAATTTTAACGTAAGGTTCACGAGTAAAATAGTAAAGACATAAGACATCTAGAATATGAGTAAGGAATAAATAGTAGTGAAAAGGTATTCAACCCTAAAAAGAAAAACATAATAGTTTTTATTACAAATTTACAAAAGAATACATTTCTAAGTAATGAAAACATACTATTTTAAAACAACTAAATGGGTGAAATGCATTCGTAAGCATAAATCATCATATATTGACCATAATGCTCATGATTAGGGTTTCATTATCAAAAAGCCTAGCATGTTGGTTCGTTTCATTAATCGCACTCAAGGTGGGTCTTTCGGCCCCATTTTAAATATTATTTTAATTGTTTTGGGGGAAAAGCATGAAACGATACTTTAAAATATATGATGGGTTAAGCAGGATATATATTATGAGGGTATAAGTTTGGGTCAGTAGTATGGTTATACATACTATTGAGCCCTAAATCCCCCTATAATCATTAACCTCAGGGGTGAGGCCACAGAGTATATTGGTAGATCTATCGGGTTAGAATGGCCCGCTCTGGCAACAAGTCGCGCTGGTCAGGTTGTGGCGAGGGAGTTTATATGTCTGGATAGTTGTGGGGCAACGACATGTTTCTTGGTTTGATTATGGGCTTATGACCTAAATTATCATAGTACCTAGCTAGTCTATGTGGAATATATTATGCCTTGTTTCATCATATTATTTTCAAAATGAATGTTTGCGAAACTACAAAACCCCGAAAGCTCACCAACTTTATGTTGACTTTATTACCCTTCATGCTTTTCAGGGTTATAGGTGAGCTCTATATGGATTTCGGAACTTTGTCTTTGGAGGGTCAAATGTTTCAAACGTCTTTAAATAAAATTAGGTTCATGTAATAAAAACAGTATTATGTGTTACTACCGAAATGTTTAACGTTGTTTATCAAAATACTTTTATGATTATATATATGATTTTCATGACTAACATTATCTTTGAGTACATTTGACTATAAAAGTTGGGTCAACTCCAACTTCCGTTGCCACCACGTCATGCGTTTGGGGTGTGACAGAAGTTGGTATCAGAGCCAACGGTTATAGCAAACTAGAAAATATTTGTTTTTAAAAATCTAGACTATAACCTTTAAAAAGGATTACTTGACTCCGAAGACACTTCCACATTATGAGTCTTACGCTAGATTAGAGCATTATGCAAACATAATTGCCATATTAAGATCATGATTGTTAATTTATGTGCTAGAGCATTGCATAATTGATAAGTACGCATGCATACATTTCTTTTATTATAGATGTCTGATTGCGTTAACCAAGAGAGGGTACCTGACCTTAGTAGTAGCACGGAGGGTCCATCAGAACCTATCTCCCCTACACCATGGTATCACCCTACCCAACCTCACTTTGCAGTTGCCTTATACCGGGAATGGAAAACTCGAGAAATGGTTGGATATCCGAGTCTGACGATGAGGACCCTACACCACCTGCAGTCACTCTTGAGCCCGCTACCGAGGAGCCAGAAGGCATGGCCCCGAAAAGTGAGACCCCCACAGATGTGACTCCAGCAGCCCCTATTCCCCTCACGCAGTACCCGTCGAAGATTAGGTTGGTGTATGAGCGAAGGAAACGCAGAGGGAAGAGAAAGGTGATTGATGATGTCGGTATGGAGAGTACATCTATGCCCAAACGGGCCAGACTTCTAGATGACCAGTGGAGATGGATCATGGAGGCCATGAGAGGATGGACTTCGAGAGATGGGATCCCTTCCAACTTCGAGGTGGGAGAGTCGACTTCTGCTCCACATGGGACTACTATGGGTGGCGAGCCCATTGAACGTGTGATGATCACCTTGGTCGCCCAGTGTGTTCGACTCGAGAAGGAGCTGCTAACTGTCAGAAAGAAGATGAGGATCCAGGATGAGGTGAGCCAAGCTTTGGATGGGAGGTTGATGACGATTGAGGAGGAGAGATTATTGGATGATAGCGCTCTAAGCCAGATGCACTTCCGTATAGCAGACTTGGAGACTAGTCTCGCAGAGACTAGGGATCAACTGACCCAGGCGGAGCAGAGAGCAGATGTGGCTGAGACAGCATTGGTGACCGCACAGCAGTACGCGATTGTGATGGGAGAGTGGGCGGAGACTTAAATGGCTATGGCTACATTATGTCTGATGATGATTTCATATCTTATGCATGTTGATAATGGAGTCTCGTTTTAGGATAGCTGTTGATGCAAGCCGGGGAGTTTGAACTCTTTCTTTTGACTGAGTTGTAAACTCGATGATGCATGTAGACTATTAACTTATGATCTTTTGATGACTAACTTTTATGTGCTTGATAATCGTATATGTATGATCAGACACTATGAAATTTAAAAAGTTTTTATCTTTATGATATATGTTTGGCTGTGGTAAATACTTGATTATCGTATGAATATTTTAATGAACCCATTATATAGAATAACCATCATAATGATATAATAACAAGCATACGTAATCTAAACCTCTTCTTCCCTACCTTCGAAATAGAGTTAAATCATGCCACCTGTAACACGAAACACACCCTCGAGTGGAAACGCCAATTTACCAACCACCCCAGAGGAACTAGCCCAATTGATAGCCCGGCACGTCAAATCAGCTCTAGAACAACATGATGCAAATCTAGTGGCTGGTCAAGGAAGGAGGCAAAGAAATACGAGTAACGATCTTGGAAATGGAGCAGGAAACGGTTCAAATGTAGGTTCCGGTATTGGTGCAAACAACGGATCCGGTACGAACGGAAACCTAGGTAGTTCATCAGGTGGACAACCACAAGGATGTTCGTATAAAACTTTGCAAGGATGCAATCCAAGAACTTTTACAGGCGCTGAAGGCCGTTAGACATAATCCGATGGATCGAAAGAATGGAGACTATTATAACGATAAGCAATTGTTCTAACGATCAAAAGGTCAAGTATGCAACCTGTTCCTTTCAAGATGTAGCGTTATCATGGTGGAATTCCCAGCGTCAAATTTTGGGCGATACGAACGCGTATGAACTTACTTGGGAACAACTAAAAGAAATGCTGCTTAAAGAATACTGCCCACGTAATGAGCTCCAAAAGATCGAGACCGAATTCTGGAACCATACCATGGAAGGAGCTGAGATCCGGACATACACTTCAAGATTCAATGACCTTGCTAGATTGGTACCTCGAATGGTTACGCCGGAATACGTCCGAATTGAAAGATACATATGGGGATTGGCACCTCAAATAAGAAGTAATGTTACAGATTTCAAACCTACCACCATCCAAAGTGCGATCGCTATTTCACACTCCTTAACTGATGACGCGATACGAAATGGAACCCTGATCAAGAAGAATGATCATGGAAAAAGTGCGATGGAAATTGAGAGGAAGACGATTAAAGTGAACAGAAGATCGTTTGATGGAAAGAGGAAGTGGTTTGAAAATCCCACGGGACAAGTAAACAACAGGAAAAATTTTAATCAGAGATCTGAGCGAGTTTATGTTGCAACATCAAACAATGGAAGGACAAACAAAGAATCTCAAGGGAAATGCAACAAGTGTGGATATCCCCATACTGGTGATTGTAAAATTTGTACTCATTGCCATAAATTTGGACATCTGAGCCAAAATTGCTGAGCAAAACCTGATGGAAGGATAATCAGAAATGATCAAGCTTGTTATGAGTGTGGTGTAATCGGACACTTCAAGAAGAACTGCCCAGGTTGAACCGGTTCAGGGCAGAGGGAGAGCTTTTGAAATGAATTCCAAGGAAGCGCAACAAGAACCGTCAGTAGTTAATGGTACGTTTCTTATCAATAATCATTATGCCTCTATCTTGTTTGACACTGGTGTTGATTTAAGTTTTGTATCCAAAGAGTTTGAACCATCATTGGGAATTAAACCATGTAAGCTAAGAAAGAAGTATATTATAGAGCTAGCTAATGGAAAGAAAATAGAATCCAATGAAATAATTAGAAATTGCAGATACAACTTAACAACCATCTCTTTAGTATTGATTTATTACCCATCAATCTTGGAAGTTTCGATGTTGTTATTGGAATGGATTGGCTCTCTCGGAATCATGCTGAAATAGTATGTTTTGAGAAAATCATCCGATTGCCAACTCCTAGTGGAGAACTCCTAATCATACAATGAGAAAAAGGAAAACCCTCCTTTAATATTATAAGTGTCATGAAAACTTATGGATACTTGAATGAAGGATATCCGCCTTTCTAGTAAAAGCCATTGACACTAAGAATGAAGAGCGAAAAATTGAAGACATTCCCATTGTACGAGAATACCCAGAGGTATTTCCCAAAGATTTGCCAGGATTACCTCCACAAAGACAGATCAAATTTCGAATGGATTTAATACCCGGAGCTGCACCAGTAGCACGATCACCGTACCGACTAGCACCTTCTGAATGCAGGAGTTGTCAAAACAACTGCAAGAATTATTAGACAAAGGATTCATTCGACCAAGTTTTTCTCCATGGGGAGCACCAGTGCTATTCGTCAAAAAGAAAGACGGATCATTCAGAATGTGTATCGATTATCAAGAATTAAACAAACTCACCATTAAAAATCGATACCCACTACCAAGTATCGATGATTTGTTCGATCAACTACAAGGATCCAGCTACTACTCAAAGATAGATTTACGATCTGGATATCACCAAATGTTGATAGTAGAAGAGGATGTTCCAAAAACGGCTTTTAGAACACGTTACAGTCATTACGAATTTCTAGTAATGCTGTTTGGATTGACCAACGCACCTGAAATATTCATGGATCTTATGAATAGGGTTGTAAGCCCTACTTGGACAAGTTTGTGATAGTATTCATCGATGATATTCTAATATATTCAAAATCCAAGGAAGAACATGAGCAACATCTCAGGCTAATCCTAAACATCTTAAAGAAAGAAAAGTTGTACGCAAAATTCTCAAAATGTGAATTTTGGCTTCGAGAAGTTCGATTTCTCGGACATGTTATTAATAAAAAGGGTATCCACGTGGATCCGGCCAAGATTGAAGCAATTAGGAACTGGGAAGCCCCCAAATCCCCAACGGAAGTATGACAATTTCTAGGGTTAGCTGGTTATTACCGTAGGTTTATATAAAATTTTTTGAATATAGCCCAACCCTTGACCCTATTGACTTGCAAGGATAAGAATTACGTGTGGGGCGAAGATCAAGAACGAGCTTTTCAATTATTGAAGCAGAAGTTGTGCAGTGCACCCATACTGTCTCTACCAAATGGAATAGAGGGATTTATAGTGTATTGTGATGCCTCACGATTAGGTCTTGGATGTGTATTAATGCAGAAAGATAAAGTCATCGCTTATGCATCAAGACAATTAAAGGTGCATGAGAAGAATTACACCACCCATGACCTAGAATTGGGAGCTGTTGTTTTCGCTCTTATAATGGAGACATTATTTGTATGGAACCAAATGTGTCATATATACGGATCATAAGAGTCTGCAACATATTTTTAATCAAAAGGATTTAAATATGAGAAAGCGCTGCTGGGTGGAGCTGTTGAATGATTATGACTGCGATATCCGATATCACCCAGGCAAGGTGAATGTTGTGGCAGATGCACTTAGTAGGAAAGAAAGGGAAAAGCCGCTACGAGTGCGAGTGTTGAAACTTACCATATACTCGAACTTTACTAACCAATTCACAATGCTCAACTCGAAGCATTGAAGGATGAAAACTTGGAAAGTGAAGGTCTGCGAGGAATGGTCAAGGAATTGACAACAGACTCTGATAAAATGATGCGTTTTGAAATAGAATATGGGTCCTAAGTATGGAGAGTTATGCAAAGTAATTCTTGATGAGGCACACAAATCAAGGTACTCGATTCACCAGGAATCGACAAAATGTATCACGATGTGAAGGAATTTTTCTGGTGGCCTAACATGAAGGGAGACATAGCTTCATATGTTAACCAATGCATGACTTGCTCTAAAGTAAAGGCACAATACCAGAAACCATCGGGACTTCTACAACAGCCGGAAATTCCGAAATGGAAATGGGAATGCATTGCCATGGATTTTGTGACAAAATTACCCAGGACAACAAGTGGTTATGATACTATTTGGGTAATTGTTGATCGACTAACGAAATCTGCACATTTCCTACCGATGAAGGAGACCTACAGTATGAGCAAATTGGCAAGCTTATACATCAAAGAAGTAGTGTCACGCCACGGTGTACCGGTCTCGATCATATCAGATAGGGATAGTCGATTCACCTCTAGATTTTGGCAAACCCTACAGGAAGCCATGGGTACCCGACTAGATATGAGCACGGCCTATCACCCACAAACAGACGGACAGAGCGAGAGAACTATTCAGACTCTGGAAGATCTATTAAGAGCATGTGTGATAGATTTTGGTGGAAATTGGGATACCCATCTACCATTAGCTGAGTTTTCCTATAATAATAGTTATCACACCAGCATCAAGGCCGCTCCATTCGAAGCACTGTACGGAAGGAAGTGTCGATCGCCGTTATGTTGGGCCGACATTGGGAAAAGACAATTAACAGGACCAGAAATTATACAAGAGACAACAGACAAGATTGTTCAGATCAGAAAGAGACTAGAAGTTGCTAATAGTCGGCAAAAGAGCTATGCAGATAACTGAAGAAAGCCATTAGAATTCACAGTTGGCAACAGAGTGTTCTTGAAGGTATCTCCATGGAAGGGTATTATGAGATTTGGCAAAAGAGGGAAGCTGAGTCCACGATTCATAGGACCCTTTGAAATCATGGACCGGATTGGGAAGGTTGCATACCGACTCAGACTACCAGAGGAACTTGGAAATATGCACAATGTATTCCACGTATCTAATTTAAGGAAATGCATGACAGATGAATCCCTAGTTATTCCATCAGACGAAGTTAGTATCGACGACAAACTTCACTTCATCGAAGAGCCAATAGAGGTCTTAGATTGGAAAATTCAGAAACTCAGACGGAGGCAAATCAAATTAGTTAAAATCCGATGGAATTCTAGAAGAAGGCCTGAATTTACTTGGGAACGTCAAGATGAAATGCAACAAAAGTACCCTCACCTGTTCAAAACCAGAATTGACTCAAGCTCAACAACGTAAATTTCGGGACGAAATTTCTTAAACGAGGGGAGATTTTGACACCCGGTCAAATCAGGTCAACTCCAGCTTAACTCTGTCTAATAATAATAAGAAATGTTTAAATTATTACCTCTGACTCATCTGACTTTCTGAGATCTTGACCAATAATTTAACGTGAACTCCCGTTGCCAATTAACCGATAGAGACCTTTGATTATTAATAATAATAATATGATAATTCTATACATAATAATAATAATAATAATAATAATAATAATAATAGTTATAATAATAATAATAATAATATAATTACGTGTGTAGATGCATGGATGACACCTAATCACAATCTCTACATAATCTCTACACCACTCCACACACACACTCACCACCCTTTCATTTTCCCATTCTCTCCATCTTCCACACACACACACACACACACCATCACACCCATCGGCCGCCCCCCACCGACGATCACCTGCCACCGCCACCTACTACCGCCACCTCCACCGCAGCCACCTACATCATCGCCCCATCACCACCACCAACACCCGTCGCCACCATCACCACCACCAACACCCGTCGCCAGCATCACCATCACCAACACCCGTCGCCACCATCACCACCACTAACTCCCGTCGCCACCATCACCACCACCAACACCCGTCGCCACCATCACCACCACCAACACCCGTCGCCACCATCACCACCACCAACACCCGTCGCCACCATCACCACCCCCAACACCCGTCGCCACCATCACCACCACCAACACCCGTCACCACCATCACCACCACTAACAGCCGTCGCCACCATCACCACCACCACCTCCATCACCACCCGCAACCAACACCCCCTTCCTTCTCTCTCTCGGTCACCACAACCTCACCACCATCTTTGAAAGCTTTCACACTTCTCTCATAACAATATTATGGAACCTTAGAATAGAACCCGAAGTGTTCATCAAAAGTCAAGGATTGTGCTAGCATTGTGTGTAAAAGTTCCATCTAGTGTCACCAAAGGTATATTTGATTAGATAATGTATATATGTTCATGCATGGATGATCAAGATAAAGATCTTGATGAACCCTAGTTCACCCATTTAAAGATTGTATGAAATGATTGTTTTGTTTATGATGATTGGGTATAAATGATACTTTAAATGATTAAATGAATCTGAAAATGTATTGGTAAATGATTTTAGTTTAATAAAATCATGTTACTTGGAGATTTGGATAGTAAGAAGATATATATGTATGTATACGTCACTATGTATTAGGTATGAACTTATAAGTGGAAGATTGATGTATTATGGCCTTGTTAGAAACATTAAGTAAATTTTGTTGGATGAAGGATGATTGTTAGTATGGTAACTTAGGATAATAACTAAGTTGAAGACCTTGGGTGACATTATTAAGAAAATGAATAAAGAATGACTAAAATGATAAAATAAAAGGTTGATACTTGGACATGTTAAAAGACTTCACTAGGTAAAAGTTTGTTGATAAATTTTGGGACTAGAAATTCATGATTAAGATCAAATATAAGACTATAGGGATGCTATGACCAAAGAACTCGACTAAAGAAGACAATTGAGACTTCAAGACTTTATAAAAATATATATATCCATATAAAACTAAAGAATAAAATATATTGAACAATTCATGACTAATAAAACTTATATAAATATATATGTAATTATTTTAGACTACAATTGCAAATTAATGAAGTTTTTATGTTTGGTAAAAAAGAAAAATATAAGTATTAATAATTAAATAATCTTAATAACTATAAAAGAATTATTTTATAAAAAGTAAAATGGAAATTTTTGCATAAAGATTTATTAGTAACAAAACTATTAACCGAATTTTGAATAAAGACTAATATGTATAAGTTTGGAAAATCATAGTTTTATAACATAAGACACTTAAATTAGAAAATCACTAGTTAATATAAATTTTAACGTAAGGTTCACGAGTAAAATAGTAAAGACATAAGACATCTAGAATATGAGTAAGGAATAAATAGTAGTGAAAAGGTATTCAACCCTAAAAAGAAAAACATAATAGTTTTTATTACAAATTTACAAAAGAATACATTTCTAAGTAATGAAAACATACTATTTTAAAACAACTAAATGGGTGAAATGCATTCGTAAGCATAAATCATCATATATTGACCATAATGCTCATGATTAGGGTTTCATTATCAAAAAGCCTAGCATGTTGGTTCGTTTCATTAATCGCACTCAAGGTGGGTCTTTCGGCCCCATTTTAAATATTATTTTAATTGTTTTGGGGGAAAAGCATGAAACGATACTTTAAAATATATGATGGGTTAAGCAGGATAATATATTATGAGGGTATAAGTTTGGGTCAGTAGTATGGTTATACATACTATTGAGCCCTAAATCCCCCTATAATCATTAACCTCAGGGGTGAGGCCACAGAGTATATTGGTAGATCTATCGGGTTAGAATGGCCCGCTCTGGCAACAAGTCGCGCTGGTCAGGTTGTGGCGAGGGAGTTTATATGTCTGGATAGTTGTGGGGCAACGACATGTTTCTTGGTTTGATTATGGGCTTATGACCTAAATTATCATAGTACCTAGCTAGTCTATGTGGAATATATTATGCCTTGTTTCATCATATTATTTTCAAAATGAATGTTTGCGAAACTACAAAACCCCGAAAGCTCACCAACTTTATGTTGACTTTATTACCCTTCATGCTTTTCAGGGTTATAGGTGAGCTCTATATGGATTTCCGGAACTTTGTCTTTGGAGGGTCAAATGTTTCAAACGTCTTTAAATAAAATTAGGTTCATGTAATAAAAACAGTATTATGTGTTACTACCGAAATGTTTAACGTTGTTTATCAAAATACTTTTATGATTATAATATATGATTTTCATGACTAACGTTATCTTTGAGTACGTTTGACTATAAAAGTTGGGTCAACTCCAACTTCCGTTGCCACCACGTCATGCGACCATCCGCCGCGGTTTTCGGGGTGTGACAGAAGGTCTTTTATAGGCTTAGGCACAATATCACGAGCATGAAGGGTAAAGGTCATGGTGATGATGAAGTAATGAATGAAATGATGAATGAATGAAAGTATGAACGAAAGAATGACAAAGATAATAATTATATTATGTGTATGTACGTATGATGTATGATCACGAACGAATGTAAAGCATAATATGAATTTGAGAGAAAGAATGGTTTTACGAATGAAAAGTACGTTTTATTATAAAACTAGAACTCACTCAGCAACGCTGACTTTTATGTGTTTCCAGTTGGCAGGTAATGTTGCTGAGGATGGCACGAGGCAGCTGCTCAGCTCTTTTGGATGGCATCCATTATATAAAGCTTTTGTGATGTAATACAAGAATGAAATTTTGTAACCGAAAAATGATGCATGTTAGGATCTCAGCATCTAGTTTGATCAATTAGATTGGATTTGCAGCGGAATGAGCCCACGAATTAACAAATTTAAACAAGAACACACGAAATTTATCTATGAAACATTGTTTGTTATAGAGAGAGAATTTCTGCCAAAATGAATATATTCATTCAATATATGCTTCGGCTGGCTTTCGCGCAACATTACAATTAGGTCATCTTTTCTTTTATAAGGAAAGCTGACGTCAGCTGATGTCACTTGACAGTAACATCTAACGTTATTTAACTACTGAAAGTTAACAGAACTACTGAAGATGTCAAACAGTTGACATATTCTTACAAAAATACCAAGTGTTAACTATCACTACAACTACTGAAAAGAAACTACTGAAACAACAACGACTGAAAAACATGCTCTTCAGTCGTTTTACAAGTACTGAAATAAAAAAGAAAACTACTGAAAGGAAACCATCACAACAACTGAAGAATGCTTCTTCAGCTGGTGTGACAAACTCTGAAGGCTTCAGTACTTGGACTTCTTGAACTTCAGTTTTTGTCATCAGCTGATGTCTTCAGCTGATGTCTTCAGTCTTTGTACTTCAGCTGTTGATCTTCAGTACTTTAGTCTTCAGCTGTTGAAGTCTTCAGTACTTTATTCTTCAGCTGTTGAAGTCTTCAGTACTTTAGTCTTCAGCTGTTGAACTTCAGACTTTGGTCTTCAGCTGTTGGTCTTCAGTACTTTAGTCTTCAGCTGTTGATCTTCAGACTTTGGTCTTCAGCTGTTGAAGTCTTCAGTACTTTAGTCTTCAGCTGTTGATCTTCAGACTTTGTCAAATAGCTAATCAAGTCTTCAGAAGTTGTTGTGATGTCTTGTAGGACTTAAAGGTTTTTTCTGATCTGGCTCATTGGTTCTTTTGGTCCAACAAACTCCCCCTGAACCAATGCAGCCAAAACCTTTAAGCTTATTGAAGATGTCCCACTTATTATGGCAGAAAGATTGGTCTTTTTGTCTTCTAGATCAGCTCAGAAGTGACCCTTGTAAGCACAGGCCTGGGAAGAAGTCTCAATGATCTGTTTGGCAAAGGATGGATGGGAACTCTGTCTTGGGGAACTGGACACAGAGCAGTTACCCCATCCATGAGATCTACTTCCCAAATATGAGTCTGTAAGACTCCCTTGTATAGGCCTCAAGAAAGGTTATTTGTTCCTCCATGGTAAGCTCTTCTGTTTCTCCTTCAAAGAGTGATTCTGGCCCATAGTACTCAGAGAGGTATTTGACCTGCTTCCCATTTTTTAGCTCCATAGTTGTTATGATTCTATATGTGAATTCATCTGGGTGAATACCCTCTAAGAACAACTGGAGCTCATTCTTTCTAACTTCCTCAAGCCTCTTATACACTAACCCCTTTTTCACCACTTTATTCTCCAGCATCTTTTGTGGGGTCAGTTTAGCTTTATAGGCTTTCTTGAAGTCATCTAGGATCTCCCAAGGTGATACTACAAAGGCCAGTGAGATCACTTCATCTACAATCTTCTTTACTTGGCCAATGTATCTCTGTGGAATATTTTTCTTTTGAATCCTATGAAACACCCTGGGATCAGGCCAAATCCTCACTCTCTCTTTTTGATATTGAAAGGTATGTCTGAGAGTGTATAATCTCTAAGCATGTTTCTTTATATTGATGATTGAAGATGTGGCAGCGTATGCTTTGTCGACTCTTCTCAACAATTCCTCATTATGTTGTTTGTGAAGCTCTTCTTCTTCTAACTTCACTTTCACAATTTGTCTTTGAGATTCAGGAGTAATTGTTGGAGGGTGACTTATGGCCTTAGGCAACTGTAGAACAGCTGAGATTGGCAGCCTGTCTTCATCTTTATCATTATCTTCTTCTTCCTCTTCTAGCCTTAGTACCCTTCTCTTCCTCTTCTAGGGTACATCATTGGCTATTGGTTTTGTGGGTAAGGGAATTGGTTTAGTGGGTTGTGGTTATGGTGGATTTGGTGTGGGAATTTTGACAGGCTGTTCTAGCATTTTGGATGTAAGTGAGGCTTTAGATTGTTTTACCAGTTCAGACCTACTCCCAGCACCAGCTTCATTCAAGGCTTCAATGACCAGCCCTTTGGTATATACTTCAGACGAACAGATCTTGGTGGTTATTGCCAAGATGCTGTCCCTGGACCATGACTTGATTTCAATCAATGATCTTCCAAGATATTTAGCTATGAACCTGATCATGATTTCCAATCTCTCCCTTTCCAACACACTATAACCAGCCCATCGTGATTGTATCTCTTCTATTTCCAGCGTTCTGATCTCAGAGTCTAATGTGGCTGTGTCATGACCATGTCTAAATAGCTGATCTATAATTTTATCCATTGATATGCTATAAGCTTCATCAACATCTTTAACAAGGTATTCTAATGATTTTTCTTCATTAGCTCTTGACTCAGCACTTTTCTTTCTTTTATAGGTGATCAACTGTTCTGAGATCAGTTCTTTCTCAACCTCCTTCTCTTTCTCAGGCTCTTTCTCTTTTTCAGGCTCTTTCTCAGCATCAACTCTCTTTCTTTTCTTGTCATTCACTACCTTAGACTTTGCAGTCTCCCCTTTTTTGGTTGCATTAGAATCAGGGGTTTGGAAGGCAGAAAGAGATTTTTGAACAACATCATCAATGAGTGTTTGCAGATTTGAGGGAATCCTCTCATCAATGGCTTTATGCACTATGTCAGTGATGATGGGAGTGATGAGAGGTAAGGAGTTTTGAAAGATAGCAACCATCTGCTCAGAGGGGTTCTATCCCTGAGAGGTGGTGCCAAAAGTAGAGGCTGGTGGCTCAGTTATGTGTGTAGGCTCAGTGTTTGGTGAACCTTCAATTGAAGGTGCCATCTGTGGGGTTATTGGGGTAGATGGTCTTTGATCCTGAGACATTTTGGCAATCAGCTCGTTGAGTCTGCTTACCTCATTCTCTAGGATGGTATTTTGGGCTAGAACATCATAGAAAAAGCCCAGGTCATCATCAGTCTGTGCTGAATCACCTGACCTCCTGATTGAATCAGGATGTACATGCTCTGAGTGTAGATCAGTAGTAGCATGTGCCCCTTGTTCGTGGTACTGGGGACTTCCTGCCTCAGGACTATGTCCTTCATTGGCAGTTGCCTCTGGTAAGGTCTTATGGATGATACCAACTTCATCCTGATCATATGCTGAAGCAGGAGAAGTGGCAGCCTCACCAGATGTTCGAATCTCCGTTTCTACACTTGGAGATGGAACAATGTAACCCCTGTGCTGTGGGTTATCAGAAGCATTTGGATCCTCCCCCTCAATTGTTGAGGCTATCCTAGTTTTGAGTGGTATCTGGGAAGGGGGTGAGGAATGCAACTGAGTCAGCACTTTTGCAACTATTATGGTAAGACTTTGGGGGGCGGTTGCAGTGGGAGATGGTGTGAAAGCAGTATGCACCCAGGGAGAGTGGTGTGTTTCAATGGCAACCTCCTCAAATGAGGAAGGTTCTAGATGTATAGGTGCCCCAAATGTGGTTGTTGCAGGCTCCTGTTGTGAGGAAGCCTAAGCGGTTGAGGTTGGGTGAGTACGTGTATCTACTGGGGGGTTATGGCCAGTAGATATATCCTGCGTTTGTGTTGCAGGGGCATCCTCAGGGGACTCATCTCCCTGAGTAGCCGTTTTGGGTTTCTTGTGTTTGGGTTTGGTGGGGACTTGGATCTGGAAGTGGAGGCTGTGGGTTCCCTCTGCTTGGGTTTTAGCATCCGGGCAGCCCCTTTGAGAGTAGGGTCTGTGTTATGTCGGGAGTATACCTCAGCTAAAACAGCTGGAGCAGGGACTCCAAGACCAACAAGGCCATCAGATTTTAGTTGATTTAAAATAATGGCCATCAGAAACCTGGGATAAAGTAGCCATCTATTTGCCACAGGTTTCTGAGCCAGATCCTTTAGTTCCATAAAAACTATCTCAGAAAAATTTAGATTTTGTTGCTCAAGAATAGAATACAATACCTGTTGCCATCGGGAAGATATCTGATCCCAAGAAGATGTCTTCGAAGCTAGGCAGACATTCACCATGTGAAAAATAAGTCGTTCTGCATCATGGAAGTGCTTCTTCAGTATGGTTGTAGCACTTATGTCACCTTCATACCCATTATTAATGAAAGACATATCAGTGGTGCCTTTTGGGTATTCTTTAGGATAGGTTCCATCATGAAAATTTAGGGTATTGCGAATGATGTCTGTAGTGATGAGCACCTGTTTCTGGTTTACCAACGACTGTAGAATGATTTGGTTATCATGCTCACCAGTGATTACAGAAATGTTGGTCCAGAACTGGGATAAGGAGTCTGGATATATGGTAGGATTTAGAAGAAAGGCTGTTCGGTACGGGGAATCCACCATAAGATCGATGGTAGTGCCAAACTTGTTCCAGAAGGCCGATTTTCGTCAATTCTTAGCTTTTCAGCTATTTCATACTGTCCTCAACAATTACTCATCAGTCTTTTTGGCTGTTTTCAGTTGTTTCATAGGACATCAGTACTTATCTGTTTTTACTAACATCAGTAGTTATAACTACATCAGTAGTTTGTAACAGAATCAGTACGTATTTGTGACATGTTTACTAATAATCATCAGTACTTGTTTACTGAGATCATCAGTAGTTGTCACTTATTCTAGCTGCAGCATACCAAGCCTTAACACAAGGTTTTGGAAAGTTGAACTATCCAAAGGCTTAGTAAAAATGTCTGCCAACTCATCAGCACTAGGCACAAACTTTGGATCAATCAGACCTTTTTCAAAACAGTCCCTAATAAAATGGTGTCTGATCTCTATATGTTTGGTCCTAGAGTGCTGGACAGGATTCTTGACAATGCAAAGAGCTGAAGCACTGTCCATTAATAATGGAGTCTTAGTCTCTGTAATGCCATATCCAAAAGTTGGTTCTGAAGTCAGAGTACCTGAGATGTACAACTTGCAGCAGCAATGTACTCTGCTTCAGCAGTGGATGTAGCAACAGATGTTTGTTTCTTACTCTGCCAAGAAATCATACAGTTGCCTAGGAATTGACATCCACCAGAAGTTGACTTTCTGGTTAACTTACACCCTGCATAGTCACTATCAGAAAAAGCAACTAATTTGCAAGAGTGTCCAGTGGAATACCATAAACCTAGAGATTGTGTACCTTGCAGATATCTAAAAATCCTTTTGACTGCAATCAAATGAGACTCTTTAGGAGCAGCTTGAAATCTAGCACAAACACAAGTTGCAAACATGATATCTGGTCTAGAAGCTGTTAAGTACATCAAGGACCCAATCATACATCTGTAAAGTGTTTCATCAACAGCTTTACCTTTCTGATCTGCATCGAGTTGAGTGGTGTGGCACATGGGAGTAGAACAGGGCTTATAGTTTTGTAAATCAAACTTATTCAAAAGATCTTTTGTATATTTAGACTGATGAATGAAAGTCCCATCAGCCTTTTGTTTGATTTGCCCTAGAAAGAACTGTAATTCTCCCATTGAACTCATTTCAAACTTCTTTTGCATTAATTTGGTAAAATCATGACACAACTGGGGATCAGAGGATGCAAAAATAATATCATCAACATAAATTTGAACAAGTAGCTTATGCTGATCCACCTTCTTAATGAACAAAGTTTTATCTATGGAGCCTCTAGTGAAATTATTTTGAAGAAGAAAATTTGATAATGTCTCATACCAGCTCTAGGAGCTTTTTTCAACCCATAAAGAGCCTTATCAAGCTTGTATACCCAATCTGGATGTTTATTGTCCTCAAAACCTAGTGGTTGACACACATAAACCTCTTCTTTTATTTTACCATATAAAAATGCACTTTTAACATCCATTTGAAAAACTTTAAGATTGTGGAATACATCATAGGCTAAGAACAATCTAATTGCTTCCAGTCTGGCTACATGAGCAAAGGTTTCATCATAATCAATACCTTCTTCCTATGCAAACCCCGAACAACCAGTCTGGCCTTGTTCTTAACAATAAGCCCATTTTCATATGTTTTATTCCTAAACACCCATTTAGTGCCTATTGCACACTTACCTGGGGGTAGAGGAACCAGTTCCCACACATGCTGCTTGTTGAACTGAAGTAGCTCAAGCTGCATGGCTTCAACCCATCCATTGTCCCTTAAAGCAATGTGATAGTTCTTGGTTCTTGCTGACTAATAAAGAGAGCATAGAAGTAGAAATTGGACATTGATTCTTGTTGAAACTCCAGCATTGATATCACCAATGATTTGAGATATTGGGTGATTCTTCAGCTCTTGATAAACAATGAGATCTGTGCAAGTGTTTGTAGGACCTTCAGCAACAGCGGATGGTGATGCAGACTCTTGAAACCAAGAATGAGATGGCAAATCAAAAGATGTAGAGGAATCAGAGATCTCATCGCATTGTTGTGGATGGAACTGCTGAAGCTACAGGAACATCAAGTTTAGTGGACTCAGGCAGTTGATCACTAAACTTGAATAGGTGAGCATTGATATTATCATCATCATCAATACCACCAGGTGGAGAACTGTTGACAGGAGCAACAGCTGAAGCCTGATAAGGAAATATTGCAGTATGTCCAAATCAAATAACTCCACAGGGTTTTGTAGAATCTTGTCCTTGGAGATTTATTGAACTTCACATGCAGAGTCTCTTCAACTATCTTGTTCTGTAGTTGAAGACTCTGTATGCCTTGCAAGTAGATGAATGTTAGGATCAGTGATCTATGTTTGATTGATTAGAGAGTATAGCAGCGGAAATCAAACAATGAATTAGCCAATTCACAAGAACGAAACGATATTCAATGAAGAACAAAGACGGTTATAGAGAGAGAATTTCTGCAATATATTTCATTCAATATTCGCTTTTGTGGTAACAGAATGTCACACTTACAATTAGGTCGACACCTCTTATATAAGAGATGTGACGTCTGCTGATGTCACTTGATAGTGACATCTAACAGATTATTACAACTGAAACACAACTACTGAAGATGTCAAAACAGCTGACATCTCCTTACAAAATGCTAAGTGTTATCAGTTGTTATAACTACTGAAAAACATAAAACTACTGAAACTACAACGACTGAAGAACAAGCTCTTCAGTCGTTTTAAAAACTACTGAAAGTAAAAATATAAAACTACTAATCATCACAACTACTGAAGAAGTACTCTTCAGCTGTTGTGACAAACTACTGAAACTTCAGTACTTGATCTTCAGACTTGAACTTCAGATGTTTCATCAGCTGATGACTTCAGTAGATATCATCAGCTGATGTCTTCAGTCTTTGTCTTCAGACTTTGTACATCAGTTGTTGATCTTCAGTACTTGTAAACTCTTCAGCTGTTGTACTTCAGTACTTGAACTTCAGCTTCAACACTCGTGTTGTTCAGCTGTTCAGCTTCAGTACTTGTGTTCTTCAGCTGTTGTACTTCAGCACTTTAGTCTTCAGCTATTGAAGTCTTCAGCACTTGATCCAGCTGTTGAAGTCTTCAGCACTTGTCAAACTGTTGATGAAGCTTTCAGCAGTTGTTGTGATACCATGTGGGACTTAGAGGTTTTCTGATCTTGGCTCATTGGTTCTTTTGTCCAACAAACTCCCCCTAAACCAATGCAGCCAAAACCTCTAATTTATTTATTATCCCACTTATTGTTGGCAAAAAGATTGGTCTTTTTCCTTCTTGATCAGTAGAGAAGATGACTCATATAAGCTCCGGCCTGGGAAGAAGTCTCAGATATTTGTTTGGCAAGATATGAATGGGAACTCTGTTTTGGGGAACTGGACACAGAGTTGTTTCCCATTCATGAGATCTACTTCGTGTATGAGCCTGTAGGATTCTCTGGTGTAGGCTCTGAGAAACATGATTTGTTCTTCCATGGTCAGGTTCTCGGCTTCACCATCAAACAATCCTTCTCGCCCATACAGCTCTGAGATGTACTTGGCCTGTTTGCCATTTTTGAGCTCAACTGTTGTAATTTGTCTGTATGCAAACTCATCAGGGTGATTCCCTTCGAGTAACAGACTGAGCTCATTTTGTTTGAAGTTCTCAAGCCTTTGTATACTAACCCTTTTTAATAATTCTATTCTCTAGCATCTTCTGGGGTGGTTGTTTAGTCTCGTAGGCTTTCTTGAAATCTTCGACAATCTCCCAGGGTGATACCAGAAGGGCCACTGTGATCTCTTCATCTACGATCCTCCTGACTTGACCCTTGTATCTCGAAGGAATGTCTTTCTTTACAATCCTGTGAGCCACCCTCGGATCAGGCCATACTCTCACCCTTTCCTTCTGATATTGAAATGTGTTGGCAAGAGTGTACAACCTCAGAGCTTCTTTCTTCATGCTGATAATTGATGACGAAGCAGCATAAGTTTTGTCAATGCTTTTCAGCATTTCATCATCATGAAGCTTTTGCTGCTCCTCTTCTTCAATCTTTACTCTCACAGCATCCATTTGTGAGGTGGGAGTGATGGGCATAGGTTGGCTTTCACCAATGTTAGGAGTGCAGACATAGGCATCCTATCTTCTTCCACATCATCCTCTTCTTCTTCTTCTTCTTCTAGCCTCAACACCCTTCTCTTCTTCTTGGGTGCATCATCGGCTGTTGGTTTAGATGGTAAGGGAGTTGGTTTTGTGGGTTGTGATGTGGTTGTTTGGATTGGGCTTTGAGATTGGTTTGGAGATTTGAGGGGTAGGCTGTTTTTGAGTGGGTGGAAGAGAAGGTTGTTCCAGCATTTTGGTTGTGAGTTTAGCCTTTGTAAGTCTTGCCATTTCAAACTTTTTCCAGCCCCAGCCTCATCAAGGGCTTCAATGATAATCCCCTTGTGGAATTGCTCAGACAGACAGATTCTGGTGGCTATAGCCAGAATACTGTCTCTGGTCCACGCACGAATCTCCATCAAAGATCTTCCTAAGTATTTGGCAATGAAACGGATCATGATCTCCAATCTTTCCTTTTCCAGTACATCATACCCAGCCCATCGGTTTGAATCTCCTCCACTTCCAACTTCCTGATCTCACTATCTATGTAGCTGTATCAAAACCTTGCTTGAAGAGTTGCTCAATAATTTTATCCATGGAGCGGCTGTGTGTATCATCAGCATCTTTTACCAGCTCTTCCAAGGATTTTTCTTCAGCAGTAGGTTGATCATCAGCACTTTTCTTTCGTTTATAGGTGATCAGTTGTTGCTTTTCTTTTTCCAACTCCTGGGCTTGCTCTTGGGCCTTCTCATCCTCTATTCTTTTCTTTCACTGCAGTACTCTCCCCTTTTTGGATGCATTGGTGGTAGGGGTTTGTACCGCAGAAAGTGTCTTTTGCACAGCAGCATCAATCAATGGGTTAAAGTAGTTGAGAAAATCCTCTCATCAATGGGTTTAGTCACGATGTCAGTGATTATGGGTGTGTGATGAGAGAGAGGGAATTTTGAAGGACAGCAACTATTTGCTCAGGAGGGTTCTGTTCCTGAGAAATAGTGCCAGAAGCAGAGGCAGGTGGCTTAGTTGTTGGGAGTGGCTCAGTGTTTGGAAGACCTTCAGATGAAGGTGCCATCTGTGGGTTGGTGGAGGCAGATGGTCTTTCTCCTTGAGAGAGTTGGTCAAGTAGGTTTTGCAGCCTACTGACTTCCTCCTCAAGGATTGTGTTCTGGGCAAGAACATTGTAGAAAAAGCCCAGGTCATCATCAGCAGAAGCTGAATCACCTGACCTCCTGCTTGGAGCAGGATGTACATGCACTGGTGTGTAGACCAGTTGTAGCATGTGCCCCTTTGTCTTGGAACTGGGGACTTCCAGCCTCAGGACTATGTCCATCATCAGCTGTTGCCTCTAGTGAGGTCTTAGCAATGTACCAGCCTCATTCTGATCATGTGCTGATGCAGAAGAGGTGGCAGCCTCACTAGATATTCTAATCTCCCTATCTACACCAGGAGATAGAAGTGGTAAACCCCTATGATGTGGGTTCTCAATTGCACCTTGGTCCTCCCCCTAATGGTAGAGGTGTTCCCAGTAGTAATTGGTGTCTGGGGAGGGGGTGAGGAGTGCAATTGAGTCAGCACTTGTGCAACGAGCAATGTAGGGCTGGGGGGGTGGTTGCATGGGGTGAAGGGATAGAAGCAGTGTGCACCTGGGGAGGATGGTGCTCTTCAATGGCAATCCCTCAAGTGAGGAAGATCCCAGATGTGTGGGTACCCCTTGTGTGGTTGCTGCAGGCTCCTGTTGAGAGGAATCCTGAGCGGCTATGGCTGGAAGAGTCCTTATATCCACTAGGGGGTTATGACCAGTGGATATATCATGTGTTGTGTTGCAGGGGCATCCTCAGGGGACTCATTTCCCTGAGTAGCCGTTTTGGGTTTCTTTTTGGTGGGTTGGTGGGGACTTTTGATTTGGAGGTGGTGGCTGTGGGTTCCAGCTGCGTGGGTTTGCGCAGCTTGGCAGCCAGTTTGAGGAGTGGTCAGAGTTGTGCGGGAGTATACTTCAGGCAAAACAGCCATAGCAGGGACTCCCAGGCAACAAGTCCCTCAGCTTGAAGCTGGTTTGTAATATGGCCATTATGAACCGCGGATATAATATCCAACGGTTAGCAGTTAGTTTTTGAGCCATATCCTTGAGCTCTGAAAATATTATTTCTGAAAAATTTAAAGGTTGTTGCTCAAGAATAGAATACATTACCTGCTGCCACTTTGTAGACATTTGATCCCAAGACGAAGTCTTAGGAGCCAAACAGACATTACCATGTGAAAAATTAGGCGTTCAGCGTCATGGAAATGTTCTTCATTATAGTGGAGGCACTAAGGTTGCCCTAATATCCATGGTGGGCAAAGGATAGATCAGTTGTGCCCTTGAATATCCAGCAGGAGAAGTGGCATCATCCAGGTGTAGATTTAGACGAAGTATTTGGGAGTGATGACCACTTCTGGTTGTTGACGACCGACCGGAGAGACACTGTGTTGTTCTCCCCAGTGGTAAGGTGACGTTCATCCAAAACTGTTTGAGGGATTCGGCATGAATGATTGGATTGAGAAGAAATGCCGTTTTGTATTGTGACTGAACCATAAGATCAATAGCAGTATCGAACTTAGCCCAGAATGGCGATTTAGTGAGGTAAGCTACACAGTTGTGTCGCGGTTTGATTTGCATGGACGCCATTTGGAAGAGAGAAGTTTTGGAGAGGAACGTTAGGTTTGAAGAAGATAAGCTTTGAAGGATTAGGTCAGGGATATTTATAGGGTACGGGTTAGAAACGACTGAAGGATTTGGTGTTAGTCATCATAGTTTTAAACGACTGTTGACATGGTATTACCCTTTCAGACGTTGAAACAGCTGAAGTCGTGGTATTAGGCATCAGTAGTTAGAAAACTACTGAAGACCGTGGTTTTGACTTCAGATGATGAAACAACTGAGGACTTGGTGTTTGTCATCAGTAGTTGTGAAACTACTGAAGACAGTGGTTTTGTCATCAGTTGTTGTAAACAGCTGAAGACTTGGTATTAGTCATCAGTAGTTATAAAACTACTGAAGACATGGTTTTGCTTCAGTTGTTAGAATGAAACAGCAGTTGTTGAAACAACTGAAGAGAAAGTTCTCTTCAGTAGTTTTCGTCAAGTCATAGCCTTTCAGCTGTTTCATACTGTCCTCAACACTTACTCATCAGACTTTGCATCTGCTTTTCAGGTGTTTCATAGGACGTCAGTACTTATCTGTTTGTACTGATTTCAGTAGTTGACTACATCAGTAGTTGTAACTACATCAGTAGTTTGGAACAGATAAAGTACTTCAGTACTTGTGAGGCATTTAGCCATCAGTAGTTATAAAACTACTGAAGGGGAAAGGACGTCAGTACTTATATATGACATGGTTATCAATGATCATCAGTATTTTTACTGAAATCATCAGTAGTTGTCACTTATTCTAGCTGCAACATACCAAGCCTTAACACAAGGTTTGGAAAGTAGAACTATCCAAAGGCTTAGTAAAAATATCTGCAAGCTCATCAGCACTAGGCACAAACTTAGGATCAATCAGACCTTTTTCAAAGCAATCCCGAATAAAATGATGTCTGATTTCTCTATGTTTGGTCCTAGAGTGCTAGACGGGATTTTTGACAATACACAGAGCTGAAGCACTATCCATTAATAATGGAGTCTTAGTCTCTGTAATGCCATAATCCAGAAGTTGGTTCTGAAGCCAGAGTACCTGAGAAGTACAGCTTGCAGCAGCAATGTACTCGGCTAGCAGTTGATGTAGCAACAGATGTTTGTTTCTTACTCTGCCAAGAAATCAAACAGTTGCCTAGGAATTGACAACCACCAGAAGTTGACTTTCTAGTTAACTTGCACCCTGCATAGTCACTATCTGAAAAAAGCAACTAATTTGCAAGAGTGTCCAGTGGAGTACCATAAACCCAGAGATTGTGTACCTTGCAAATATCTAAAGATTCTCTTGACTGCAATCAAATGAGACTCTTTAGGAGCAGCCTGAAATCTAGCACAAACACATGTAGCAAACATAATATCTGGTCTAGAAGCTGTTAAATACATCAAGGACCCAATCATACATCTGTAAAGTGTTTCATCAACAGCTTTACCTTTCTGATCAGCATCCAGTTGTGTGGTGTTGCACATGGGAGTAGAACAGGGCTTACAGTTTTGTAAATCAAACTTATTCAAAAGATCTTTTGTATATTTTGACTGATGAATAAAGGTTCCATCAGCCTTTTGTTTAATTTGCAAGCCTAGAAAGAACTGTAATTCTCCCATTGCACTCATTTCAAACCTCTTTTTCATTAATGTTGTAAAATCATCACACAACTGGGGATCAGAGGATGCAAAAATGATATCATCAACATAAATCTGAACAAGTAGCTTATGCTGATCCACCTTCTTAATAAACAGAGTTTTATCAATGGAGCCTCTAGTGAAATTATTCTTAAGAGAAGAGAAAGTAGAAAGTGTCTCATACCAGGCTCTAGGAGCTTGTTTCAACCCATAAAGAGCCTTATCAAGTTTATACACCCATTCAGGATGTTTATTATCCTCAAAGCCTGGTGGTTGACACACATAAACTTCTTCCTTTATTTTACCATATAAAAATGCACTTTTGACATCCATTTGAAAAACTTTAAGATTGTGGAATGCAGCATAGGCTAAGAACAATCTGATTGCCTCTAGTCTGGCTACAGGGGCAAAGGTTACATCATAGTCAATACCTTCTTCTTGTGAAAACCCCTGTACAACCATCTAGCCTTGTTCTTATGATAAGCCCATTTTCATCAGTTTGTTTCTAAACACCCATTTAGTGCCTATTGCACACTTACCTGGGGAAGAGGAACAAGTTCCCACACTTGCTGTTTCTTGAACTGAAGTAGCTCAAGCTGCATGGCTTTAACCCATCCATTGTCTCTCAAAGCAACATGGTAGTTCTTTGGCTCTAGCTGACTGATGAAGAGAGCATAGAAGCAGAAGTTAGACAATTGACTTCTTGTTGAAATACCAGCATTGATATCACCAATAATCTGGGACATGGGGTGATTCTTCAGTTTTGATAAACAATGAGATCTGTGCAAGTGTTTGTAGAACCTTCAGCAGCAGCAGATGTTGATGTAGCCTCTTGAAACCAAGAATTAGATGGTAACTCAAAAGATGTAGAGGAAACAGAGATCTCATCAGCATTTGTTGTGGATGGAACTGCTGAAGCTACAGGAACATCAATTTAGCAGACACAGGCAGTTGGTCGCTAAACTTGAATAGGTGAGTATTGATATTATCATCATCATCATCAATACCACCAGGTGGAAGACATGCTGCAGAAGATGATTATCCACAGGATCTGCAAAGCTGGAGGTTGATAAGGAACATATTGCAGTATGTCCAAATCAAACAACTCCACAGGGTTTTGTGGAATCTTGTCCAAAGGTGATTCATTAAATTCACATGCAAAGTCTCTTCAACTATCTTTGTTCTGCAGTTGAAGACTCTGTATGCCTTGCAAGTAGATGAATAACCAACAAAATACCCTGCATCGACCTTAGGATCAAATTTATGGAGTTGATCCTTTGTGTTGAGAATAAAACAGGGACACCCAAATGCTTTGAAAATGAAATTAGAGGAGCCAAGTGATGGAGAACTTCATATGGAGTCTTCATCAACCTCTGATTTACTAAAACTCTATTCTGCACATAGCAAGCTGTGTTAACAGCTTCAGCCCAAAAGGTCAGTGGCAAACCAGAATCAGCCAGCATGGACCTTGCAGCTTCAATTAGGGTCTTGTTCTTTCTCTCCACTACTCCATTTTGTTCTGGAGTCCTTGGGATGCTAAACTGCCTTTTGATTCCCTTTGAGAGATAAAAGTCATCAAGTGTATGATTTCTGAATTCAGTTCCATTGTCACTCCTAATACACTTGACTAGAAGGGAATACTGCTTCTCAATATACAACACAAAGTGAATAATCTTCTGAGCAACCTCATCCTTTGAATGTAGAAAGAAAGTACATAAAAATCTGGAGTAATCATCCACAATTACCAGACATTATTTCTTCTTTTCCATGCTCATTACTCTCACAGGACCAAATAGATCATATGCAGTAATTGCAAGCAGGCAGTGGACTTAGGCTCTTCAATAGGTGGGAATGAGACTTTGTGCTGTTTTCCTTTTAAACAAGCAGTGCAGGTTTCATCACAGTGGAACTCCTTTATTGGTAAGCCTCTAACTAAACTATTGTGGATAAGCTGATTCATGTTTTTGAAATTAACATACCCAGCCTTCTGTGCCACAGTTTAGATTCTTGAGAAGAGGCTTTGGAAAATAGGCAAGGATTGCCTCTGAGATCTATTTTCTTGGAAAGATCTAAGGCATACACTCTTCCTGTCCTGTTGGCTCTCAGGAGAGTGTGATCATCCAACCGCCTTATCAATCAAATGCAGAACTTTGGATGACTAATCCTACAGTTCTGACTGGTGAAAAGAGCAACATGGCCTTATCACACATTTGACTGACACTCAAGAGATTGTACTTGAGATTTTCCACATGATTAACATCATCAAACTTGATTTCTCCATTGGAGACAAACCATTGCCAATGATGTAACCCCTAGCATCATTGCCAAAAGAAACAAACCCCTTCTTTCCTTGAGAGTAGTCATGAAGAAGAGAGCTGTTCCCAGTCATGTGCATAGATCCCCCACTGTCTACATACCAGATGCTACTCGGCATGTTGGAGAACCCTGCAATAATAAACAATCAGTTAGTTTGGAGACCCAAACCTTTTTGGTTTTGGGCCTGGTCTCATCAACAGATGGTAACTAACAGGTTTATGGAAACAACAGCCTGAGAGGAAGAAGATGGTGAAGAAGAGGAATCCTTTGGCTTGGACCTCCTTTTCTGTGGTTTCAACATAGGAGCATCTAATTGGTTAACTCTACCCAACAGATGTTGAACCATCATAACCACTGTGTCTGATTTTGATAAAGCTTTCAGCTCATCAGACACATTGCCAGTGGAGTTTGATAAGTTCCTATGTTGCACCTCTTCTTCTGAGCACTCTCAGCTGTCACCTGTTTAACACCTTCCTTTTTGGATTTCTTTGAGGACTTAAGGGTTACAGGATTTGATGTTGCTGATACAAATGTGGTCTCAAACTCAGTTTTCATTTTTACCATTTTCTCTTTAATTTCTCTCTTTATGTTTGAGTTTGGAACCTCTTTTGTACCAGCAATCATCTGTAAGATGATTGAACAAACCACATACTTCACATGGTTTCTTCTTCATCTTAGGTTGATCATCACTAAAGAGGGTGAAAGCAACTGAGGACTTGCTCTTCAGTGCTTTGGAAGCATTGTTTGCTTTCTTGACTTCCTCTTTATAGCCTTCAAACTCTTTCTACTGACAGTTTTCTTCTTTTCAGTACTGACAGTAGTTGGAGTTTGAACTTCAGGTATTAAATCATGCTCTCTAGTCCTTTCAGGACTTTCAGAATTAACTCCTGAGTTGATCAACTCATTGATCATGTGAGTGTCAGCAGTGGAACCATCAACATCAGCTGATAGGTTCTGAGAGGGCTTGATTACTGACTTCTACTTCTGATTGTGTTGTATCAGAAAGTAGATCACATGATGAGATGGATTGGTTATCTCTCACCATCAGATTCTACCTCTGCTCTTGGAGTAAAATCTGTAGGTGGAGCAGTGTGATTGTAACCAATGCCAAACTTCACATTGGAAGCAGATTGCTTACTAAGAAGCATTTCAAAACCTTTGCATGATTGTACCCATCTATCACACTCTACCTGGGTAACTGCAAGGTTTCTTTGAGATCTTTATACTTCTCTAGAAGTATCTCTTCCCTAGCCTTATCATCAGTTATTTGGCATTTCAGTTTGTAAATCTCATCATTTTTATCATTAAGCACAGACTCAAACTCAGCTTTGCTTTGGAAATTATTTTGTTCTAGCTCAATGTTCTTGTTGATTAAAGCTACATTTGCTTCTCTAATAGATGCAAATGCTGCTATGCATGGTTCAGAACATAATTTGGCTTTTGCCTCAGAGGATACCTGTGATACCTTTGATGTAGAGGCATTAGTGGATGAAGTATCAGCAGAATCCAAAGCCATAAGAGCTAGATTTCCAAGGGACTTTCACCACCATGTTGACCAGCACCTGAGAACAGTTGTTCATGACCAGACAAGTCATCTGGTAAACTGCTCCAGTCAACAACTCCTGGGGTGAAGAAGCTGTGTTGTTGAGGTTGAGTTTGTTGATGAGATTGGGAAGGTTGTGGTTCAGGCAATGCTTGTGGTTGTTGTGCAATTGGAGCTTGAACAGGATTTGGTTGAGGCATATAATAGCAGGATAAGGATATGACATTTGACCCTGGGGAACGAAGTATGCAGGAGATCTAGGATGTGAATGATGACCAGAACCAGCAGGATGTTGCCCTCTGTTTTGTGGACTAGTACTAGGAAAAGTCACAAAGGGTGCAGAAGAGTTAGATCCAGTTGATCTACACTCTCTTGCAAAGTGTCCTAGCCTTTGGCATTTGTGACACCTCAACTTACTCTTGTCAAAACCAACTTTGGTTTTGCCAGAGAATCCAGGAAATTTCCTGCCAGTTCTCCTATAGAACTTCTGAGATCTGATATTAATCAATGCCATTTGGCTCAGAATATCCATCTCTTCTAGATCATCATCAGCTATTCCTTTCAGATCATCCATAATGAAGCATAAATTGTCACTATTACTGCCAGATGACTCTCAATACCAACAAATGCATGATCAAAACTATTTGAAGAGAAATCAATATGCTCATCATAAGTGCTTTCAGATGCAGCATATTCTGACTCATGACCAACCAAGGCAGTATTCCCTGGTACAAAGTCATCAGTGAGCTTTCCTGATGAGGACAGTTTCCTCTTCTGCTCTATCTCTCTTTCAATGTAAGCAGTTTCCCATGAAGTTGGGTGAGAGATAGGCCATCCAGATTGCACTGGAGCGTAGGACAATAGTGTATGTGTCCCATCTCTCAGGCAGTGATCTGAGGAATCTGTTGTTCATCTGGCTATTGGTGTATTCCTGTTTCACCATTTTCAGCTCAGATATCAAGCAGGAAAAGCGCTCAAACTGTTGAGTCAGTGTCTCACCCTTTCTATGAGAGAATGTCTCATATTGTTGGGCAAGGATTTCTCTATTGTTTGTCTAAGACCTCATCTGGGCCACCGAATTGTTCCTTCAGGCATTCCAGAGATCATGAGCAGTTTCATGATGCATAAGCCCAGAATAGATTTCATTAGGCAGTGCCATGGCCAGAATTCCATGGGCTTTAGCATCAATCTCAAATAGTTTCCGATCTTCATCAGAGTATTGTTCCTTCTTCTTCAGAACCATTTGATTGGTTTCCGGATTGTTCACCATAGGCTTATGTGGTCCATGTACCACAGATGTCCAACAACCTGAACTGTTAACAGACAGGTGATGAAGCATTCTTCGTTGCCATATGTTATACTCGGTCCTAACCAACATCGGAGGCTTGGTTGAGGAACCGGTATTGTGAGGATCATTAGAAGGAGTCGTCATCTCAGATTCAATCAAATTCGGTTAAGCTAAAACAGATTTAGAACAAAACACAACAACCAATTGAACCAGAAGATCTCAAAATAAATGAACGAAAGCGACAGAAATTCAATAATCTATAACCAGTTCTTGCGAATACGCTAATTCAATCAAACACAGATATCAATTAGCAGTTTCAATGATCAATTGTTAGATCGATCAATGATTAACCAGCTCTGATACCACTTGTTAGGATTAGTGATCTATGTTTGATTGATTAGAGAGTATAACAGCGGAAATCAAACAATGAATTAGCCAATTCACAAGAACGAAACGATATTCAATGAAGAACAAAGACGGTTAGAGAGAGAATTTCTGCAAATATATTTCATTCAATATTCGCTTTCGTGGTAACAGAATGTCACACTTACAATTAGGTCGACACCTCTTATATAGAGATGTGACGTCTGTTGATGTCACTTGATAGTGACATCTAACAGATTTATTACAACTGAAACACAACTACTGAAGATGTCAAAACAGCTAACATCTCCTTACAAAAATGCTAAGTGTTATCAGTTGTTATAACTACTGAAAACATAAAACTACTGAAACTACAACGACTGAAGAACAAGCTCTTCAGTCGTTTTACAAAACTACTGAAAGTAAAAATATAACTACTGATATCACAACTACTGAAGAAGTACTCTTCAGCTGTTTGTGACAAACTACTGAAACTTCAGTACTTGATCTTCAGACTTGAACTTCAGATGTTTCATCAGCTGATGACTTCAGTAGATATCATCAGCTGATGTCTTCAGTCTTTGTCTTCAGACTTTGTACATCAGTTGTTGATCTTCAGTACTTGTAAACTCTTCAGCTGTTGTACTTCAGTACTTTGAACTTTAGCTTCAGCACTTGTGTTCTTCAGCTGTTCAGCTTCAGTACTTGTGTTCTTCAGCTGTTGTACTTCAGCACTTTAGTCTTCACTATTGAAGTCTTCAGCACTTGATCTTCAGCTGTTGAAGTCTTCAGCACTTGTCAAACTGCTGATGAAGCTTTCAGCAGTTGTTGTGATACCATGTGGGACTTAGAGGTTTTGATCTTGGCTCATTGGTTCTTTTGGTCCAACAATGAACCAACAAAATACCCTGCATCCACCTTAGGATCAAATTTGTGGAGTTGATCCTTTGTGTTGAGAATGAAACAAGGACACCCAAAGGCTCTGAAAATGAAATTAGAGGAGCCAAATGATGTAGAACTTCATATGGAGTCTTCATCAACCTCTGATTTACTAAGGCTCTATTCTGCACATAGCCAGCTGTGTTAACAGCTTCAGCCCAAAGGTCAGTGGCAAACCAGAGTCAGCCAACATTGACCTTGCAGCTTCAATTAGGGTCTTGTTCTTTCTCTCTACTACTCCATTTTGTTCTGGAGTCCTTAGGATGCTAACTGCCTCTTGATTCCTTTGAGAGATAAAAATATCAAGTGTATGGTTTCTAAATTCTGTTCCATTATCACTTCTGATACACTTGACAGATAGGGAATACTGCTTCTCACATACAACACAAAGTTTATAATCGTCTGAGCAGCCTCATCCTTTGAATGCAAGAAGAAAGTCCATACAAATCTGGAGTAATCATCCACAATTACCAAACAGTATTTCTTCTTTGCCATACTCATTACTCTCACAGGACCAAAGATATCCATGTGTAGTAATTGCAAGCAGGCAATGGACTTAGGTTCTTCAATAGGAGGGAATGAGACTTTGTGCTGTTTTCCTTTCAAACAAGCAGTGTAGTTTTCATCACAGTGGAAATCCTTTATTGGTAGACCTCTCACTAAACTATTGTGGATTAGTTGATTCATGTTTTTGAGATTAACATGACCCAACCTTCTATGCCACAGTTTAGATTCCTGAGGAGAGCTTTGGAGAACAGGCATGGATGACCCTTCAAATCAATCTTCTTTGACAAATCCAAGGCATATACTCTTCCAATCCTGTTGGCCTTCAGGAGAGTATGTTCATCCAATACCTTGTCAATCAGCCTCAGAACTTGGGAAGACAGAATTCTACAGTTCTGGCTTGTGAAAAGTGCAACATTCCCTTTATCACACATCTGACTGACACTCAGCAGATTATACTTGATTCTCCACATGGTTAACATCATCAAACCGAATTTGTCCATTAGACACAAATCCTTCCCATGATGTAACCCTTGGTATCATTTCCAAATGAAACAAATCCCTTCTTTCCTTGAGAGTAGTCATTAAGAAGAGAACTGCTCCAGTCATATGCATAGATCCTCCACTGTCCACATACCAGATGCTCCTTTGGCATGCTGAAGAACCCTGCATTCATTAAAAGTAACTAGTTAGGTTTAGAGACCCAAACCTTTTTGGTTTTGGGTCTGTTTTCATCAACAGATGTAACCATAACTTGTTTCTTATGATTAACAACTGATGAAGAAGGAGATGGTACTGAAATGGATTCCTTGGATTTGGGCTTGGAATGCCTTTCAGTGGTTTGATCACAGGTGCATCTAGTTGGTTAACTCTCCCCAACAAATGCTGAACCATCATAACAAGTTGTGTCTGATTTGTAGCCAAAGCTTTCAGCTCTTGTGACATATCAGTACTTGTGTTTGATGAGTTCCTGTGACCCACCATTTCCTCCTTCAAAATTCACAGACTTAGTCTGATGTTTATCATTAGAAGCACTATCAGCTGTTTTGTGATGAACCCTATCCTTCTTTTTGGATTTAGTTGAAGTCGGTTTATCACATTGGGATGATTGTGGTACAAACTTGGTCTCAAACTCAGTTTTCATTTCATCCATCTGGATTTTAATGAGCTTATCTCTGTTGAATTTGGAACCCTTTTTGTACCAACATTCATCAGAAAGATGATTGAATTTACCACATATTTCACATGGCTTATTCTTCATCTTGGATTGATCAACTGCTGATGTGGAAACTACTGAAGGTGTGCTCTTCAGTACTTTCCTCCTTTCAGTACTTTTGTTTAGTACTGAAGGATCTATAACAACTGAAGATTTGTTCTTCAGCTGTTTTTTATCAGCAGTTGTTATCCTTTTATTTCAGCTGATTTGAAATGCTTTTCAGTTGTTGTAACTTGCCCTTCAGTACATGAGGTACTTTGAGGGACAACATCTGAAGTACTCAGCTTCATGTGCTTATCAGTAGTTAACCTATCAGCTAATTGATTTGTTGAGGTATCAACACTGATTTCATCTTGTGATTTTGGGAGATCACTTGAGGATGATGCACATGATGATGTGGTTTGGAAATTGCTTTCACCTTCAGATTTTACTATTGGTTTTGGAGTAAAATCTGTTGGTGGTGCAATGTGGTTGTAACCAATTCCAAACTTCACATTCGAAGCAGATTGCTTGCTGAGTAGCATTTCAAATCCCTTGCATGATGACACCCAGCGGTCACACTCAACTTGGGTAACTGCAAGTTTTTCTTTGAGTTCTCTATGGTCCTCAAGAATGACCTCTAGCTTATCCTTTTCATCATTTAATTGGAATTTAAGCTTATAAATCTCATCATCTTTATCCTTAATAACAGACTCATATTCAGCTTTTCTTTTGAAAGGTTTTGGTTAAGTTCTAAATTTTGATTTATTAAAGCTACATTTGCCTCTCTAATAGAGATAAATGCATCTATGCAAGATTCAGAACAAAGCTTGGCCTTAGCCTCAGAGGATACCTGGGTTACCTGTGAAGAAGATGCATTAGAGCATGAACTCTCAGTAGATTCCAGGGCCATGAGAGCTAGATTCCCAAAAGGATGTTCACCACCATGTTGACCATCACCAGCAAATAAATGCTCATTACCAGAGAGATCATCTGGTAAACTGCTCCAGTCAACAATGCCAGGGGTGAAGAAGCTATGATGAGGTTGTGATTGAGATGATTGAGATGGTAGAGGCTCAGGTAATGCTTGTGGTTGTTGTGCAATAGGAGCTTGAACTGGATTTGGCTGAGGCATGTAATAGCAGGGATATGGATATGACATTGGACCCTGAGGGACAAAATATGCAGGAGATATAGGTTATGAATGATGACCAGAACTAGCAGGATGTTGCCCTCTGTTTTGTTGAATATTACTTGGAAAAGTCACAAAGGGTGCAGAGGAGTTAGATCCAGATGATCTACACTCTCTTGCAAAGTGCCCAAGCCTGTTGCATTTGTGACACCTCAACTTACTCTTGTCAAAACCAACTTTGGTTTTGCCAGAGAGTCCAGGGAATTTCCTACCAGTTCTCTTGTAGAACTTCTGAGATCTGATATTAATCAAGGCCATTTGGCTCAAAATATCCATCTCTTCTAAGTCATCATCAGCTATACCTTTCAAATCATCCATAATGAAGCACAAATAGTCACTATTACAGCCTGACTGACTATCAACACTCACAAATGCATGATCAGAACTGTTTGAAGAGAAATTTATATGCTCATCATAATTACTTTCTGATGCAGCATATTCTGACTCATGACCGACCAAGGCAGTGTTCCCTGGTACAAAGTCTTCGGTGAGCTTTCCTGATGATGCCATTTTCCTTTTCTGCTCTATCTCTCGTTCAAATGTAAGCAGTTTCCCATGAAGTTGGGTGAGAGATAGGCTATCCAGATTTGCATTAGAGCGTAGGACAATTGTATATGTGTCCCATCTCTTAGGCAGTGATCTGAGGAATCTGTGGTTCATCTGGCTATTAGTGTATTCATGTTTGACCATTTTCAGCTCAGATATCAAACATGAAAAACGCTCAAACTGTTGAGTCAGAGTCTCACCCTTCCTATGAGCAAATGTCTCATATTGTTGGGCAAGTATTTCCCTATTGTTTGCTAAGACCTCATCAGTACCACCAAATTGTTCTTTCAGTGCCTTCTAGAGGTCATGAGCAGTTTCATGATGCATAAGCCCAGAATAGATTTCATTAGGCAGTGCCATGGCCAGAATTCCATGAGCTTTAGCATCAATCTCAATAGTTTTCGATCCTCATCAGAGTATTGTTCCTTTTTCTTTGGAACCATATGGTTGGTTTCCGGATTGTTCACCATAGGCTATGTGGACCATGTACCACAGATGTCCAACAACCTGAACTGTTAACAGACAGATGATGGAGCATTCTTCATTGCCATATGTTATACTCAGTCCTAACCAGCATCGGAGGCTTGGTTGAGGAACCAGTATTGTGAGGGTCATTAGAAGGAGTAGTCATATTCAGAATTCAGATAAATTCAAGGTAAACAAATTAAATCTAGCTCAAAACCACTTAGAATCTCAAACAAAATGACCAGAAGCAACAGAAACTCAATCTCTATAACCGATTCTTGCAAATTTGCTAATTCGATCAAACATAGATAGCCAAAGAACAGTTTCAATGATCAATTGTTAAATCGATCAATGATTAACCCGCTCTGATACCAATTGTTAGGATCTCAGCATCTAGTTTGATCAATTAGATTGGATTTGCAGCAGAATGAGCCCACGAATTAACAAATTTAAACAAGAACACACGAAATTTATCAATGAAACATTGTTTGTTATAGAGAGAGAATTTCTGCCAAAAGGAATATATTCATTCAATATATGCTTCGGCTGGCTTTCGCGCAACATTACAATTAGGTCATCTTTCCTTTTATAAGGAAAGCTGACGTCAGCTGATGTCACTTGACAGTGACATCTAACCGTTATTTAACTACTGAAAGTTAACACAACTACTGAAGATGTCAAACAACTGACATCTTCTTACAAAAATACCTAGTGTTAACTATCACTACAACTACTGAAAAGAAACTACTGAAACAACAACGACCGAAAAACATGCTTTAGTCTGAAGGCTTCAGTACTTGGACTTCTTGAACTTCAGTTGTTGTCATCAGCTGATGTCTTCAGTCTTTGTACTTCAGCTGTTGATCTTCAGTACTTTAGTCTTCAGCTGTTGAAGTCTTCAGTACTTTAGTATTCAGCTGTTGAAGTCTTCAGTACTTTAGTCTTCAGCTGTTGAACTTCAGACTTTGGTCTTCAGCTGTTGGTCTTCAGTACTTTAGTCTTTAGCTGTTGATCTTCAGACTTTGGTCTTCAGCTGTTGAAGTCTTCAGTACTTTAGTCTTCAGCTGTTGATCTTCAGACTTTGTCAAACAGCTGATCAAGTCTTCAGCAGTTGTTGTGATGTCTTGTGGGACTTAAAGGTTTTTATGATCTGGCTCATTGGTTCTTTTGGTCCAACAATGCATTATTTTACAAAAGTTTTTATGATGAAATGAAATACCATTTTTGAATGTTTCCGCTACAAATGTTTATTTAAAATAACTGTAAATGTATGTTTTTTGTGCAATGGTTAACCAGCTGTAAGCGTCCCAGAAACGGGGCCTTACAGGAACTTTAAGGAGGGTTAGGTCTCTTTCCGGTAGAAGTACCTCCTCAATTCTATAATCCACTCTTTATCAAAAGAACATGGAAAATAGGATCAAATACAAGATGACTTATCCTATATAGTCCATGGAATGATTTAGGGGATCAACTTCAAGTACTTTTAGTTTGTTTACACAAACTTGCTTTCTAACTTAAACACCTTGGAGTATAATGTTCCTTAGATATGTCAAGCGCGTTCTCAACTATAAACTGGGCTCATAGTTGAGAAGAAAAGGTAACACCTTGAAATTGGGACTACTGAAGCCTTACATATTCAAAATCATGAGAAAACTAACTATTGGTTTCTCAAGGGTAGAAACAACCCTTGTACTAAAAATGTTCGAGCTCCCTGCTCAAGGTGATAACTTGTTAGCACTAACCAATGTTGAATCCACACCTTCCTCATCTTCACAACCCTAACCCCTTAAATCACCAGCACCTAGAAAAGATGTTCCAAGCGAACCCCTGCTAAGTCTATTTAGATTGAGCAAGCCCCCAACACTCACCCATGCAGGAGGAAGTGAAACCAAGAGCTTCCATTTTCCCTTAGGAGCAGACCACTCCCATATTTTCAATGATTAGTGCTGAGGTTTCTTATGCTCAACGTGATGAGCTTGTTACCCAAGCTGCATGCCTCCACTCTAAGTCTCAAAACTCAGTTGAACAATTCTTAAGGGACAATTACCATCCCAACCTTTAGACTTAAACAACAACCTCCAATTCTATGACGATGAAGATACGAGATTTAGTGAGTACCATGTGTCTCTCTTCTCCTTCCTTTCTCAAGGAGAGATGAGTGATCTTGAAACTCCCATATCTAGCCCACGTCATCCACCCCAACTGAGGTGGACTTTCCCGAAAATGTTAAGTAGGTACATATGAAAGAGGCTCTCACTTTAGAAAGTGATTAAATCATTAAGACCTCATCCATGGAAACCCAGTCTCTTGACACCTCTCATGAATCTATCATGAAGTAGGGGAAATCCAGAGCCCAAGAACAATATCTAATGGTGAGGGAGATTACTTCGGTTATGTTCTCTCATCCCCTATGATTCTTCCAATGAAGATGAGGGGAGTCTACAACAAAGTATGCAAACATTGTCACAAACCTGCACCTACTTGGTCTCTAAGGTTAGTCACATGAACTCTTAGGTCGCCACCTTACAAAGGCAGGTCCTTAATCAACAACTTGAGATCACCGATCTCAAGGGCAAGTTAGTTGAGAGGCCTTCCAGGCGTGTTCAATCAGGTCCATAAGAACTTGTAGATATGGTTGACCTAACCTTTAGCTCACCTACGCAAGTAGGTGATGCTACCAAAAAGGGGGAGAAAGTTTTAACTACAATCACGATACCTGAGAGCACTACAAAAAGTATGGACATTAAGGCCTCACCATCCTCACTTTTAATTTTCCACACTCAACATCCTGCTTAGGCCCACATCAATGTGAATGCCTTAATTCAAAGCTTATTTGAGAACGGAATACCTAAGGCTATGTCTACCGCATCCTATCCTACTAAAAACCTAATAGTAGGATGGAGGTATGACAATGATAAAAGAGCCTTGGTACTCTTTAGATTATAGGGTCAATAAGAAGTGGTCAATTTTTGGACTTTGAGATACTATGAGTTTTTCCTTTTTTGTTGACCTGTCACTTGCCAACCCAAGTCATAACATGCAAGTTGATAGGTTGGCGGAGAGGATCCAGCTGAGGGTGCTTTAAGAGTTCAAGAGAAGATATTATCTATATATATAGAGGCTAGCATGGAAAACATATAGGCAACAAGATATTAAGGCAGACCTTAGGGGTCGTTTGGTTCGTAGGATGTTTTGCAATGGAAATGGAATTAGAATCGGAACTGGAATCTTGTTAAAATTGATAACGTGTTTGGTTGGTTAATTTTGAATGAAATTACAATTTTAATTTTGAACATTCCATTGGATTGTTAAACATTTCATAGGTAAGTGGAAGGAATGTGAATTCCAATCAATGAGGGAAAATTTTCCAATTCCAATTTCATCTGTTGACCAACCAAACATGATTTTGGATGGAAAATTTTCCAATTCCAGTTCCAATTCTTAATAATTTTATGAACCAAACAGGGCCTTAAGATTAGCTTCAAAGGAGAAACCTCAGTTGAATGCCCAAAAGTAGAACCTGCGAACCTTGAGACTGTAATTGCTTCAGCACCTGGTACGCTTAGTGAGACACCTGCCAGTGAAGGTGACTAACAACCTTTGTTTGGCCAGAGCTTAAGTGTAGCACCAAGTCAAGAAGGCTAAAGCTCTCTCCAACCTGAGTCACAAAGGTAAGTGATTGACAAGGGAAAGAGGATTCTGACCTCTAGGAAGATTGAGGAGTAGAAGAGGGAGAGGAAAATAAAGGCAAGGGGAGAGAGAAAAAAAGACCCTAGGCTTCATACAAACTGCAATCACGGCTGCCCCTAGGACAAATACTTAGGAAGATGAGTTAAGGGTAGCAAAATTGAATTACTTGGGGGTCTAGGAACTATAACATTGATGAAATAATCTTTTTCCCTTAGATGAGCTAAATGAACTATCTAACACTAAAGTGTCAAAAGAGAGGAAGGAAGATGAGGCTGCAACATTGCTCCTTAAGATTAAAGAAGAAAGGGAAAGAAAAAGATTATATCAAGCCACTATCTTCTCTCTAGTTCAAGAAAGTTCTGAATAGAGACTGTGATAGTTGAACAAGAAACTTAGATAGGTAAGGAACAAGATAGAAAAAAGATAATAACCCTAAGGGAAAACACAACCTGGGCCTAGTGCTAAATCACAACCAACTTTATCTTTTGACCCACAACAGGGTCTTGAACCTCCTTCTTCTGAACATTTGAAGAGAGAGGACCCAACTAAGAAGGATAAAAAAGGACCATTTGGTACTCAAGACCAACCTTCTCAGTTTAAATAAAGAAAGGGAAGATGATGGCCATTAGAAGGGACAAGAAGAAGAAGAAGTCCAAGTCATCCACCTCTGTACCTCAAGATGAGTCAGAACATTCTAAGGGTGAAAACGAAGAGGCTGCTCAACCAACTCCACTTAAAGGAGAGCCCATTACTGCTAAGAGACCCATCTTGTCCTAGATTTTCTCTATAAACCTATATATATGGTATGTCATAATTAATCAAGGGGGTCAAGACATATACTTCTGAAAAAATATGCTTGACCTTCCTCGGCATGATCTCTTTGTCCCGAGGATATACTTTGAGAGTCTGAGGAATCCGGACCAACTAGTGAAGATTGTAATGGTCCTAATTTTTATGAGGATTGTAAAAAAATAAAGATCAAGACACAAATTCATCCTTAAGTTTTGGTAGCATCAGCCTAGGGGAAGATTGTAAGAGTTACCTTAGGGGCTGATGCAAACCAAAGTTCTCTCAGTAAGCATTCTGAAGTACAAGGAAGTTACTTCGAAATATTTGACAATTGCATAATAAATTCACGAAATGTCAAATCTTTCAAAGGTAAAGACCAATTCTTTCGAAGCCAAAGATAAGTTTTCCAAAGCCAAGAGACTAATTTCTTCAGAAGACAGCGAAGACTTTCTTTCTCTGACATGCTTTTGATAAAATCTGAATCACTTTTTGCTACCATCTCTAAAGACTCTCTAACTTACACAAGTTGGTGATATCTCCATACTTTTTTCAACTTAAGGTTATCGAGTCTATAACTTTCTACTCTTGTACTTTTATCTTTTCTATAATAGATTTGGATATGAGCTATGGCATCTTATAGTTACTAGTCAAAAGGCAATCTGCTTGCCCTTTGACTTTACATTGATCTTGTTGTCTAAATTAGTGTTTGAGCTGGCCTTCAAAGTATGACCGAGCGTAGGATCTAGTATAAGGTATCTCATATACGAGTTCTTAGGATTATGTCTTGTAACAATTTTAAAACACTTAGAAAGTAATATATATCAATTTTTAAAACCAATATTTTTGTTCTGCTTGTGCTCTTTACTCTTATTCGTTATTTTATTTGTCAATTCCCTATTTGATATGTTAAGTGTTTGATTTGTCTAACATTGTGAAACTATTATATCACCCTTAACCGGTCCTGCACTATGTGTGACGTATATGCAAAACTATGATTCGATTTCCATTTGATCCTTAACCTTATCTATAAATAGATACACATATATAGAAGGTAGTGATAAAAATATATATAAATCATATGCTGAATTTCATTATTTTTCTCTAGATTTCCCATAACTATATGGTTTTTTAGGATCCTCCACTATATGTATATATATACGTGTATATATATATATGTATATATATGTATATATATATATATGTATATATATATATGTATATAGTATATATATATATATATGTATATATATATATACATATATACCTATATATACAGATATATACATATATATATATATACATACATATATATATATATATACATACATACATATAATATATATATATATATATACATATTACATATATATATACATATATACATATATATATATATTACATATATATATATGTATATATATATGTATATGTATATATATATGTGTATATAATATGTATATATATATGTATATATGTATCTATATATGTGTATATGTATCTATATATGTGTGTGTGTATATATTATATATATATATATATATAATATATATATATATATTATATATATATTATATATATATAGGGCCATTTAATAAAAAACCGTTAATCCGTAAAGAACAAAAAAGAGCCACTTTAATTCTTGTACTATTTATTATATAAATATATAAAATGCTTGTAATTTTACTACTTTTAGAAAACCTTTTAAAAACACTATATCTATATTCTTTTGATAATGTCCCTATACGCACCCATATTATATTGCATATATGGATGTTTTATAGTTTTTGAAAGAATTGTAGAGAGAGGTGATGTAATGAAATAAATATGAAAAGATAAAATTAAATTGTCATCTTTTAGTATCATCATTTTTATTGAGATGTTATATGCATTGCTTATGCAATATTCAGTAGTTCTTTACATATTTGTGGTTCTCAATATGTATATATATATATATATATATATATATATATATATGTATGATTTGGATCAAATGTTAACCCACTAGTCACAACTTAACTTGCATAAAAACCTTAAAGCTAAATCAAAATCATTATTTATTTTATTGGAATAACATCATTACACATATACAACATTATCTTCTTTTATGTATATGTATAATTCGTAAGTGCATAAAATGTTACATTGGTGTAGGTAACTTGCACCTTTCTTACAATCACATATATTTTTGTGTAACTTACATCCTTCTTAACTTTTTTACACTTTAAAATTTACACATATACATAAACGAACATAACATTGTATAGGTGTAATGATGTTATTCAAACAAAAAATACAGATTTTGATTTATGTTGACGTTTTAATGCAAGTTATGTTACGAAGTGTGGGTCATTTGAATCTTTTGCTATATATATATGTATATATTTATACATATATATATATATATGTGTGTGTGTGTGTGTGTTTGTGTGTGCGCGCGTGTGTATGTGGAAGCATTCTATTAAAAATCACAAATATGTAAATAACTATTAAGATTTGTATATGCAATATACAATATAATTCGATAAAAATGGTAATTTTAAAAGAGGACGTTTGATTCTATCTTTCCATTATTTATTTGATTTTTATCACCTCTCTTCTCAATTCTTTTAAAACACTATAAAATATGCATATGTGTAATATGATGTGGGTGAACCTATACATATAATCAAAAGACTATATATATCATGTATGCAAAGAAATATATATATATATATATATATATATATATATATATATATATATATATTATATATATATATTAATAGTAAAAATACAAGCGTTTTGATTAATTTATGAAATCGTCGAGATGTGAGGGTTAAGATTGGTATCAGAGCCCATAACTATAGGGATTTAGATTATTAGATATGGTGACATACACTATAGTTTATCCATGAACCTTATAGAATCATATCTATAAGCTTGTATATAAATATATTGTTTGCATGCTACATAATGCTATGCTTTTTTATGTGCAACTTGATGCCTTAGCATAGGGTTGCCTTGTAAATGCTTAAAATTTGTTGCTTGTCTCCCCTAAACTTATCTTTGACTCTTTGATTCTCCCGACAAATGAAACTTCTTAAACTTACTCTCGACGACACGTGGGTTCGTATGGTTTACATCTATGGATTAAATCTTTAGACTTTATGTCTAATCTATACAAATCTCATCAAGGTTTTGATTCCATGAACCTAAGAAATATTGTGTGACACATAAACACCTGTATTCTGGATTTCCTGGCAAAAAGCCTTCGGGCTAAGGTAAGCATTCACATAAATCCTACGAGACTAGTTATGCTTACCTGGGTACTTCTGGGATGAGTGACAAACTATGGTCAACATACACAAGTTTCTAAGGCAAATGGGTCAATTCACCTTGACGAGTCAACATTTCCAAATGGTAATGCGTTATCAAATGGAACCATTCCACTTTCCTTACAACTCGTGGGTTATCCTTGTTTAAATTACTGTCCTTTTATGTCCACATTCTCGTGAATAGCTCATTTTGTATTCAGCATGTCTCGTCACCATTGAAAGCATGGAAGCTACAATCGTAAACTCGCTGCAATGATCTCCTAACAAATGGCTGCTGTGCTCCCGTCAATGGTTGCTGAACTTTGCAGCACCTTAATGGCCAATAACAACAACACCAATGAAAACAATAGTGGTGGTGACAACAATTCTCATGGGGAAAATAGCAACAACCAAAACAAGAATAATCACACCTGCACATTCAGGCATTTCAACTCATGTAAGCCCACTAGCTTTAGTGGAAAAGAAGGAGCCACCGGGCTTCTCGAGTGGTTTAAGAGTATGGAGAATACGTTTATTGTTAGCGAGTGTCCCGATGAATTCAAGGTTCGCTATGCTACAAGTGTCTTTCAACAATGTGCACTGACATGGTGAAATAGTGAAAAAAGGAACCGAGGGACAGAACTTGTCTTGGCATTACCTTGGGAAGAATTTAAGGACATAATGATCCAAAAGTTCTGCCCAAGGAGTGATGTAGATACATGTGTACCTAGTTTAGGAGCATAATCTAAAATGTCATTCATGTCTTACGTATATGTAATTGAAGGGGTATGAATGAAATACAATATGTGGTTCATGCATATAATGTTTAATATTTCATTGTTTATTGTGTGATAACGCTTAGTGAACTAACTATATAGGTTTGTGGTTGTTTACATAATTCTTAGTCTATAATGATTGAGAAACATGTTTAAACTTAATCGTGTGAAGATCTCATGCGAATGGACCATGCTAATGGACCATACTCATGAATGCTTCATGCTAACGAACCAGTCGCATGACTGTACCAGGAGACTCGATTAGATGCACGATTGTGACATGATATTGACTCAGTCGCACGACTGGATCTTCAGTTGTGCGGATGAATCAACCGCATGCTTCAGATGCATGACTGAACCATGCTAATGGTTCAGTCGTACGAATGAAAAACCCTAACCTATAAATACCACTTAATTCATGGAAAAACAAAACAATTCGAATAGCTACACACACAATCGTACCCTAGCCGTCCAGAGACTCAAGAAAACCTGTTCCAAGTTCATAGATCATAGTTAATCATCTTACAATCATTCTTAACATTTTGATTCATTCTTAGATCGATTATACTTGCGTTCTCACTAATTGGATCATCAATCAAATAGGATTCCGCACTATTTGGTTTGGTATACACGTAAATCAGTTAGTACTCCATACCTAAACGGTCATAACAAGTGGTATCAGAGCTTTGGCTCTTGATTTGCATGTGATTCAATCGATTTTGATATAAAAATCGCGTTTTTCACTCAAAAAACTCAATCTTTTTGTGTCAAACAGTGTTTTTCGACGTATCCAGGTCAAAAAGTTAAAGTTTTTCAGCATACGACAATTAGGGTTCGTGAGAAATTCGTGTTTTTTGTGTCAAAGTGTTCAAAACCTTCGTTTTTGCAAAAACAGCAGCCTTCAGTCGCACGATTGACTCAATCGCACGACTGAACCTATTCTCATCTCTCATACGCACGATTGAACTCAGTCACCTTGTTCATTCGTACGACTGACCAGCTTTATTCGCATAGAATCCAACTGCACTCTGCTTACGCACGACTAAATCCAATCGCACGATTGAATTCATTCGCACACATCATTCGCATGATTGACTCATTCGCATTAGTTCAATCGCATGATTGGTCCATTCGTACAAGTGAAGTATTTGAGTTTGAAACTTTAAAGTTAACGAGATGGAAGAACAATACTCCACATTCACTGTAGGTAGAGACACACGGATCCAGAACCTCTTGCTTCTGGAGAATGAGACTGGGAATCATAATAAACCACCTAAGCTTATAACGTTAGAGTGTGTAAATGAGTACAATTTGATACATTGGACTTGAAATCTTCTATTCTGTCGTGCGAATGAATTGTGCGACTAAAATCTAGTCATGCGAATGAGCTCATACGTACGACTGAGCATGCGACTAGGCTTAGTCGTATGCTATCCCATGCGTTTACACCAGTTGTGCGATTAAACTCATACGCATGGTTCAGTCATGCGATTGAGCCATTCGCCCAGCTCAGTCGTGCGATTGAAGTTCATTAGGGTGCCCATTCACATGACAGACTGTTTTTCAATTCAAATTCAAATTTTTAGCAAAACCTAATGTTAGACGTCATGGTTTGGCTCATTAGTCTCGCAAATGACCGACATAACACCTAATAAAATTTAATTGAACAATGTACTTAGTTTTATTAGTTTCTTAGGCAAACGAAGTCTCGGTTAAGTTTAGGGGTCAAATTCGATTATTAGGGCACGATTTGATTGAACTTTGGATTGAATATCATTGTGCATTACCTAGATAAACACTAGAAATCATTAGATCACAACAATCAATAGTCTAGAGCAGTCACAAGAAAATCGTGCAGCATAACGACAATTCGTGCGATAAAGTGAGTGATTGGGGTGAATAGGCATTTGCGACCGAATCCCCCTCTGTTTATACTAGGGTTTCTTCTAGTCGTACAACTGAACCTAGTCACATACTTGATTCGTGCGACTGAGGGTCAGTCGTGCGACTGGCACAGTCGGTCACTTTCAGTCGTGCGACTAGGTGTCAGTCGTGCGACTATGTCATTCAGTCACCTCCATTCATGCGGTTGGTTCAATCTTGTGATCCAATCGTGTGAGTTTACCCATGCTTATGGTCCAATCGCTTGTCTGGGCCATGCATGTGGTTTAGACGTGCGATTGGCTCATACGTATGGTCCAATCGTACGGCTGGTCCATACTCATGGTCCAGTCATGCGAATGGCTCATACTTATGATTTTGACTTTATGACCATTTGACACTTAACCCTTTCAATTGATAAAACATTTCAAGCATTCGATCATCACATACATGATCATTTTAACTTAGAAAACTTTTGATCACCTCAGACGTGATCCTTTTAACATTTGAAAACCTGTTTAGTCACCTTAGACATGACCTTTTTTAGTGATTAAATCCCAGATAGAATTCCAATGCATAGTCTGACGTTAATAACTAAACTGGCAAAAAATAAACAAATTAAACAACTAGAACTAAAAGACAAAACTAAAACATATTTTTGTAATTTTGTGTGAGGTGGAAATCCTAAGATAGATATCTATCAGATTTATTTCTCGAACAGATAGCTTCAAGTTATTTTGACCATAACTAGAACGATTCATTATGGAATCATACAAGTAAGTCAAATTATTCGGGACATGTTACCAAAACCTTTTGATGCTAGATTCTTGTTTTCATCGCGAGTCATTAGCAAGTCGAGGAAATCATACTAGTGCCACAAGATGCACACAGGGGTTTTGACTTTCAAGAGTTGCAGCCACGATGATTGTTAGTATACTTGTCCTCTTAAATCCATGCACAAACTTTTGACACAGATGGTGATGATTTAAGGTTTAATTATTTCAACAAGCATTTTTGGATCCCACACTTATATGGTCCTCTTAAATCCATACACAGACTTAAATCCATGATTGTCAGAAACTGAAGATACTGCAAAAGTGGTTAAACCCCGATATCATCTTCACTTTCAAAACTAAAACACATGTTTGACCACTTTTGCAGTATCTTCAGTTTCTGACATTGCTAGTTCGACCGTGATATCATCTTCACTTTCAGTATTGTCAGCCAACATTTCGACATTAGCAATGTTAGATTCTCCTGGAGACACAAATTTGAAGGTCCAATCTTTTCCTTTGTCACCTTGAGCAGTCAAGGCCTTTGTCTTTGTACTAGACGAGGTAGCTCCACCTGTTGGTTTGTCCTGGCGGTTAAAAGTCGAGAACGGGTTGCCGTTACTTGTCTTCTTGGGCTTACACACTCACGTTTAAAGTGCCCCTTCTCTCCATAGTTGAAACAGGTAACTTTGGACTTATCGAAACCAAAAGTAGTGTCTTTAGTGGCTATCAAGTTCTATCCCGTCTTCTTAACAAACTTTTTAGCTCTCCGCACAGAACTTGCCAATGCCCACATTATGTCCATTCTTTCAAGCTCATTCTCGTCTATTTGTTCGTAATCTTCATCTGCTAGATGACAGTTACCAATCTTTCCTGCAACCAAACCGTCATACGAGTGAACAAAAGCTACCAATAGATCCATATGTTCTTTAGCCACCTCCATAGTGATATTCTTGAGGTTGTCGGTCTTTAACTTGTAGCATTAGCCTCAGGTGCAATATAGTGGGTACTTGATGACCCAGACATGTCAGACCCTGAAGCTATGGTTGGTGAAGGAGCAGTTGAACTTGAAACAAATGCAGTCTAAAGGGGTGCTCCTGAACTGGCTGTTGTGGAGGAAGCATTGTAAAGTGAAGGATTTTAGTCATATGTTCCTTTCTGTGACCTGTATTTCATCCTAAGTTCCTCATCTCTTAATTTTAGGATGAAGTCGTTTATGTCTAAGTTTCCCAATATACTGTTTTGTCTCAAATTAGATACAAACGAATCCCACTTCTCTGGTAACCATCTGCCAAGCTGGATACCTTGTCTTCCATTGACGTTGTAACTCCATGAATATGTAGCTCACTCATGAGATGATAGAACCTGTCGATTACATCATCCAGACTTTCTTTACCCATTGAAGAGAAGTTGTCAAACTCCTTTTTCAAAGCTTTTGCCTTTAGTGATTTTAACGAAGCATTTCCGTCATAGCGTTTTTCCAAGGCTATCCAAAGTTTCTTTGCCTGTTTATTCTCAGAAAATTGATGGAAGATATCCTTTGGTAAAGACTGAGTTAACAGGGCGTAGACCTTCTTCTCTGCATTATATTTCGCCTTCTAGCTGTTAGTCATCCCTCCCAATGTCAATTTTACCCCATTTGCACGAACCGACATGTCATATCCTATTTCAACGGATCCACAAATGCTTGTTAAAAGAATTAAACCTTAAATCATCATCAATCTGTGTCAAAAGTCTGTGTATGGATTTAACAGGACAAGTATACTAACAATCATCATGGCTGTAACTCTTGAAAGTCAAAACCACTATGTGCATCTTGTGGCACTAGTATGATTTCCTCGACTTGCTAATGACTCGTGATGAAAACAAGAATCTAGCATCAAAAGGTTTTGGTAACATGTCTTGAATGATTTGATTTACCTGTATGATTCCATAATGAATCATTCCAGTTATGGTCAAAATAACTTGAAGCTGTCTGTTCGAGAAATAAATCAGATAGATATCTATCTTAGGATTTCCACCTCACACAAAATTACAAAAGTATGTTTTAGTTTTGTCTTTTAGTTCTAGTTGTTTAATTTGTTTAATTTTTTGTCAGTTTAGTTATTAAATGTCGGACTATGCATTGGAATTCTATCTGGGATTCAATCACTAAAAAAGGTCACATCTGAGGTGACCAAATGGGTTTTCAAATGTTAAAAGGATCACGTTTGAGGTGATCAAAAGTTTTCTAAGTTAAAATGGTCATGTCTGTGATGATCGAATGCTTGAAATGTTTTATCAATTGAAAGGGTTAAGTGTCAAATGGTCATAAAGTCAAAATCATAAGTATGAGCCATTCGCATGACTGGACCATGAGTATGGACCAGCCGTACGATTGGACCATACGTATGAGCCCAATCGCACGTCTAAACCACATGCATGGCCCAGACAAGCGATTGGACCATAAGCATGGGTAAACTCACACGATTGGATCACAAGATTGAACCAACCGCATGAATGGAGGTGACTGAATGACATAGTCGCACGACTGACACCTAGTCGCACGACTGAAAGTGACCGACTGTGCCAGTCGCACGACTGACCCTCAGTCGCACGAATCAAGTATGTGACTAGGTTCAGTTGTACGACTAGAAGAAACCCTAGTATAAACAGAGGGGGATTCGGTCGCAAATGCCTATTCACCCCAATCACTCACTTTATCGCACGAATTGTCGTTATGCTGCACGATTTTCTTGTGACTGCTCTAGACTACTGATTGTTGTGATCTAATGATTTCTAGTGTTTATCTAGGTAATGCACAATGATATTCAATCCAAAGTTCAATCAAATCGTGCCCTAATAATCGAATTTGACCCCTAAACTTAACCGAGACTTCGTTTGCCTAAGAAACTAATAAAACTAAGTACATTGTTCAATTAAATTTTATTAGGTGTTATGTCGGTCATTTGCGAGACTAATGAGCCAAACCATGACGTCTAACATTAGGTTTTGCTAAAAATTTGAATTTGAATTGAAAAACAGTCTGTCATGTGAATGGGCACCCTAATGAACTTCAATCGCACGACTGAGCTGGGCGAATGGCTCAATCGCATGACTGAACCATGCGTATGAGTTTAATCGCACAACTGGTGTAAACGCATGGGATAGCATACGACTAAGCCCAGTTGCATGCTCAGTCGTACGTATGAGCTCATTCGCACGACTAGATTTCAGTCGCATAGTTCATTCGCACGACAAAACAGAAGATTTCAAGTCCAATGTATCAAATTGTTACTCATTGACACACTCTACCTCAATGTGTAACAGATCTACCTCATTGACACACTCTAACGTTTATTTACAATGTGTAACAGATGGCAAGTCGTTGGACTATGAGCACGAAGCATAACATTTGTGCTCATCTGGATCTGACCTCCCGGAATGCAGCTAACTTCTCTAGCATTATTATATTCTTACGGAGATCGAGGATTTTCCATGCTATATCGACTCCGTGCACTCCTCACCGTTCAGTTCAGCAGGCTTTCTGGGAAAAAACTGTCATCGACAGGTCCTTAGAGCCCCACTATATCAGGAGCTCCATTTTTGGTCAGGCAATAAAGATCACCGAGGAAGATCTCAGGACAGTCTTGGAGTTTGGGGATGATGCCGACTGCCCTACACGACTACACCCACTGACTGTACGAGGCTGTTTTCTGCGGGCCAAGTACTCAGGGGATATCAACGCAGGTGTGCTCAACAAGAGCAACTTGTGCCCCCAACTCGGATCAGATTCAGAACGCCTATGTGGCGTTGGTGCTGAACCATCCGTTCATCTTCTCGAGGATGATCTTCACCTACCTGGTGGAGAACATCGAGGCGAAGGGGAATGAGGGCTTTTGCATGTACCCTCGCTTTATGCAGATGATTATTGACCAGAAGCTCCCTTCGCTGCCAAAGGAGAAGGAGGATGTTGTGGTGCTCGAGGTCATGGATGACACCACCCTTAGGAGGATGAAGGTGTACAGGGGAAAGCAGATGAAACCCCTGTTAGGCGACTGTTTGGGCATCTGGCCCGTGAGGACTATGTGGCGCCTGCTCAGAAGAAGTGGCGCCATGATAATAGTGACTCCGACACTGAGCAGATTGTGCTCCCTGCTGATGATTCTGATGATGATGATAGCGGTGATGGTGGAGATGCTGGCCACACCCAATCTAGGGCCACTACTACTGATATGACATCTCCATCATTCACCCGAGGAGGTGCAGAGACTGTGGGATTCCATCAGGACTTCTAACCTGATGAGCAGGTGGAGTCAGATAAGGAGCCGTTGACTTGAACAGTGGGCAACAAGGTGGTTGCCACCGAGCGAGGGATTCAGGCGGTTGGTGGATGCCCAGGCGAGTCTAGGGAGACTATGACTGATCCTACCTACACCCCAGGTCAGCCCAACATCCCAGGGGGAGCATCCTCCTTGAAGGGTTCGAGGAAAAAGAGGATGGCTCAGCCCCACGGGATGAAGCCCAAGAGACGGAGGTACATGTTGATCACTACCTCTTCCACCATTACCACCACACCTCCACCTTCCTCTACTATCACTCCACCCACCATTACTACCACACCTCCACCTTCCACTACTACAGCCACCCTCCACCATCTACACCTATGCCACCACCCATCTACACTACAACCACCACCACTACCACCACCTAGAGCTGGGACCTCATCTCAGGTCCCACTAACATTTGGATCCTCTTTCCCCACAGTTGGGTTAGAGGAGCAGCCGGCCAATCTTAACCGAATTGTGCTTAAGCTGCTGGCTACTGATGAGCAGCGAGCTACATAACTCAATCAGCTAATGGAGCTCACTATCTCCCAGGGACGGGAGATCGCTGAGCTTTGTGAGCAGTAGATCTCGTCCATATAGAGGATACATGATCTTGAGGTGCAGAACAAGAAGTTGATGCTGAGGCTCAAAGGCTCTAAAGATGAGCCTCTCAAGATGAGAGATGGAGATGATGACGGCGGTGATGACGATGATGATGAGGATGAGACAAAAGAAGGAGGTGGTGATGGAGCAGGAGAGGAAGAGGGAGGAGATGATGGGGAAGGAGATAATGCAGCTGCATCAGATGCCACACAAACCAAAGAAAGACGCACCAAGAAGGCACAGGACCAGGGAGCCTCGTCCTCAGCCTCGCCTGTAGAAGAGCACATGATTCAGGATAAAAGTAATGTTTAGATGTTTATGTAATTTTAAATCTTGTGTAATTGAATCATGTATTAAACTTATGTACTTAATGTTTATATATATTTGCTATTTAATTGTCTTGATTATTGACAAATGATTGATGTGTTAAATGTTTAAATCAAGCAGATCAACCATGCAAATAAAGTCTTAATTCACTATGATACTTGATTTGCAAGGGAGTTTCAGGAGGTCTGTGAGTTACACTCTTGAAGAAGAAGAAATAATTCATGATCTTACTGATGAGCAACTTGCGGAGATGTTCCAGCTAAATCCGGATGAAATTGTCAAGGATGCCCCTACCATTGACCTGGCTAGTGACGATGAGCTTAATGATGTGGACGAAATAGAGATTGAAGATGTCACATCCCAACATTATCCAGAGTATGCTGACAAAGAAGGAAACGTAGTCCCCACTCTGGGTGATACTCTCGTCAATGATACGTTTGAAAAATGGGATCAAATGGAGCAAGAGTCCAAGATGAATAAGGATCAAGCCCAAGCCTTAGACACTGATGTCAACATCAAAAAGGCTAAATAGGCGGCTTGTTTTGCAGAGATCCGAGCCCAACACACTGCTCCAAAGCTGAGTGCCTACACCAAGCTCTACAAAGGGAAGAAGCATCTAAAGGTGTCAGGAAAGATTATAGCGTGGGCATATTTTGAGGATCTAAATGTCTATGCTGTCAAGAGGGAGAAGGGAATAGAGTACTTTAGATTCCCACATGATTTGAAGACTCTCCTGGTTTTGAGCTCAACCAGCTCGCCAAATTGAAGTTGCTATATGCTAACTGAAAGAAAATGTCAGGCTGGTTTGAGGCTGCATTAAGGAAAGAGTACCACACCAGGTGGGTTTCAGACCTCAACAACCGATGAGGTACATCAGACAGTTTGAAGTTGATTCCATTACTGGGAAGCCAAAGATAATGCTGAAGTCGGGACCTCCGTGCATAATGTCAAGAATCCTTCTAAGGGAAATGCCACAAGACTTCACTTCACACTTTAAGTCGTGGTACTATGATTGGAGAACAGGTGAAGCTATTATAGTCTTGCAAAAAGTGGGCCAAATGGATACTATTCGGGTATTTGACCCAATGTGGCTAACTGACTTGTCTGCTGATGATGTATACACATTGTACAAGTGGCCATTGTTTTATGATTCGCAAGACATTATTCAAGCCCTCCAGTTCCAAAATGTTATAAGGCTCTGTTTCGTATTTGAGATACATGCTGGAGCTACAAGAGAGGAGAAGTACAAGAAGTTTGAAGAGCTGATGAAGAATGTTAGACAATGATGTAAACTAGGTACAAGAGGGAGTTTGTAGATACATGTGTACCTAGTTTAGGAGCTTAATGTTAAATTTCTTTCATGTCTTACATATATGTAATTGAATGGGTATGAATGAAATACAACGTGTGGTTGATGCATATAATGTTTAATATTTCATTATTTATTGTGTGATAACGCTTAGCGAACTAACTATATAGGTTTGTGGTTGTTTACATAATTCTTAGTCTATAATGATTGAGAAACATGTTTACACTTAATCGTGTGAAATTCTCATGTGAATGGACTATGCTAATGGACCATACGCATGAATACTTCATGCTAATGAACCAGTTGCACGACTGAACCAGGAGACTGGATCAGTCGCACGATTGTGACATGAGATTGACTCAGTCGCACGATTGTGACATGAGATTGACTCAGTCGCACGACTAGATCTTCAGTTGTGTGGATGAATCAACCGCATGCTTCAGTCGCACGACTGAACCATGCTAATGGTTCAGTCGTATGAATGGAAAACCCTAACCTATAAATACGACTTAATTCGTGGAAAAACAAAACAATTCGAATACGTACACACACAATCGTACCCTAGCCGTCCAGAGACTCAAGTAAACCTGTTCCAAATTCATAGATCGCAATTAATCATCATACAATCATTCTTAACATTTTGATTCATTCTTAGATCGATTATACTTGCGTTCTCACTGATTGGATTGCCAATCAAATAGGATTATGCACTATTTGGTTTGGTATACACGTAAATCAGTTAGTACACCATACCTAAACCGTCCTAACAAGTGAATTGTAGAAGCTGGACGAAGAGTCCTGGAACCTCAAGCAAGACAATGGCAATCATTTGGCTTATTCCACTTGAAATCATAAGTTGAGTATGCTCCTACCTCATATGGTGGATACCGTGCCCCGCAACATCGAGAAGTTTATCAAGGGGGTGCTACCATCAGATTCAAGATGTTATGGTGGGTAATAGGCCTACAACCTTGGGGGAAGCGGTTACTATCACCACCCAGCTCACGAAAAACCATATTAGGGCTGGCACCTTGTCAGTGAAAGGTACCAAAACTAGTACAAAGGTGACACCAGAGGCTACAAAGGAGGTGAAGGCTGAGTCCTCTTTTCAAAACAAGAAGCGCAAGTTCATACCGACTTGTAATTATGTGGTGACAACACCTAATGCCCCTCAAAGGCAAAATGTTATTGCGATCAAGCCCCCGTGGTAAGGGCTTATACTAGGCCACACCCAATGTGCAATACTTGCAAGTACCATCACTTGAGTAACACTCCATGCCGAGTTTACTCGTTGTGCAGGAAGTATGGGCATCTGGTGGCTACTTGCCTTTGTGCTCCGAACAATACTGCGATGCTTGCTAATCGAGCCTGCTACAACTATGGCGAACCTGTACATATTCATCCATAATGTCCTCGCAATGCGGGAACTATACCACTAGCTCATGGAAGCGCCTTCAACATCAACACCAACCAAGCACAAGCCAACAACGACGTGGTGAATGGTACATCGTTATATTTCTTTTAATCGTTCTTTGTCTTGTAAAAATCCCTACCTATGTTCATCATACCAATAATAGGTGATTACCTGAACAGGTATGTATCTTGTAAATAGTAATTATTCTTTTGTATAGTTTGATTCGGGTGCGGATAAGAGTTTCGTGTCTTTGGAGTTCGAGCCTATGCTCTCTAAGCCGTGTGCTAATCTAGAAAGATCCTTTATGGTCGAAGTCACCGACGGAAAATTGATCATCGTTGACGTCGTAATACGTGATTGTACCTTGAGTTTTAATAAGCACGAGTTCCTCATCGATCTTATACCTATGAAACTTGGAAGCTTTGACGTCATCATTGGTATGGATTGGTTAGCCAAACACCATGCTGAGATCATTTTTTTCGAGAAGTGCATTTGTATTCCGTTACCTTCTGGGGATATTTTAAAAGTGTTTAGTGAAAAATCCTCCAAAGGACTTAAACTCATGTCTTGCACCCAAGCCTGAAAATGCTTAAGCAAGAATTATATTGCTTTCTTGGCTTATGTGGTCAACAGGAAAGTCAAAAGGAAAGATCTTAAGGATGACTCGATTGTACGAGTCTTTCTTGAAGTATTTCCCGATGACCTTAGTGGTTTACCTCCCATGCGTGAAGTCGAATTTAAGAACGATCTAATACCGGGAACAAACCCCGTGGCTAAGTCATTATATCGACTTGCACCATCGAAATGCAAGAACTATCTAGTCAACTTCAAGAAATATCTGATTCGTCCTAGCTCTTCGCCTTGGGGGTGCAGCTGTTCTGTTTTTAAAGAAGAAAGATGGGTCGTTTCCGATATGCATCGACTATCGTGAACTTAACAAGCTTACCATCAAGAACCGCTATCCTCTTCCTCGTATCGATGACTTGTTTGATCAACTTCAAGGAGCTGCTATATTCTCAAAGATTGATCTATGTTTTGGTTATCATCAACTACGAGTCCACGACGATGATATCCCAAAGACTGCGTTTCGTACTCGTTATGGGCACTATGAGTTCATGATTATGCCTTTTGGTTTAACAAATGCTCCTGTTGTCTTCATGGATCTCATGAATCGAGTATGCAAGGCTTATCTAGACAAGTTTGTGATCGTCTTCATTGATGACTTACTTATCTATTCAAGTCCCACACCGATCATGAGCTACATTTGCGACTAGTTCTTGAGTTTTTGAAGAAAGAACAATTGTACGTGAAGTTCTCGAAATGTGAATTTTGGCTTGAGGAAGTTCAATTTCTAGGGCATGTTGTGAATAGCCAAGGAATTCATGTTGACACCACAAAGATGGAAGCTGTGAAGAATTGGTGTGTTCCTACAACCCCAACAGAAGTTTGTTCTTTTCTTGGTCTTGCTGGTTATTACCGGCGATTCATTGCCAACTTTTTGAGAATCGTGAAGCCACTTACTTCTTTGACACAAAAGAATAAACCCTTCGAGTGGAGGTCCGAACAAGAAGAGGCTTTTGAAGTGTTAAAGCACAAGTTGTGTAATGCTCCCATCTTGACTCTACTCGATGGAAATGACGATTTCACCGTGTATTGTGATGCATCTAAACAAGGCCTTGGTTGTGTTCTCATGCAACAAGGAAAGGTCATAGCCTATGCATCGAGACAATGAAAGTCCATGAGGTGAATTACATGACACACGATATCGAACTTGTGCTATGGTCTTTGCTTTGAAGATTTGGAGACATTACCTTTATGGTACACAATGAATAGTCTACACTGATCACAAAAGGCTTCAACACATTTTTAATAAAAGCTATCTCAATATGAGACAACAACGTTGGGTTGAGTTGATTAGTGACTACGACTATGACATTCGTTACCATCCTGGTAAAAGCAAATGTTGAAGCTGATGCACAAAGCCAAAAAATTCATAACAAGATGATCTCGTTCCAAGAAATTCATGATCGACTTCAATGGCTTGACACTTTGGAGAGTTTGATACCGAGATTCATCTAGATGTCAACGAGACTACTGTACTGCTACAAAACTTGAGGATAGAAAGTGACATCGAGTCTAGTATCCTAGAGGCTCAACAAGCGATCAACAAGAAGGAAGAATGAAGGATGAATTGGAGCATAGCCTTCTAGCTCAATGGAAACAAAACCCAATGGGTTGATGTACTTCGTGAATCGAATTTGGATTCCAAATCATGATAATATTCGTACCTTTATAATGAACGAAGCTTATCAAACTCGTTATTCTATTGATCCTGGCTACAATAAGATGTACATGGACCTGCTTGGACAATATTGTGGCCTTGAATGAAGAAAGACATAGTGACTTATGTAGCTAAGTGCCTCACGTGTACGAAGGTTAAAGCCGAACATCAACGTCCAAGTGGATTACTCGAGCAATCTGAGATTCCTATGTGGAAATGGAAACATATCCATGGACTTCATAACTAAGCTACTCCGAACCTCCCGTAGACATGATAGCATATGGGTGATCATTAACCGATTAACCAAGTGGGCACATTTCATACCCATACGTGACACTTACAAGACATCAAGGTTGGCTCGTATATACGTTGATGAAATTGTAAGTCGTCATGGGGTACCTTTGTACATCATATCCGACCGAGACGCTCGTTTCACTTCGCATTTTTTGTCGTCTATGCCAGAACTCTTGGGTACTCAATTGGATCTAAGCACGGCTTACCATCCTGAAACGGATGGTCAAACTGAGCGAACCATTCAAACCTTGGAGGATTTGCTACACCTATGTGTCCTTGACTTTGGTGATGATTGGGATACGCATTTACCGCTCGCGAAATTGTCGTATAACAATAGTTACCACTCAAGTATCAATATGGCACCATTCGAAGCACTTTATGGTCCTAAATGTCGTTCACATATCTGATGGATCAACATTGGTGAAAACTTCATCACTGGTCCTAAACTTATACAAGAAACGACCGATAAAGTCTATATAATCCGCAAGAACCTTGAAGTGGCAAGAAGTCGATAAAAGAGCTATGCCGATAAGCGACGTAAGCCATTGGAGTTCCAAGTTGGGGATATGTCCTTCTTAAGGTTTTATCATTGAAAGGTGTTGTTTGCTTTGAAAAAAAGGGTAAACTGGCTTCAAGATTGTAGGACCTTTCAAAATCTTGAAAAGGATCCAGAAAGTGGCTTATAAACTGGAACTACCTTCCGACCTTAGTAGAGTTCATCCTGTATTCCACTCTCAATTTGAGTAAGTGTTTACCTGACAAAAGTCTGCATGTTCCATTGGAAGATATCCAGATCGATGAGTCATTGCACTTTGTTGAGAAACTTGTTGAATTATGGATCGCATTATGAAGAATACTAGAACCACAACTGCCTCAATTGTCAAGGTTCATTAGGAGAATAAGCATGGAACTGAGTTCACATGGGAACGTGAGGAACATATGAAGAAGAAGTACCCTCACATATTTTTAAGGCTTTTTAGCCCTCAAATTAAATATAGAAAACTTGTAATAAATATAAAAATAGTTTTTATAAACTTTAAATATTTTTATAGACACCAAATGACTTTTTAAATTTTTATTAAATTTAAATAAATTAAATAACTTTTAATAAAACCTTTTAACAAAGGTTATTCTTGGTTTTTTATGAATATCAAATAATAAATAATAAATTAGTATAGGTTCAAACAAATAATAAATAATAATTAGTATAGGTTCAAACATACCTTTTAAATCATGATTACTTTAAAGTGTTTATTTAAATTTTATATTTAAACATATTAGTTGTTACAAATGACTTAATTTCATTAAAATACATAAGTGGTAAATTTCTTTATTAAAATATTTAACGTACTTAAAAAACCTCCAAATTCCACTTAAAACCCTAGTTCTCGTTAAAACATTAAAAATATTATAATTAAGCTTAAATCTTGTAAATATATATATTTAGGTATCTTGTGAAGGATTACGTTGGAACGGCGACTATTATTTTCTAATTAATCGTCAATTATATATTATTGACCATGTGATTATTTCTATACTTCTTTTGCTTATTTTTACACTTTGGGGTGAAACATGTTATCTCATGACTATTGTACTTGTAAACTCGTTTAAATTTTGTAAACACTTGGGCAATTCACCTCGTTTGTTATGGTTAGTTGAACTTTAGTAATTACCATGTGATGCCTATTATATGTATAATCATTAACTACTGCTAGCCTGACGACGTCATAGATCTATAGGCCTGACAAGCCTACATGGTTAATACAAGTACACTTAGCTAATCGTATAATCTTGTAAACTATCAAGGTTTGATTGTTACATTTGTCATACATCTCTAGTTACTTTGCCCACTAACTTATGACATGATTGCCATATTTTATATATGTATGTATGAAAACTATAAAAGTCTCACCAACGTTATGTTGACTCTTTATTTTTAACATGTTTTAGGAAACTCCATCACATCTAGGATTGGACCTAGTTTAATAAATGAACTGTCTTGGATTATTTCATCTTATGTCAAGTTTATTTCATATTTGAGACTTACGTTTGTAATTTTACATTTGAAAACTATGGTTATAATAATTGGATTTAATGATAGTGTTATGTGGTTATGAACAATCTTAACCCTCACATCTCGACGATTCCGTCGTCAAGGTTGGGGTGTGACAAATAGTACAAGATTTTATGTGATTCTTTATTTCTTTTTACAGATTTATGATTATCAATTGAATGTCCATATATATAATATATATGTATATATATATATATAGATGTATATATATGTATATATATGTATATATAGATGTATATGTATATGTATATGTATATATGTATATGTATATGTATATATGTATATGTATATGTATATGTTATATGTATATGTATATGTATATATGTATATGTATATACATATATAGGGGAGGGTTCAAATAAGAATCATCTTTTTTTTGTGAGAACTCTAGGAACCAATCTCAGCCACTTATTTTTGATCACATTCAAATCATATTCATTTTCCCCTTTTTTTTAAAACTTTCATAACTTTTTTTCACGACATCATTTTTAAAAAAAATCACCATGAAATTCAGTATTTTTTTATCTTTCAACGCCTACCATATTGATATATTTTTCTAAAAAAATCGTCAATTCGTTATTTACATATGTGTAAATCTAGTTATACACATGTGTAGTACTAGATTTACACATGTGTAAATCCGATATTACACATGTGTAAAACGAATTTCATTAAAAAACGGGAATTTTTTTTTTTTTTTATAAATTTTTTTATAAAAGAGGGAAAGTTGGGGAACATTTTTGTTTTTTTATTTTTATGTTATTATTTGATTTATAAATTTTTTAAATATGTTTTTGTTAATTACAATTTTGCCATTGAGAACTAGTGGTTGAGATTAGTTCCTAGAGTTCTCACAAAAAAAGCTAGTTCTCATTTGATCCCTCCCCTATATATACATATATATATATATATATAATATATATATATATATATATATATATATATGTATATATATATATTATGTATATATATATATGTATATGTATATATATATATGTATATATATATATATATGTATATGTATATATATATATATAGAGGATGGATCAAATAAAAACCATGTTTTTAAATGAAACAATGAAAACTTCTCTTAACAAATCACATTTTTTTCCTATAATTTTTTATTTTATATTTGAAAGGTCAATAAGGTAATTTTATCACTCTTTTATTTATGGTATATTTTAAATATTTAATTCTCTCCTTATGAATTTATTAGTTGACTAAATATTAATAATTATCACTCTCATTGAATCTAATATATTTAATAAACCACAAGCTATATAATCTATTTTATTTCTTCAGAATTTGTTTTAATGGCAGCTCGTTGCACTGTGTCGCACCCCATCCATTTTTTTACGTATATGTAATAATAATGTTTGGTGATGTTTCACTCTATTACGTATACGTAGCCCTAATGTTTGGTGTCAATCACTTTGTTACATATATATGAAACACTATAAGTTATATATATATAACTTAGCTAGTTACGTATATGTAACTTTGTTAGATTATGGTATTTTTTTTCAATTGTCACGTACATGTAACTTGATGAGTTACATATACATAACCATGTCTATCAAAATTGAAATTGGGTTACGTATATATAACAAACTGAAAACTAACTAATTGAACTTGTGTTACGTATATGTAATACACCTTATACAAATTAAGGAGACGAGTCATGCAAAAAAAGGAGAGAGAAAAGAGAAAAGAGAAGAATTAATCAGGATTAAGGAGAGAGAATAATGCTTAATAGGGAGGTTATGAAAATTAATCTTCTTAAAGTACCCTTATAAGGTTTAATTAAAGCTACTTATTATTTACAAAAATAACACAATTAATATAAACCATTGAGTAATTGATCAATGACTAGATTTTGATTTTTATAGTTTTCAAATAAAACAAGGTTTTCATTTGATGTAAGACCCCGTTCCCGGGACGCTTACAGCTGACCAATCATCGCACATAAAACATATATTTACATTAACTTAAATAAAAAGTTGCAGCGGAAACATTAAAAACAACATTTTCATTTGATTATAAATGCTTTTGCAGATTAATTCAACATTCGTTACAAAATATTGTTTGTTCGCATTACAATGCAAAAAAATTAAACAAAAGAATGCCATCCAAAAAGAGCCAAGTAGCCGCCTCGTGCCATCCTCAGCAACCATTACCTACCAACTGGAAACACATAAAGGTCAGTGTTGCTGAGTGAGTTCTAGTTTTATAAAACTTTATATTACCTTTCATTCATTAAAACATTTTCTTTACTATCACACATGATCACACATTATACGTACATCAAGGTAATGAATATTATCTTCATCATCGTTCGTTTCGTACATTTCGCACGTTTCACACATTTCGTACTTATCGCACTTTTCGTACATTTATTGTCTTTCCACTTCTATCTAGGTCCTGTCATATGCTTAATCCCCCTCTTGAGCACAAAGCTATATCATCTAGGGTTAAGCGACGAGGATCCCATATTGCACATATCGCACATATCGCACATATCGCACATATCGCACATATCGCACGTATGGAGTAGTCACATAGACTAACTCCCCCTGTGTGTAAACCCTTAAGGGTTAGCCAAGATCGCATGCTGTAAACACAAAGTTGAGCTAACAACTCTCAATGAGTTGTGAACCTCCTTTCTTTTGCTTGCAAGACTTTCATTCATTCATTATGTTCCACTTTCATTAGTTTAAATCTTCCACTTCATTAAGATAATACTTTACGTTCATTATCATAATCACACCACGTAAAGTCACATCATCATACGTAATTGTAGAGTCTAATGAAGAGGCTGATGCAACCTAAACATCTTTAGTCTTTCCTGCATGCTGCACAAGTGTATTGAAGTAGAATGCTTCGGAAGTTTCACATGTGCAACAAAAATACTCTAAGTGTGAAATCTTCCGAAGCCAAGACCAACATCTTCCAAAGCCAAAAATGAAGTCTTCCGAAGCCTCAGAGACACAGTCTTCCGAAGCTTCAAGTTCATGAAGACAGATTTCTTCCAAAGACTTTTAGTAACATGCTTTATCTGATGTACTGTTCCATAAAGCTGGACGCCTTTCCGCTGCAACTCTGCAAGTCACCAAATAACATGGTTGGTGAAAAGGTCCATGCTTTTGGTAACTGTACATTGAGGTCCTGAGTTTGTAACTTTCTACTTTATGTACTTTATCCTTTTTGTAATAGATAAGGATGCGAGCTATGGCATGTCATAGTCACAAGTCAAAAGGCAATCTACCTTTTGACTCTACAATTGATTTTATGTGTATCTAGTCAATTGTATCCAGCTGGCTTTCAAAGTATAGCCGGCTGTAGGATGTTGTATAAGTATCTCATGTTCTTGTATCTTTCGAATATGATTTTGTAACACTTGTAATAGAACATAGAGAAGGCAATATACTGCATTCTTGAAAACCAAATACTTGTGTTCTTTGTGTTCTGTCTCTTATATTACTTGTGTTCATAGTGTCACTACTTGGTTAATCCAGTTTACTGTTTGATCTAAGTTTAGTTCATCTCCTCTTTGTGTTGTTGTGTTGTAACTTATACCCTTCAACGATCCTGCATTTGGTATCAGAGCTATTCCAGGCTCTTGATATAAGATCTCACCATCTTAAGATCCCTCACACACACAAATACTAAACTTTTCAAATGGCAGCCATTTCCAAAACTGATATGGAAACTGGAACCATGAACAAGTCCCCACTGATCACTCTTGATGAGTTTGACACTTGGTGTTTAAGAATAGAAGGTTTCATCAGGTCTCTTGATTCAAGAATGTGGGAGTATATTGAGAATGGACCTTTCATACCCAGCACACCTTCTGCTACTGGTGCTGGTATGATTCCCAAAGATATGGCTAACTACTCTGGTGAAGATAGGAAGATAGTAGAGATAGACAGAAAAGCCATGACAACTCTTCAAACTGCCCTTCCAAACTCTGTGTACAGAGGTTTCAAGAAGTGCAAAACAGCCAAGCAGCTATGGGATGCACTGAAACTAATGTATGAGGGTCTTCTGAAGCCAAGGAGAACAAGAAGGATCTCCTGAAGCAGCAGTTGAAAACTTCACCTTCAAAACAGGTGACACCATGACTCAACAGTACTTCAGGTATGTTGAGATTGTGGATACCCTTGTGGATGGAGGAGTTTCTCTTGAAAACAGAGACATTGTAAGGAAGTTCATGTCCTTACATCCTAGGCAATGGACACATACTATGTGGTGATCAAGAGAACTGAAAATCTCAAAACTCTTACTCTGACAGAGTTATATGGGATTCTCAGTGGCTACCAGATGGAGATGAACATGCAAGGTTCATCTGGCAACTCTAACAATCAAATAGGTTCTGCCCTACATATGGTTGAAAGGGATAGCATAGAACCCAAACATCATCTCTTATGCTACCCTGACAACTCACCCAAGGGTCCTTTTATCACCTTCCCAGAGACACCAAGGGAGAACTACACTCAAGGAAGCCCATTCCAAGAGACAAGCTCTTCTCAAGCTTTTGTGTCTTCTGATGAAAGCTGTGGCAACTCTTTTTTCACTCTTGAAGACCTAGACTGTATCCACCCAGATGATCTGGAATATATGGAAATAGTCCAGCAGATGGCTTTTCTCACTCACAGAGCCAAGAAGTTCTACAAGAGGACTGGAAGGAAGTTTTCAAGCAATGCAACCAGTGGAAAGTTTGGACTGGACAAAGGCAAAGTCAAGTGTTATAACTGTAACTTGATGGGCCACTTTGCCAGAGAGTGTAAGGCACCTAGAACAAATGGTGGCCAAACACAATCCAGACCAAACTACACTAACAAAGCTCTCCATAATAAAAAGTCAAAGCAGCAAGCTACTGTTGCTGTTGAAGAAGGAGGCTTTGACTGGAGCTTTCAGGTGGAAGATGCTTCTCCAAACCAAGCACTGATGGCAGATCATGATGAAGCTAAGATATTGGAACATCTCTGTACTCCTAAATGCATTGCTAAAGTTTACAGGTCCTATAACTTGGAACTGAGATCTGATGTTGAGTCCTTAAACATTTTAAAATTTGATTTTAGAAAGTCTAAAAATGATTATAAGCTGAAAATAGAGGACTTAGAGAAAACCATTTCAGTTCTAAAACATGAACACATAGATTTTAGGACTCAAATTAAAGATCTTATAACCAAGTTAATTGAGTGCCAGGCTGAGCTTGTGATTAGCAAAGCCAGGGTAGAAAAGAGTGTTCTTGAAGAGGAGACCTTCAAGAACATGATATTCTTATCCCTGCACAACAAAGTGTGCTATTAAAACAGACAGGGACTGGGATTAAATGAGATAGCTCATCCACACACAATCTTGTCAATAAGATCTCCTAGGTGTGGAACTTGTGAAGATGAGCTTCCTCTCATAGATCCAATGAGTGAGGAGGATGAAGAAGAGATAGTGAAGAATCCCTCTACAAAGAGTGAAGAGGAGGATTCCAAGAAGGGCCATAATCCTCTGAGGAGAAAGTGAAGACTGTGATGACCAAGTCCATGAGAAAGAACTTGATCAGAAAGAGCAAAAGAAAGGCAAGGAAGCCTCAAGAGATCAAGGCTACTTTTGACTCTAAGTAGAAACAAGTTTTATTTCTGCAGGGTTTAAAGTGGTAGGGACTGAAGACATCAACCAAAACTCTTCTACTAAGAGTTCTGGTTCTTGTTCAACTCATCTCAGTAGCAAGAAGAAGACTGATCTGCTGTGTACCACTGCTGCATAGCCTGGACCATCAAACTCCAAGCACAATCCTCAGCCCAAGAGGACTGTCTCAGCATCTGCAAAGATGAAGGTGGAGAAGGAAGTGACCAAAGACAGTCTTACTCTCAAGAAAAGGCTCTTGTGAAGAAGAAGATGAACTGTGTTATGTGTGACAGCACCACTCATATTGCCAAGGATTGTCCCTTCAATCCTAAAGGTACTGTCCATATGGCCAAAACAAAGGCTTCAAAGAGTTCTAAGAAGATTCAAGCTTCGGAAGGAAAACCAGTTTCCTTCAGAAGTTCCAAATCTAACAAGAAGGGAAGTGGAAAATTCTCTTCGGAAGAATATTGGTCTTGGAAGAAAGGAGTTATTTCGAAGCACTGAAGTCTGCTGCAGTGTCTGCAGAATCTTCCGAAGGTTCAGTCATCAAAACTTCTAAAGTTCCAAAAGCATTTAAAGTTTTGAAGGTCAAGTCCAAGACTCCAAAGGTGGTATGGACTGAAGATCATGTTAGGTTGGACTCATTTTAGTATAGATGTTTACTTTACATTGTAATAGGACTTTTGTTAGTTTCATTTTGTATATTGTTTGTAATTAGCAGTTTTGGCAGTCCAGCGAAACTGTGAGCGAATCTATACATTTGCTCACAGTTTGCTATTTTGGTTTACCCGGCGAACTTGTGTTCTGCTGGGCGAAACTATAGTTTCGGCATGACAGTTTCGCTGGTAGCGAAACTGTCAGCGAATCTATGACTGCTATATATACTATTGTCATTTCACTTTGTTCAAAAAGCTTGCAAAACCCTAATCGTGGAATTCTATTGCAAGCTACCATTTCTAAGCAGTTACTTCATTGAAATACAATTGTGCTTATTGTTATTGAGTGAGTTTGTTCATTTGAGTACCAATTATGTCTTGATTCATCATATTCACTTCTCAATTGTTGTTATTTGGATTGTGTGTTTGATATTGATCAAATTATCCTATCAATTGTACTGTTCATCGATCACATGGACCAACAATATGGTATCAGAGCCTTAGTGGTCTTGATTTGTTGAGTTTTTGTGGTTTTGGTCAATATCTAGTTTCAATCAATTTTCAGTGGATTATCAGCTGTTTTTGGCATGGAAATTGATTGAATTATGCTCGTTCTTGATTGAGGAAGATTCTACAATCATCAGATCTCAAATTCATTGAGTTTTGGATGATTTCAGATTGATTTTGAGGTGAAAAAGGGTTTTGAGATCGACCAGCGAAATTACTGTTCTTACAGCGAAACTGTCATCTTCATTCAGCGAAATTATGAGTTATTTTGAATCAGAAGTTGTTTTCTAGAGTTTCAGCGAAAGTATTCCCTTGAACGAAAGTTCATTAGTGTTTTTGACCAATCATCAAGCGAAATTGCTGCCGAATCTATTTTTGAACGAAAGTTCAAGCTTGTTTCCTGCGAATTTAGCAGCGAAACTAAGCAATTGTTGTCTCTGTTCAAGTGAAAGTGCTGCCGAAATTGCAAGCGAAAGTGTCTGTTTTTGCGAAAGTATCTGCGATAGTATTGTTTCAGCGAAACTGTTAGCCAAGTCACCTCTTTCAGCGAATTTGTTAGCGAATTTGTCAGCGAAATTATCAATTTTTCTGCCGAAACTATCATGTCGAAATTAACTACTCTTACACTTGCGGATCTTGAAAGTGTTGCTCCTAATAGACCTCCAAGACTCATTAATGGAGATAATTTTGAAGATTGGAAGAGATGTCTCAAAGCTTTCTTTTTCTACACAGATCATAATCAATGGGAATCGATTATTTCAGGTCCTCATATACCTACGGTTACGGTTGGTGATGTCGTTTCTCAGAACAAAGACCCATCTTCTTATACTGAAAGAGATCTGAAACTGATTGATCGTGATCAAAAAGCTTTTGGTGCTCTAACTCTCTGCTTGGCTCCAGATATCTACAATCGTTTTGCAGAGCATAAAAATGCTAAATCTCTTTATGATGCTCTCTGTGAATTCTATGATGGGAATGCAGATCTGGTGAAAGACAAGAGTATTCAAGCTGAAAAGGAGTTCAATTCGTTTGTAGGATACAAGAATGAAAGTTTGACAGATCTGACAAATCGTTTCTTAACCGTCTCAAGCACTCTGAAGAAGTATGATGAAAGACTCTCCAACAGTGAACAAGTTAACAGGCTTCTCGATTCTCTTCCACCACAGTGGAGTCTTCAAGTGAGGATGCTCAAACAAGAAAGAGGTTTTACAGATTATAAACTGATGGATATCATTAACAAGTTGAAATCTTTTGAGTTGGATATGAAGAGAAGAGAATTTAACCAGACTATGATGCCCACATCTGGTTTTTCTCAAAATGCTGCTTTGTTGTCATCCGCTGCAAACTCTCACATTCAAAATCCAATTCAAGGAGGGAGCAATACAAGTAATTTCTCGAGTGGTAGTAATCATGTTGGAAAAGAATTGGGAAATTCTAAGGTGAATGCTGAAACTTCAATTTCATCTGAAACAATGGCTCTTTTTGGAATGTTTGTTCAGAGCTATGAAGCTCTTGTTGCCGGTGAATTGAAAGGTAAAGGAATGACTATGGAGGATATGTATCAGGTTGATCCTGATGATTTAGAAGAAACTGACATTCAATGGCAAATGGCGATGTTAAGAGCCAGGAGATTCATGGAAAGAACAGGAAGAAAGAACTTTGGTGGTCAATCATCTACCTCAAAACTAGGATTTGATAAGTCAAAATTGAGGTGCTTTAACTGTAAACAATTGGGACATTTTAAACGTGAATGTCCATTACCAATTGTCACAGATCCTAGTAACACTGGAGTACCAAGATTGACAGCAGAGAAAGAAAAGGAAGAAGGAAATTCAAAAAAGGAGTCAGCTTTAATCTCAAACTTTGACTGGAGTGTGGAGGTGGAAGAAACAAGATCTGAAATAAATCACGCGTTAGTTGCTGAGGTTGTGGAAAGTGATGAGATGGAAGTTGATAAAGATGGATTTGTGCTGTTCAAGGAATTCAAAGGAACAAATGAATCTTCAGTAAAGGAGAAAGAAGAAAAGGCAGATGGAGAGGAGAAAGAGGAAATTACAGGTTCAGATGAAGAAAGGAATTCAAAAGCTGCGAAAGGAAAAGAGAAGAATGATGCGGCCGCTACTGTTGAGGAAAGGAAATCAAGTACTCCAGCATGCATGTGCGATAAAGCTTTAGCTGCCGAAAGGATAGTAATGGGACTTCCTTATGAGGTAATACAGGATATGTGCTCATCTGCTTGCAAAATTAGACTTTTTGGGATTTATAAGGCTAATCGTTTGTTAATTGATAATGAAAAGGATTTAAAACGAATTAATGATGAACTTAAAATGAATGAATCAAAATATTTTGTGAAATTAAATGAGGCTTTAAAAGAAACTGATCATTTAAAAAGAATTGTTTTGGAAAGAAATGTAGAGGTTAATACTTTGACTGAACGGGTTGCTCTTGCTGAATTTGAAGCAAGCAAACTTCAGTCAAAGTTAGATAAATGGACTATTTCTGGAATGAAACATGATGATCTTTGTAAATCTCAACGGGGAGCAAGAATTAAAACAAGTTTGGGTTATGAAAATGTACAGGTTATCCTCCTCCTAGTACATACTGTTATTCTCCTATGCCTGTTCCTCATCCTTCTAATGATTTAATCAAATCAGATACTGACAGTATGTCTGCAGGTTTAGTCGGAAATAACTCTAAGTATATTCGTGAAGACTACGACTATGGACCAACTAGTGGGCTTGGATGCACTAGTTCTAGTACACCTGACAATCAGCAGTCTGTTTTAGATAATAAGTCTAGTTTAAATTCAGTGTTTGTTTCTAGTTCAAATGTAACAGACTTGAATGTCTCATGTTCTCTTGATAGTTCTATTTCATCTTGTACTTCAAATCATGATAGTGATGATTTTTGTTCTAGTAATGAATGCAATGAATCTGATGTTTCTCCTAAAACAACTGAGCAACTTAAAATTAATTCTTTCGAAAAGTTCTTTTCTCACCTATTCCATCTTTCATACCATTAAATATGACATCATCAGAAAAATGTAGTTCGTCTTTATCTGACACTGGTACCAATGGTACGAGTTTTACTGATTTGTCAGAAGAATCATGTTTTGATTTTGACAAGAAGAACTCTGATTCAATAAACAAAAACATCATGAGATGTATGAGACATTCAGTGATGTTGATTCTAGTTTGTCTGAATGTGATGAGGAGATTATTATTGATCCTATTTTTACCTCATCACATCATCGACCTAGATTCAAACATCATTGTTTCAGGTGTGGTGGAGAGGATCATCTTATCAAAAATTGCCCTTTCATTCAAAGATCCTCTAATAGGAATTGTTTTGGGAATAAATTGACAAAATTGGTTAATAATTTCTTTTGTAAAAAATCTGCTTCTTTAAAAACAAAAGTTGTTCAATCTTGGGTCCCTATTGCTCCTGGCTAAATGATTTGTTAATTCATTTCAGGGATCCTCTTCAAAGATTGTACACAGTCTGTGGCATGTTGATAGCGGATGTTCCAAGCATATGACGGGATTAAAGGATTTGTTGACCAATTATCGGATTATAGATGGAGGATATGTGGCATTTGCTGGAAATAAGAAGGGTGGAAAAATGATTGGACAAGGAGAAGTTACCAATGGTTCTCTTACTCTAGAAAAAGTCAACCATGTTCCTGAATTGGCTTTTAATCTTCTGAGTGTCTCTCAAATTTGTGATAAAGACATTCCTGTTCTATTTAAATCTGACGAATGTTTATTTTTAAAATCAGCGATAGCTATTCCGGAGGATTTAATTCTCATGCGTGCTCCAAGGAAACATGATACATATCTTCTTGATATGAATTCAAATGAGTCAAAGGCTACTGCAACTTGTCTTCTCTCAAAAGCATCAACCTCTGAGTCACTCTTGTGGCATCGTCGCTTAGGCCATGTCAATTTTAAGATAATTAATAAATTAGTCAAGAACAATCTTGTTAGAGGACTTCCTTTAAAAGATTTTTCTGTTACTGAAAAATGCATGGCATGTGCCAAAGGGAAACAACATAAAAAACCTCATAAGCCCAAACTTTTAAATAGCATATCAAGTCCTCTTGAGTTGTTACATACTGATTTATTTGGGCCAATTAGTGTTAAATCAATTGCTAAAAAATCTTTTTGTCTTGTTGTTACAGATGATTTCTCACGTTATTCATGGGTGAGGTTTCTTGCACACAAAAGTGAAGTTGCAGAGGAATTGCAGAAATTAATCATTTTTATTGAATCAGTCAGTAAGAGAAGAGTTATGGGATTAAGAAGTGACAACGACACTGAATTTAAAAATCAGATTCTTGATTCATTTTGTGCTCAAAAAGGGATTGTGAGACAATTTAGTGCTGCAAGAACACCCCAGCAGAACGGTATTGCAGAAAGAAAGAATCGCACTCTTGTGGAAGCTGCTCGTACAATGTTGATAGAATCCTCATTACCCATTATTTTCTGGGCTGAAGCTGTTAATTGTGCATCTTATGTTCTAAACAGGGTGCTAATTGTGAAAGATAAAGTGAAGACTCCTTATGAACTTTTTCATAAGAGGAAGCCACTAATTGATTTCTTTCGACCATTTGGATGTTCTTGTACTCTTCTGAATACTCAATCTCAAAAGACAAAATTTGGTGCTGTTTCTGACGAGTGTTATTTTGTTGGATACTCTTCTTCACAAAAGGCGTACCGAGTTTATAACAAGAGAACACGTATTGTTCAAGAGTCATTCTATGTTGATTGGCAAGAATCCAATCCTTCTGAAGTGAAATCTGAACCTGCATGGTTCTTTGACTCCAATACTGTGTTCAATTCATTTAATTTGCCAGTTTTCGATGATGATACATCAATTCCAAGTACTCAAACGAATATTATTCCATCATCTCCATCGTCTGTTCCATCCATCCCGCTAGTAAATGATGTTGTTTCAACTGATGTCAACTCATCGTCTCCAATGCCTGATCAAGCTCCATTATCTGATTTTTATCTCCTACATCTCCTAACTTACCTGATTCCACACCTGTCATTGATACACCTTCATCTAATCTTTCTCCGGACATGGCTGATACTTCTTCAACTATCTTTCCTTCTTCAAGTGATTACAAAACTTTGAAAGATCATCCGCTCGATAATGTGATTGGATCTGTTTCTGATGGTGTTCGCACGCGAAGTCAATCTGGACTGATTAATGTTTGTCTTTTCTCATGCTTTATTTCTCAAATTGTTCCAAAAAATGTTCATGCTGCTCTACAAGATCCTTGTTGGGTAGAATCTATGCAATTGGAACTTCAACAGTTTAGAAAGCTTCAAGTTTGGACCTTAGTTGATTTACCTCCCAACAAATATCCAATTGGCACAAAATGGGTATTTAAGAACAAACCAGATGATCGGGGTGTGGTGGTGCGCAACAAATCTAGACTTGTAGTGCAAGGCTTTGCTCAAGAAGAAGGAATTGATTATACAGAAGTCTTTGCTCCAGTTGCTCGTCTTGAAGCAATCAGAATATTTCTTGCTCATGCTGCTCATAAACAATTCAAAGTTTACCAGATGGATGTGAAATGTGCTTTTCTCTACGGAGACATTGATGAGGAGATATATGTGTGTCAACCACCAGGCTTTGAAGATCCTGATTTTCCTGATAAAGTGTATAAACTTGATAAATCTTTGTATGGTCTTCATCAAGCACCCAGAATCTGGTATGAGACTCTTACGCAATATCTTCTAAGCAATGGTTACTCTCGTGGTACCATTGATATGACCTTATTTAAAAGAGAGGTGAATGGTGAAATGATCTTTGTTCAAGTGTATGTCGATGATATTATTTTTGGATCTACAAACTCTCAATTGTGTAGAGAGTTCGAAGAAGTGATGAGCCAAAGGTTTGAAATGAGTATGATGGGTGAAATGTGTTTCTTTCTTGGGTTGCAAGTTGAAAACAGAAAGAAGGAATTCTTATTCATCAAGAAAAGTACATTAAAGATATTCTGAAGAAATTTAAGATGGATGATGCGTCTACTGAGATGACTCCTTTTACTGCTCAGACATGTCTAACTCCGGATGAAAATGGAAAACCAGTTGATCCTCATCTTTTTCGGTCTATGATTGGCTCTCTCATGTATCTTACTGCAAGTCGTCCTGATATCACTTTCGCTGTTGGTTACTGTGCTAGATATCAGTCGGCTCCAAAGGAATCTCATGAGAAAGCTGTCAAACGCATATTTCGTTATCTCAAAGGATCGTCTCGTCTCGGGTTGTGGTATCCGTATGGTGGAAATTTTGATTTACATGCTTACTCTGATAGTGATTCCAATGGTTGCAGGTTAAACAGAAAATCTGTGTCTGGAGGTTGTCAATATTTGGGAAATTGTCTGGTATCCTGGCAGAGCAAGAAACAAACTACTGTTTCTCTTTCTACAGGGGAAGCTGAATATATTGCTGCCTCCAGCTGCTGCTCTCAAGTTCTCTGGATCCAACATCAAATGATTGATTATGGCATTAATTTCCTTCATACACCTTTATTCTGTGACAATGAGGCTGCCATTGGAATTGCTAAAAACCCCATTCATCATTCCCGCACAAAGCATATTGAAACACGAATCCATGCTATTCGTGATGCTCAAGAGAAGGGTTTCATTAATATTATATCCATCGATACAAAAAATCAAAAAGCTGATCTTTTCACAAAAACATTTGATAAACCTCGTTTTTATGAATTGATTTCTATGCTTGGGTTAATATCTTTTTAAAAATTTTCATTTTCTATTTCTTTATTAACAAAAAATTTATAACAAACATATAAAATAATTATTTAAAATGACAATTCATTGATAATAATCGCAATATGAAAATAAAAATTTGGGGGAGTAATATCATTATTCTGAGATTGGAATTTAACATGATGAGAAATGATTGTATATTCTCTAAAAATTTTATTTACATGACCAGTACTTCTATGAGAAATGATAGTAACTGTTACTGGATTCTGTTTCACATTAAAAAAAAGGAAATGGATCAGATTCTTTAACGATATGCTTGATAGACTCTGCCTGACGAATGAAGTAGACAGCAGCTTTTTGATTAAATTAAACTTTATGCTTAAGAATGTCTGGATTTACTCAATCGTTTTGGATTGCACAAAAACTGAGTCCTGACAAAAATTGGATTGAGAATGAATCTTTCGTTCATTTTGCTTTGTTTTGTCATCATCCTCTGCTGGTATATTTAGTGTCAAGATGTCTTGTGTCTGTGCTTATCTCCTCTGCTGTACGTGAGTACTGACCTGGAGTGATGATCTCCTCTGCTGTACGATAGTACTGACCTGGAGCTCTCATCAGCACATGTTCAAATGGTTATCTCCTCTGTTATACGTGAGTATAGATCTGGAGCTCTCACCATTTTGATATAATTATGTCAAATCATCTTATCGATGAATTTCTCTCAGAATGAAATATTCTGTTGATAATCATTTGCACACTAATTCACAAACCTTGTTCTTTGAAGATTGATTCATAATTCAAGAAATCCTGAGGTTGGGTGAGGGTTTTTGTTTTACCAAATGATTGTGGGGTCTTGCATTTTAAAGCATCTAATCGAACCTTAAATGAATCATAAGCTGTTGTTCGAAAAAGGATAAGGCATGAGTTTAAGTGGACAATTATATCAGCAATCGTTATTGATTTGTTCTAATTTCAGTTGTTTCTGTGCAGATTGTGATCAGATCTTGTATTCAGTATGATCTCATGACTGGTAGATGATTTTTTGATCATCTTTATGTTCTAAAATATTTAGAGAATGTGATCTCTGATTATTTTAGATCTCATTATTAGATGTGCTTCCTTTAAGTATTATAATTAAAAAAATTAATAATAATAATAATAAATAAAAAATAAAAAATAATAATAAAAAAAATAAAAAAATAAAAAATAAAAAATAAAAAATAAAAAAATAAAAAATAAAAAATAAAAAATAAAAAAAAATAATAATAATAAAATTAAAGGTGCGAAAGTATTCTTTCGCTAATAATTTCGCAAAGCGAAACTGCAATTTCGCTAGGTTGGATAATAAGTTGTTAATCAGTTACCTCCTAGCGAATTACAGTTTCACTGGGCGAAACTGTAAATTAGCGAAATTACAGTTTCACTGGGCGAAACTGTAAATTAGTGAAATTACAGTTTCACTGGGCGAATATGTAAATTAGCGAATTACAGTTTCACAGGGCGAAACTGTAAATTCGCCAGACGAATTTATAGTTTCGCTGTCTGCGAAACTATTTGCTATATAAGTCATGTTTGCGAATTTTCTCTCATAATTTCGCACACCGCTCAGTTTCTCTTTTAGGGTTTTTCGTAACTTTTAAGGCGATTTTGACTTGTGTTTGTGATTTGGTCTGATTTTTCGTGAGATTCACTTCGTATGTGAGTTTCGAACACTGATTCACCTTCTAATCTGGATTAAATAGTCTATTCTCAAGTTATCTAGATTGTGTCTCTTCGGTGGTTTCGCTGTTCGTTCAGCGAAACTACTAATTTCTCTGCGAAATTGAACGAAAGTTCACATCTTTTCTGCGAAACTGTAAAGTTATGCTGTCCGAGCAAACTTAACAGTTTCGCCATATCTTTTCTAATTTCGCAATGACTGATCTTTAATTTACACAGTTTCGCTTGTATTTTCTTATGTCAGCGAAACTAATTTGTAATAGCGAAACTAAGTTAATATTTGGTGAAACTAATTGCGAAACTACTTTAATTCATTCTAATCTTGTCGAAACTAATTTTTGTTCTGCGAAAATAACAAGTTTCAATGAGCGAAATTATAGTTTCGCTTGTCGAAACTGTTTGTTTTCCTTGTCGAAATTGTCTTTGAGTCAGCGAAACTATCATGTCTTAGTGAGCGAAACTATTGTTTCGCTTGCCGAAATTGATTGTTTCTTTTGTTTTTGTTTTATTTTCTTCTTTTCAATATTTCTTATTCAAATTTATTTGTTGTTCTTCTCAGGTTATCATGGCGAATCTCAAGTTTGATGAGAGGAATAACATCACTGCCATATTAGACGATACTATTCCAAAGGCGGCCGGATTTCGTGACTGTATTAGATGGCTTCAGAGATCACCCATTGCATATGCTATCTCTCACTCACCCACTATCTATGATCTTCATATTAGAGATTTTTGGAGATCAGCAGAATACAACACTGGAGGAGATGTACAGAGAATCTCAGCTAGAGTGTTTGATCATGATATAACTATTACTGCTGAGAGCGTGTCGAGGATTCTTAGACTAGAAGATGATACTGGTGATGAAGTGGATATGACGGAGTCTGAAGTATTCCAAGCTTTCAGACAAATGGGGTATGAGGGACCAGCTTTTGGTTCGAGGAAGGAGATTAAAAAGTCTTTTTTATCTAAGGAATGGAGATATATAGCTCATGTTTTTATTATGTGCTTAGATCACCGTAAGGGTGGATCCGATGGACTTAATCTTGACTGGGCCAAAGCTATGGTGATATGTTGTAAAGGGGAGAAAGCAAACATTGCTAGACTGATCTTTGTGTGTATGGCAGAGAATGTGATGGCTGTGAAGAAGGATAAATGGTTGTTATATCCTCGCTTTATTCAAATGATTATTGATGATCTTATTCCTGATGTTCCTAAACATGGTGAAGTCAAGAGATTAGTGCAGATGAACCCTCGGATATTTGCTGATTGTTGTGCTATCCGCCATGATTTCAGTGGTAAAATCACTCATCTCTGGGAAAATATGTACCCTCCAGAACGCTGGAATTATATCAGACGGGTCGTTGAGTCTGAAAACAAAAGGACTGAGGAAACAAGGGTGCAACAAGCTGATGCAGCTAAGAAGAGAAAGAGATATGCAAAAGAGAAAGATTATGATTTTGAAGAAGATATAGATGCACAAGCAGAGGAGATAAGGGTGGAGAAAGAACGGAGATCTAAAAAGAAAACTGACTTTGTTGAGCCTGAACGGAGATCAAAACATCGACACGAGGGTTTCACAGCAAGGAAAGAGGCTAGTGCTGGTCTTGATGAGGATGTTATTCGTAGTCTAAATACTTCATTGGCCAATGAGTTGAGTATGATAAAGACTAAACTGACGAATCAGGAGATTAGGGAAAAACAGAAGGATGAGGTAATTGAAGGAATGAAAAAGATGTTGGTTGACCAGAATAATTTGATTAAGAGATTGTTTGAAGAAATCTCTCAGATGAAAGCTGCTGCTGGCCTACCTAGTCAACTAACTCAATCTGAGTTAGATGATATGACTGATATATCTAAGTACTCATTCTTGAATGTGGGTACTTCATCCAAGGTAGGAGAGGGCACTTCTGGAGCAGCTAATACTGAAGCAGGGGAACAAGAGATCCCAAGAGAAGATGCTGGAAGAAATGAGGATGATGATATTATTGAAGCAGGGTTTGTTAACCTACAGTTTGATTTTGATAAGGATAGTGTAGGTGAAGAAGTGGTTGTTACTGCTACCACTGAGGGAATGTCTGATAAAAGAAAAGGTTTGATTGATGAAGAAGAGGAGGATGAGCAATTGGTTGATTATGATTCTGAACCAGAGTTTTATGAAGTAGATGAGAGACCACTGGTGTATGTTGCTAAGAAGGGAGATGATGAAGCTGATGTGTTTGAGATGGATAAAAATGACTGGTTGGTGAAGGAGAAGGAGGCTGAAGAACTTACTCCTTTGTTTCAAAATATGGAAGGTTTAAGCAGGAAAGAGGCAGACAAGAGGATAATAAGTTGGTGTTATAATCCTAGTTTAAAGATGTTTATGATTAAAAGAAGAGGAGGTCATATCAGCTACATGCACAAGAGGAAGGCTTTTAAGACCTTGCCCAAATGGGATCTGAGACGGTTGGCCACTTTGCCTTTGATTAATGCTCATTTAAGTGAAAAGGCAGTATTTCTTGAGAAGGTAATTAAAAATGGACTTAATGATAATTTTGAGTCATTTGGATACATGAAGGCTGAACGAAAAAGATCAAAGAAAGATATAGACTGGGAGACTGGCAAAGGGAGGATTGTTTTGAGAGTCAAACCACCAAAGACTGTAAACAGGGTAAGATTGGCTGATCCTCTTCCCCAACGTTTACAGGACTTTGAAAAGTGGTTTTATGATAATAACACTGGCGAGGCGGTGATTAGAGCCAAACACGGAAAAGAGTTTAGGGTGTTTGACCCGATGGAATTATTCAGCTTCAGTGATGAAGATCTCTTGACTCTTTGTGAAAATCATATTAAGGCTGGGGCAGGAGAGGAAACACGAAAAGAGGCAAGCTTGTTATGAATGTGGCAAACAAAATACGAGGAGTACGGGCGGAGGTAAAGAGTTTGGCTGAAAAGGTGAGAGCACAAGATGACTTTGCCATGGATGTTCAAGACATGACCAGGCAGTTTGCTAGAGTTAGTGGTCATTCTGAGGAAGCTGGTGATGCAGGAACTAACCTTGGAGGATCAGTGGCTGAAGCTTCTAAAGATGTTGCTGCAGGAGGTGATGAAGATAGCACAACAGCAGCAGAGGAAACCGGAGCCGACGAGTCAAATCAAGAGAAGTGAAGATAGTGAGGTCCAACCTAGGGGGAGTATTGAAGATCATGTTAGGTTGGACTCACTTTAGTATAGATGTTTACTTTACATTGTAATAGGACTTTTTTTAGTTTCATTTTGTATTTTGTTTGTAATTAGCAGTTTTGGCAGTCCAGCGAAACTGTGAGCGAATCTATACATTCGCTCACAGTTTGCTATTTTGGTTTACCCGGCGAACTTGTGTTCTGCCGGGCGAAACTATAGTTTCGGCATGACAGTTTCGCTGGTAGCGAAACTGTCAGCGAATCTATGACTGCTATATATACTATTGTCATTTCACTTTGTTCAAAAAGCTTGCAAAACCCTAATCGTGGAATTCTGTTGCAAGCTACCATTTCTAAGCAGTTACTTCATTGAAATACAATTGTGCTTATTGTTATTGAGTGAGTTTGTTCATTTGAGTACCAATTATGTCTTGATTCATCATATTCACTTCTCAATTGTTGTTATTTGGATTGTGTGTTTGATATTGATCAAATTATCCTATCAATTGTACTGTTCATCGATCACATGGACCAACATGGACATTTAAGAAAGACCAAGTGATTGAAAATTTTCCATCAACAACAGCTCAAGATCCTCCTAGTACAACCATAGGATCTATTACTGTTGAATTACCTTCTGTAATGAGCCCAAGTCAAGCAAGGCTTGGGTTCCAGGTGTAACTAATCATTCTCTTTGTGTAGGGACAGCTGAAGACAGACAGAAATGTCTGGATCATAGACAGTGGTTGCTCCAGGCACATGACAGGCAATAGGTCACTACTCTAGAACTTGAAAGGATTGATGGAGGACCAGTTGCTTTTGGAGGAGATAAAGGCGGTTACATTTTTGGAAGGGGCAAGGTCACAAATGGTAAGCTCAGCATAGAAAAGGTAAACTTTGTAAAGGAGCTTGGATACAATCTTCTAAGTGTATCTCAGTTTTGTGATCAAAGTCATAACGTGCTCTTTACTGAGCATGAGTGCATTGTTCTTAAGCCTGTTGTGGTCATTCCACATGAGCATATCCTGCTTAGAGCCCCCAGGAAAGGAAACATGTACAAGATGGATTTGCAAGAAACCTCTCCCTCTGGAGAAGTTTCATGCTTTCTGTCTAAAGCCAACAGTGATGAGTCTTTCCTATGGCATAAAAGAATGTGCCATGTAAACTTTAAGAACATGAATAAACTGATTAAGCATGATTTGGTAACTGGAATGCCAAAGAAAGAGTTTACAAGTGATGACCACTGTGTTGCATGCCTGAAAGGGAAGCAACATAAGGTATCTCACAAGCCTAAGGAAAAGAACTCTATCACTACACCCCTACACTTGTTACATATGGATCTCTTTGGCCCCACCAGTGTAATGAGTTTAGGAAGGACCTTATACTGTCTAGTGATCACAGATGACTTTACAAGATTCACTTGGGTTTTCTTCCTTAGAACTAAGGATGAGACTCCTGAGATTCTAAAGAATTTCATCTTAAAGATTGAAAATCAATCTGATCACAAGGTCAAGATCATAAGATGTGATCAAGGAACCAATTTAAGAACCATATCCTTGATACATTCTATGATGAAAAGGATATTACAAGACAATTTAGTGCTCCCAAGACTCCTCAGCAAAATGGTGTTGCTGAAAGGAGAAACAGGACACTGATTGAAGCTGCAAGAACCATGCTGTCCGACTCTAAACTGCCCATCACCTTCTGGGCAGAGGCAGTCAACACTGCCTGCTATGTGCAAACTAGAGTTTTAGTAGTTAAGACTCATGGCAAAACTCCTTATGAACTTTGGCACAAGAGTAGACCTTTCATTGGTTTTCTCAGGTCATTTGGATGTCCTTGCACCATCTTGAATACCAAAGATCAAATTGACAAGTTTGCTGAGAAATCAGATGATGTACACTTTATTGGATACTCTTCCCAAGCTAAGGCTTATAGATGTACAATCTCAGAACTAGAATTGTTAAGGAGTCAGCTAATGTGACTTTCAATGAACACACACCTTGTGTTGTTGATTCTGGTCCGGATTGGTTGTTTGATCTTGATTTGGTTACCAACTGTTTTAACAAATCTTGTGAGAATTTTTCAGGATCTGCATAAAATTTAAATACAGAAGATCCTGATCCAATATTTGAGCTAGGAAGATCTTCAAGACATATATCTTCAGCTCCAGTTAGAACCACTTCTGCAAATGAGGTTTCTGTCAGCCCAACAATGACAAATTCAGCTGATACATCTGGTATGCCTTCAAATTCCAGCTTAGAGGCTCTACAACCAGATAAGAACACCTCAACTGTGGAAGGCAACAATGGTGATGGTGACAGTGACCAATAATTTCTTGATGCCACTAATCACACCATAGATAAGAACATCAATGATGTCACACACTGCTTGGATCAAGTTTCACTTGAAAAGTGTGCTGACGTGGTGGGAGAAACATCTATGCCAGATCTAAATTTGAAAAAATTAGATCTTTCTCAACAACTTCTGTGATCCCTCAGCTTAGGATCCACAAGTCTCACCCTACCACAAACATCACTGGAGATGTTGTCTCAGGGGTAAAGACAAGAGGACAAACCCATGAAGCAAATGTTTGTCTTCACTCTTGTTTTCTATCCCAGATAGACCTAAAGAAAGTTGATGAAGCTCTAAAGGATGGAAGTTGGGTTGAAGCTATGCAACAAGAGCTGCTTCAATTCAAAAGGCAGAAAGTTTGGAACCTTTGTCCTCTTCCTTCTGGGAAGACTACCATTGGAACCAAATGGGTGTTTAGGAAAAAGAAAGATGATAGAGGCATCATCATCAAGAACAAAGCTAGACTGGTTGTTCAAGGATACACACAAGAAGAAGGGATTGACTACACTGATGTCTTTGCTCCAGTGGCAAGATTAGAAGCCGTTAGGATATTCCTGGCATTTGCTGCATCCAAGAACTTCAAGGTCTTTCAACTTGATGTGAAGTGTGCCTTTTTGTATGGAGTGATAGATGAAGAGGTTTATGTCAAACAGCCACCTGGTTTTGTAGATCCTGATCATCCTGATTATGTCTGCAAGCTTGACAAAGCTCTCTATGGGCTGCACCAGGCACCTAGGAAGTGGTATGAGACACTGTCTGAGTATCTCTGTAAACATGGATAAAGGAGGGGTACTATAGATGGAACTCTCTTCATCAAAGGACAAGGAAAAGACATATTGCTAGTTCAAGTATATGTGGATGACATCATCTTTGGTTCAACTAATCCAAAGCTCTGCAAAGACTTTGAGAAGCTGATGAAAGACAGATGTGAAATGAGTGCCATGGGGAACTCAATTTCTTTCTGGGAATTCAAGTGAAGCAAGTTAAAGATGGCATTCATAAGTCAGTCAAAGTATGTTCAGGACATACTCAAGAGGTTTAATATGACTTACTGTAAGATTGCTAAGACACCCATAGCCAGAAACCACTCTCTTGGTCCTGATCTTGAGGGGGAGTGTGTAGATGAGCATTTATATAGGGCTATGATTGGGTCTCTTATGTATCTTACTGCTAGTAGGCCTGATATCATGTTTGCTACATGTATTTGTGCAAGATATCAAGCCAACCCTAATATGTCTCACGGTATCACTGTCAAGAGGATTCTAAGATACCTCAAAGGTGCATCAACACTTGGACTATGGTATCCCAAGAATTCTGACTTCAATCTGTATGCCTATACAGATAGTGATTATGGTGGTTGCAACATGACTGCAAAGTCTACATCTGGGGGATGTCAATTTCTTGGTGGAAGGGTTGTCTCATGGCAATGCAAGAAACAATCATGTGTCTCTGCATCAACTGCTGAAGCTGAATACATTGCTGCTGCAAGCTGCTGTGCTCAAGTACTTTGGATTCAAAATCAGATGCTGGACTCTGGGTTAAACTTCAAGGAGACTCCCATTCACATAGACAACAACAGTGCTATCTCAATCACAGAAAACCCTGTGCAGCACTCAAGGACAAAGCACATCAATATCAGGTATCATTTAATAAGAGATAACTATGAAAAGGGATTAATTAAACTAATCAAGGTTCACACTGATGAACAATATGCTGATCTGTTTACAAAGGTCTTTGATGAACAGAGATTTAAATATCTTATATCAGCTATTGGGATGATCAACCTTGAGTAGATCTTTGATAAAACTAATTCTTATTATTTCTTAAAAATATGTGTGTCCTAAGTTTTCTAGTTCATCACTTTCATAAGCTCATGTTTTCTTTGGATGGAAAATTCTTTTTGAAGATTTTCCTTAGATTTTTGAAAAATTTCAGATACTTCGGAAGTTATGTGTTTAACTTCGGAAGTAGATCATGTCTTCCAAATAAATAACTGTCTAAGAAATTTACCTTCGGAAGTGTTTTCAAATTTATCTTCTGAAGCTTAAATACTTGTCTCAGACACTTACTTATTTTCAAGGACCATTTACTTCCGAAGCAAAATTAACTATCGGAAGCTTTGTTTGTTTATACACAAAGCACTCAAGTTTTAATTTTTCTTCCGAAAGAAAAATTTTCAAACCTCTCAGGAAATTCTTCCGAAGTCATTTTAGCTTCGGAAGCTTTTTAATTAAAACTTTCGAAGATAATTAACCTTCGGAAGCTTTTTGTTTTCCAAGAAAACTACTTTTTCAGAGGTGGGGCCGACATCCAGATTTCAAAGTTTATCCTCTTTCATTAAACTTTATCTGAAATCCTTCTCACATATAAACCTAATGGTTTCCCCCCTCTTTCTATCATCTGTCTTCCTCCAACCTAAAACCCCAAATTTCTCTCTGAAATTTCTTTCTTTCTTCTTTCTTCGTCCCTAAGCTACTTCAAAATGGCCAACCTTGCTCACAGAAATGATCCCAACTTTACCATGCAGCTACACAGACAACACAATCAAGTTGCTCTGTTACCCTCTGATAAAGATCCTTATTTCTCAGAGGTTTGCCATTTCTTATCTCTGTCCAACTACTTCACCTCCCTAACCATTGATCCTCCACTCTATGAGGATCAGTTGCTTGAATTCTGGAAGACCTACCAAGAGGTCATTATGGATGGGGAGAAGGCACTGTCTGCCACAGTGCAGGGGAGAACAATCTTCATCACTCCGACCATCATCAACCGACATCTTCAGCTGGATGATGAAGAAGGTGAGGTGTTTTTCCAAAAGGTAGCTGTCAATCATTCCTTTGAGCAGATGGGGTATGAGGGAGATTTCTCTGTAAAGACCTTCAGGAAAGGGAAGGTCTCATCCCAATGGAGATTCCTGATCCAAGTGGTCATCCACAGCTTATCAAACAAGCATGGTGGATGGGACCAGATTCCTGAAGATCTCTCCTTCATAGTCCATGGAATGGTTCAAGGGGTCAAATTCAGGTACTCTCAGTTTATTTATACAAATTTACTTGCAAATTTAGACTCCTTAGGATATTTCATGTTTCCTAGATATGTCCAGTACATTCTTAACTGTGAACTGGGCTCATAGTTAAAGGAAACAGTTAACATTCTTAAATTGGGACAGATGAAACATCTTTAAAATACTGAGAAAGTCCACTGTTGGATTCTCTGGGGTAGAAACACCCTAATCCCAAAAATGTTAGAGCTCATTGCTCAAGGTGACAACCTAGCAGCACAAGCTAGTGTTGAACCCACATCTACTACTTCCCAACCACCCACACAACCTCAAATCTCCATCACCTACCAAGAAAATCCAAACGAACCCCTGCTCAGACTATTCAGTCTGTGGAGGCCCCCATATACTAACCCATACAGGAAGAAGTGGACACTGGAGCTCCCACTTCTCCTGAGGAGCAAACCATTCCATCTCTTCAAGAATCAGTGCTGAGGTTCCTCATGCTCACCTGATGAGCTCATTAGCCCTACTGCCTTAAGCCATCACTCTGAGTCTCAACACTCAAGTGATCAACCTTCAGGGGATAGTTACCATCCCCAGCCTTTAGATCTAAACCAACCCATTCCCAACCTTGAGTTCTATACTGATGAAGATATAGGTTTCAGTGAGTACAATGAATCTCTCTTCTTTCCCCCTACTCAAAGAGATAAGTACTTCTGAGTCTCCTACATCTATCCCACATCAGTCACCTACAACTGAGGTGGACACTCCTAAACCTATTCAGGATGTCCATATGGAAGAGGCTCTCACTTCTAAAAGTGATTACATCATTAAGACCTCAACCATGGCAACTCAGCCCACTGACATCTCTACTGAGACTGCCAGTGAGCAGAGGAAATCCAGTAGCCAAGAACTTAGAACTGGTCATGAGAGAAAGGACTTTGGTCCAATCTTCTCCACCCCTAGTGGTTCTTCTGATGAAGATGAGGGGGATCTGAGACTAAAAGTGCAAAAACTGTCTAAAACATGCATTTACCTAGTCTCAAAGGTCAGTCACCTTGAATCTCAGGTGACTACCTTATAAAACAAGATCAATGATCAGCAACTTGAGATTTCATATCTTAAGGAAAAACTAGCTGGGAGACCCTTAAGGAGAGCTCAACCAAGATCACAAGAACCTATGGATGTGATTGACCTATCCTCCAGCTCACCTATGCAAGTGGGTGATGCTACCAAAAAGGGGGAGAAAGTCATTACAGCCATAGAACCTGGGAGTTCCTCTGAGAGAATAGACATTAGGACTCACCATCCTCACTTGCAACTGTGCATTCTCAGCAACCTCCTCTAGTTCACATTGATATGGACTACATAGACTCCTTCATACAGAGTATGTTTGAGGATGGGATACCAAGGGCTATGTCACCTTCACCATCCTTCAATCACATCATTGGGTGGAGGTATGATAACAACAGGAAGGCCCTCATCATCATAAGAGTTCAAGGACAGTAAGAAGTCTTCAATTTTCAGAACTTGGACTACTATGAAGGTCTGGATCTAGTCAACATGCCACTTGTCAACCCAAGCCAATCAAGACAAGCTGACAGACTGGCTAAAAGAATCCAAGATAGGATCATTGCAGAGTTCAGCCTAAGAAGGAGACTAAGGCAATAAGGTAATGTCATCGGTCAACTGGATGTTGAGGCAGACCCTAAGATTAGCTTCATAGGGGAAACCTTGACTGAAGGCCCAGTGACAGAACCTGAGAGCCCTGTCTCATCATCTCCAACTGCTGCAGAGATCCATATTCCTTCTGAGACACCTGCTGGTGAAGGTGCTTCTCAACCTCTATTTGCCTGAGCTCAGATGCTGCAACGAGCAATGAAGGCCAAAGCTCTCTCCACCCTGAGTCACAAAGGTCTATGAGTGACAAAAGGAAAAGAAAGATGACATCTGAGGAGATTGAGGAGGAGGAGAGAGAGAGGAAAAGGAGGCTAAGGGGAGAAAGTTCCTCTACTAAGTCTCCAAGACTCATGGAGTCTGCAATCAGGGCTGCCCCCAGACCAGATACTCAGAATGATGAGTTAAGAGCAGTCAGGATTAACTATCTGCAGACTAGGAACTATGACATAGATAGTGTCATCTCTCTCCCCTTGGATGAACTGAATGAGCTGGTTGATCTGGAAAGGTCAAGAGAGAAGAAGGAGGCAGAAGATACAGAACTCCTAGTACAAGTCAAAGAAGAGAGAAGAGAAAAGACTGTACAAAGGTATGACTACCCTCTCACCAGTTCAAGAAAGTCCCAAACAAGAGGATGTGGTTCAACAAGAACCTCAGGTAGATAAGGAAGAAGATAGAATCAAGATGATTAACTACCTGAGTGCCACAGGCCTCTATCAGGAAAATGCACTCCTTCCCTTACCTTATGACTATATTAAGTTTGAGTACTTAAAACAACTTGAGCTTGAGTTAGTCAAGGAAAGAAAGCAACAAAGAAGAAGCTGAGGGAAGAAGCTGCAAAATCAAGAGCCATCATCCAAAAGAGCATGAAGAAGTCTGCTGATAGCCAGAGGATGATGAGCTTCTTGAAGCTGTATGGATTCTCCGAAAGGAGACTTGGACCCATGTCTCTATCCACTATGGATGAACATATCAGGGTAATCAAGCAGAAGATTAAGAGTGAAGAGCTCACTGACTTACACTCCACTCCAAGTCAGGCCCCTCCTGAAGTGGAGGTTAAGGTTGAACACCAGACACAACACAACCCGGACCTCCTGCTAATGCTCAGCAAGCTTCATCTTCTGATCCAAGTAGGGTAAACCTCCCTCTCCATCTGAACCTAAGAGAGAGGAAGTCCCAGCTGAAAAAGACAGTGAAGATCAATCTGGTGCTGCAGGCCAGTCTTCTCAATTAAAATTTGGAAGAGAAAGAAGAGGATGGCTTCTAAACCAAGGTCTAAGAAGAAGAAGAAGCCTACATCCCCTTCTGAACCTTTGGATGAATCAGAACAGCCTGAGGATGTGCAGCCAGAGGATGCTCAATCAACTCCAACTTCAGTAGCTCCTTTAGCATCAGGAAGACCCATCTTGTCTTGGACATACACCACAAATCCAGAAAGGTGGCATGTTATTAGAGATCAAGGCATTAAAGACATTTATACATGGAAAGATATGTTTCAGTTGCCTCTGCATGACCTCTTTGACATGAGAAGACACTTTGACAGCCTGAAGGATCCTGATCATCTTATGAAGAAAGGAATGGTGATCATCCTAATAAGGACTGTTAATATCTGAAGTTTTCTAAGTGTTTTGGTAGCATCAGCCAAGGGAGAGTTTGTAGAGTCTAATGAAGAGGCTGATGCAACATAAACATCTTAGTCTTTCCTGCATGCTGCACAAGTGTATTGAAGTAGAATGCTTCGGAAGTTTCACATGTGCAACAGAAATACTCTAAGTGTGAAATCTTCCGAAGCCTAGACCAATATCTTCCGAAGCCAAAAATGAAGTCTTCTGAAGCCTCAGAGACAAAGTCTTTCGAAGCTTCAAGTTCATGAAGACAGATTTCTTCAGAAGACTTTTAGTAATATGCTTTATCTGATGTACTATTCCATAAAGCTAGACACCTTTCCGCTGCAACTCTGCAAGTCACCAACTAACATGGTTTGGTGAAAAGGTCCATGCTTTTGGTAACTGTACATTGAGGTCTTGAGTCTGTAACTTTCTACTTTATGTACTTTATCCTTTTTGTAATAGATAAGGATGTGAGCTATGACTTGTCATAGTTACAAGTCAAAAGGCAATCTGTCTTTTGACTCTACAATTGATTCTCTATGTGTCTAGTCAATTATATCCAGCTGGCTTTTAAAGTATAGCCGGCTGTGGGATGTTGTATAAGTATCTCATGTTCTTGTATCTTTCGAATATGCTTTTGTAACACTTGTAATAGAACATAGAGAAGGCTATACTTGTGTTCATAGTGTCACTACTTGGTTAATCAAGTTTACTGTTTGATCTAAGTTTAGTTCATCTCCTCTTTGTGTTGCTGTGTTGTAACTTATACCCTTCAACGATCCTGCAGTAATAAGGAACATATCATACATATCAGACATAAGCATAACATCATCACACATCATCATACATAACATATACCATCACACATCATCACAAACATCATGCCTCATAAATATCATGCACCATAAACATCATGCATCATACATATACATATGCAACACAAGCATAAGTCATCATAAAACATAGCTTTACATAGCACATTTTGCTATAGAAAAGTCGATCTTCCGGTTAAAACCCCCTTAAAATATGGTCATTTAAAGTGTTTATTTAGTATGTATTTCCAGCCCCAAACTAGTTTAAAACCTTTAAAATAGGAAATCTATAACTCATCTGTACTCGATGAGTAGCTTCTCAATAAAGCTTTCAAAGCAAGGGTTGCACTACACAATATGCAGATAAGTTAACACTCAAAGGAGTTATTTCAGCCTAATTTCGCTGTAAGATTAGCAGTTTCGCTGCTAGTTTAGCTAACAGTTTCAGGACTAGTTTCGCTAACATTTTCGCTGGAATCTTCGCTGCCAGTTTTGCCCAACTTTCGTTGGATAACCATGTCTGCGAAACTGCATGGGAAACTATAGTTTCGCAGGAAGACCCATAATTTCGCTAGACAAATACATAATTTCGCTGGATGAACACCTAGTTTCGTAGAACGGGCTGAAAATTACGAACTAACCCATTTTTGACCCAAAACTTCAATCTCTTACACCCAAAACCTTGGTTTATCATCCATAGCTATATCTAAACTTTTTACATGTTTTCTTAGACAAAAACGTGTGTTTGGGCGAATCTTTGCCACTTTCAAATACCCAAGCCCTAGAATCTGGGTTTACATCAAAATGAGAGATTAAATGATGTTTGTTACATGGATTCTTGGTGTTTTCTTGTTGTTTGGATGCCCACGAACACCGATCTTCAATCTCGTGATCAACCTGAGCCTTGAATCTTCAACTTTCTCCACTTTCTCTCTCTACACTCTCTCTCTAAAATTTAGGGTGTTGAGTTGCAAATGAGAGTTGCTCAAGCTGATCCATTTGTATATACCGGGCGTTCTCGAGACCTTTAACTCACCAACATGTATCCCGCGAGGTCTACTCGGTCCATGCTCCATTACTCGCTTATTTTCTTTAAATAATCTCGGTTAAGCCCATTATTATTAATTGGGTCGTTTTGACTTTATTCCGAGTGTTACATTTGATCCCTCCCATATATATATGTTTATATATGGTTTAAATAAATTTTGTACTGCTATGTCTTTTTATGAGTATGAATGTTTTATGCTATGAGGGGTCAATTGTGAGGCTTCCGGTATGAGGATTACACCATTACATATTGGTATCAAACTTCCTTATTATTACTACTTCTTACTTCCAAAGATCAATTTTATACAACTTCAACGATCCTTTATACCCTCATTATGGTTTAATACGTGAAATTATAACATTCTTAAACAAATATGCACTCTACACTTATAGCTTTTTTAATGCTTGATTCTTATTTCTCATTTTGTCACTAAGTAAACCCCCTTTAGTAAGGGACTTAGATTCGAAGATCGGCACTCCATCCCTACTTTTTGTTTTCTCACTATCTCATTACTATTAAATACATATTACATGTAGATTATAACACTCTATGATTGTTAATACGTATTAAAAGAGGTTTATTTATACAAATTAAGTTAATAATATAGCAGCTTCTTTAGAACAATGACTCACACACTCTTCTAACATACTTTTCAAGTAGGGCTCGACCTCAAGAAGAGCTTCAACACTTTAAGTCTTTACTCTTCCATTTAACCCAACCTCACCCATTAAAATGGATAGTTACAATCAAATATAAATGATTTCCTTATTTAGTTTTCTTTAATTATTTAATAAAATTATTTTAATTATTGTAGAAACTTTTAAATTTATTATATATTATATTAATATCATTGGTCCCCGGGACCAATGGAGTTTTTGATACGCTTTTTTTCCACATATTTTTATGGTGTTCAAGACTTTTCTATTCATTCATACAATGTCTAACTTCTTAGACAAAGAGTGTAAACCAGAAAGAGAAAGGAGAGAGAGCGCTACAAAGTATGATAGATGAGCAGTCATCTTTGCTAGCTTTTGTCATTGACGAACGATTGTCTTGTCCCTTGATCATGACACCTAGTGCCTCCCATCTTCAATTCTGCGGTGATGTCCATTCTTAAAGAGAAAACGGTTATCTAGAGAGAGAATTAGAGAAAGATGGAGAAACCATTGTTTCATGCGGTATTTCTAGTTAATGAACGGTCGTCCAACCTTGCGCTCATGACATTTGGTGCCTCTTACCTTCATCTCTTCTATTATCTCCATTCATTGCTTTATAAGGGGTGTTCTTCGGCATATATCGATGATGGCTAGTGCTAGATAGTCTTGTGGCCTATTGTTTTTAGTCACCGATCACCTTGCCTTTTTCTAAAGAAGACAATAAAGGTTGAGCCTGGTAGATATAGTCTTTCGATTTGGTGCTCGATGTACTTTAGAGTTTTCGATTCTTGAGTCGATGATAACTACCCATAGTCGTCATCGTGTTAAAACCCTAGATCGGGTTATTGTCTCTGGTTAGTTTATGAGCAATACTTGCTAAGTTTTTGTTTTAGTTTACGAAGCCTAAATATGTTTAGTATTATGTATTCTAGTTCGGATTTTATTTGGTGAAATATAGATTCATGGTATGTCTATGTTGGACCCTGAATTACTTACGATGGACCTTAAGTTTTTAATTTAGTTTAAGTATCTATGGATCATATTTGATGGTTACGGTTGATGAATCCGTTTGTGATTTTGCTACGAATGTATGTGTTGCTATCACAACTGACCACGGGGATTAATACTAATATAAGGTCTAGACAAAACCAGGTTTCAGTGTGAAATTCTCATGGAAGGTAAGTACACTTTCGTGTACTTCTAACTAGAATTGCAATGGCGTGCGCTAAGCCTAAACTAGTTCTTGAAATGATATCTAAGGCCAATTGTATTAATCTGCCCGCGACAACGTGCGGGAAAAATATCTAGTTTTGTTTTAGTCTTTAAATTTTAAGAGTGGGCATTGAAGCAACCAATATGGTTGTTACTTTATGACTTTGAGGTCATAGGTTCAAGCTTGGAAACAACTCATTGTACAAAAGTATAAGGTTAGGCTTCATAAATCAGATCGAGTAGCGATCTGGCCCCTCCCGGGACACTGCACAAAGCGATAGTTAAGTCAAGTATCGGGTACATTTTTTTTATCTTTTAATAATTTTTAGTCTTTTAACTTTGAAAACATAATGTACACTATGTCATTCTTATGTTTATCGATGTTTTAATATTATTTTTTTATCAAATGTCAAAAATAACTTATTTCTTATTTTGAGTATTTATTCCACTTTTATTATAATATACTTTTCGGTTATTAACTATTGATGTTTAATGTTATCTCAAATGTCAATGTACATAATATAGATTTTGTTAAAATTTATTCATGTTAAAATTTTTTTTTTACGCGAAACGCGGGGTACACAACCCTAGTCCTCTAGAAAAAAGCAACAGTGATTCTTGAATAGGAAAATACTTGTACTAAGTATAGTAATTGATAATGTTACAAAGAGGAAAATAAGTTAATAACCACAGATCAAGTTTCTACTACACGTCAACGTTTTCTAGTTGTATATCCTTGGATTTCAATGGCATGTAATCCCCAAGATACACTTCAAGATGATCGGCCAATAACGATTTATCGATGTTTTGGTGATGGTAAGATTTGCAGATGAAGTAAATAACTGTTTGGGCAGTAAGGCTGCAAAGAATCAAAACCGAGAGCAACAAGATGAAGATAACTGCGTAAATCGATCTGACCAATAGTGAGCCTTGTCTAATGACGACGTGCCACTCGAATCCCACTTGAATGCTGATAAAACATAAGTTAAGTAAGCAATAAGTAGCAACAGAAATGATGGTCTTTCCTTTGATCAGTTCTCTGCTCTTTAACATTGCTTGGATACCATAATATTCTTCCAAAACTGAAACCACGCAAGCCAAATGCCAGATAACACTAATGTATATGAAACCAGCCAATAAACGACGCCAACAAGCATAGAATATAAATCCCAAACGTTGAAAAGCCAAGATACGTGGCCCAGAAGACCAAAACCAACAAAGCTAACAGATTGAGCAAGAAAACAATGATGAAATTCCAAACGAATGTGACCATTAATCGTTTCCAAACGTTAGGAACAACGCTCATGACCTTCTTGAAAGTCATGTGTTTTGATGTGTAGATGCATGCAATGCTGTAAACTATAGCTGAGGTAGATATGAGGGACAGAATGAGGAAGAATATGAAGTATGCAACTTTAAACAACCAAAAATACGTCCATTCAGAAGATATTAGATCAGACAACCTGGCGTACATGATGGTGTTCTTTGGGGTTTCATCAAGATCATATTCATTGCGGCTGATTTGCCCGAAAAGGTATTCGGAGACTTCGATGTGAACCAAGAAGACAAAGGAGAGCGGGAGGATAATGTAGAGAGTGATCTGTGTGAAGATCTGTATGTAAGTTGAGATGATTTTGAAGGTTCTTTGAAAATGCCAAAGAAGCCAAGAAATTGAAATTGCTCTAGTTCTTGATCCATTTGATAAGTGGAATGGTGTTTGCCTTGTGATTCACACACTGAAGAATGTGGATTAATATTGTAACTAGTAAGCTTTGTACTGGGGATAGAGGCCTTGGGATAAGGAGAGACTGAATTGAATTTGAAGCCAATATTCATTTTTTTAATCGTTTAAATAATTTTTTCTTCACGAGATCCATGTTATATAATTTTAATGAAGTATCTTTAAGGTAAAGTTAACAATTTCATTTGCTAAATATAACTGAACGGTTTTCATTCAATACACTGTGTAGAATAATATTTAACTATTATCCTAATTAAATATATTGAAAATAGTTTTTTACGTAATATTTACTTTGGAAACAAGTTATAAGTTTTATGGATATTATAACGTGCAGATGGGACAAATACAAAAGGATCAAACCTTGTAATTAACGTTGACATTGTGCCGGCGATATATATTTTAATTCATATTTCTAATCTCTCCGCTTCAAAGCAATATGTTACCTATTTATATTAATAATAACAATAATATGCTACTAATACTAATAATAGTAATAATAATAATAGAAAAAAACAGTAATTGTAGTATGACGACGACGGTGGCGGCAGCGGCGAAGACGGCGGCTACGACGACGACGACGGTGGCGGCAGCGGTGGAGACGACGGCGACGACGGCGACGACGACGGCAACAGCAGCAGCAGGAACAACTGCAGCAGCAGCAAGAGCAGCAGCAAGAGCAGCAGCAAGAGCAGCAGCAAGAGCAGCAGCAATAGCAGCAGCAAGAGCACAGCAAGAGCAGCAGCAAGAGCAGCAGCAAGAGCAACAGCAAGAGCAACAGCAAGAGCAACAACAGCGACAACAGCAGCGACAACGACGACAACGACAAAAACGACGACAACAACAACAAGAACAAGGACAACACGACGCCGACGACGCAACAACAACAAAACAACAACAACAACAACAACAACAACAGCAGCAGCAGCAACAGCAACACAACAACAACAACACAACAACACAGCAACAGCAGCAGCAGCAACAGCAACAACAACAACTACAACAACAACAACACACAACAACACCAACAACAACAACAACAGCAACAGCAGCAGCAGCAACAGCAACACAACAACAACAACTGCAGCAGCAGCAGCACAACAACACTACAACAACAACAACAACACCAACAACAACAATAACAACAACAACAACAACAACAATAACAACAACACCAACACCAAAAACAACAACAACAACAACAACACCAACACGAATACCAACAAAAACTACAAAAACAACAACAACAACAACAATATCAACAATGTTGATACATATGTACCTAGTTTAGGAGCTTAATGTAATGTTTGTCATGTCTTACATATATGTAATGAATGAGTTGAATGAATACAATATGTGATTGATACTTATAATGTTTAATGTTTAATTGTTTATTTTGTGATAAAGTATATTGAATTAACTATATAGGTTTGAGGTTACTGTGCATAGTTCTTAGTCAATAATGATTGAGAAACTGTTCAAACTTAGTCGTATGAAGTTTTCATGCGAATGGACCATACGCATGAATAGTTCATGCTAATGGACCAGTCGCACAACTAAACCAGGAGACTGGATCAGTCGCACGATTGAGACATAAGATTGACTCAGTCGTACGACTGAACCTTCATTCATGCGTATGGATAAATCTCTTGATTCAGTCGCACGACTGAACCATGCTAATGGTTTAGTCGTACGATTGGAAAACCCTAACCTATAAATACCACATAATTCGTGGAAAAATAGAACAATAGAGAGATTTCGAACACTTGAACACACACTCGTACCCTAGTCGTTCAGAGACTCCAGAAAGCCTATTCCAAGTTCATAGTTCGCAGTTGATCTTGTTCTAATCGTTCTTAACGTTTCGTTAATCGTTAAATTGATCGGGACTACGTTCTCACTGATTGGATCGCCAATCAAACAGGATTCTGCACTATTTGATCTGGTTTCACGCATTATCCATTAGTACTTCGTACGTACATGGTCCTAACAAGTGTTATCAGAGCTTTGGCTCCTTGATTTTGCATGTGATCCAATTAGTTTCGGTGTATAATTCACGTTTTTCATTCAAAAGAGTCACATTTTTTTAGTAAAATAGTGTTTTCGACGTCTCTAGGTTTCAAAGTTCATGTTTTTCGGCATACGGCAGATTAGGGTTCTTGAAAAATTGGTTTGTTTGTGTCAAAGTGTCAAAAACCTTCGATTTTGCAAAAACAGCAGCCTTTAGTCGCACGATTGGCCCAATCGCACAATTGAACTCAATCGCACACCCCATACACACGATTGAACTCAGTAGCTCACTCATTCGTACGATTGAATTATCCCATTCGCTCGTCTCTATTCGCACACTCCATACGTACGACTGAATCCAATCGCACGATTAAATTCATTCGCACACTCCATTCGCATACTCCATTCGCACGACTAATTCATCCACATTAGCCATCCGCATATGTCTGATCGCACGATTGACTCATCCGCATTTGTCCAATCGCACAATTGACTCATCCGCATTTGTCCAATCGCACGTTTGACTCATTCGTATTTGTCATTCACATAAGTTTAAAGTTCAAAAATTTAAAGTTTAAAGAGATGGAAGGTCAGTACTCTGCGTTTACTGCCGGAAGGGATTCTCATATCCAGAACCTTCTACTTCTGGAAAATGAAATCGGGTATCATAATAAACCACCTAAACTTATAACTTTAGATGATTACCCATAATGGAAACAAAGGTTCGAGATCTATTTAAATGGAGTTGATCCCAATCTCTGGGAATCAATTGAGACAGGTTATAGTATGCTAGTCGGGGCTGATGGTGTTAAGTTAACGTTGGGAGGTATGACTGATAGCCAGAAAGCGAAGTACAATGCTGAAAAGAAGGTGTATGCCCTATTGACTCAGTCGATACCAAAAGATCTTTCTCATCAGTTCTCTAAGAACAAACAGGCTAAGAAGTTATGGGAGGCCTTGGAGAAAAGATATGACGGGAATGCAACATTAAAGGCATTAAAGGCAAAGGCTCTCAGAAAAGAGTTTGATAACTTCTCTTCAATAGGGAAAGAAAGCTTGGACGACATAATCAAAAGATTCTACCATCTAATGAGTGAGCTGCACACTCATGGGGTTACAACGTCTATGAAAGATAAAGTGTCAAGCTTTGCCGATGGTTTGCCGGAGAAATAGGACTTGTTTGTGTCTAACTTGAGACAGAACAATATACTTGCAAAGTTAGACATAAATGACTTCATCCTAAAATTGAGGGAGGAGGAACTGAGGGTGAAGTACATGTCACAGAAAGGATCCTATGACCAGAATCCTTCACTGTATAACTCATCTCCTAACCCAACCAGTTCAGGAGCACCACTTCAAACTGCCTTTATGTCTAGTTCAGTAGCTCCTTCCCAAACCATTGCTTCAGGACCAGAAACATCAGGGTCATCCACTACCCAATATATAGTGCTTGAAGCCAACACTACAAAATTAAAGACCGAAAATCTCGGTAATATCATTGTGGAAGTAGCAAAGGAACGCATGGATCTCCTAGCAGCTGTTGTTCATTCCTATGATGGTTTAGTTGCAAGGAAGATCGGAAATTGCCTTCTGGCAGATGAAGACTATGAGCAGGTGGATGAAAATAAACTAGAAAGAATGGATATAATATGGGCTTTGGCTAGTGCTGTTAGAAGGGCGGAAAAGTTTGTGAAAAAGACATGACATAACTTGGTGGCCACAAAAGACACAACCTTTGGTTTCGACAAAACCAAAGTTACCTGCTTTAATTGTGGAGAAAAGGGGCATTTCAAACGTGAATGTGTAAAGCCCAAGAAGACAGGTAACGGGAATCCGTTCTCAACCTTCAACAGTCAGGACAATGACAGGAGTGGAACTACCTCATCAAGCAAAGAGACAAAGGCCTTGACTGCTCAAGGTGACGAAGGGCAGGATTGGACCTTCAGTTTTGTGTCTCCAGGTGAATCGAACATTGCCTGTGTCAAGGGTTTGGATGATGGCTCTGTGAGCGAAGGTGAAATCACAGTTGAACAAGTAATGTCAGATAATGAAAAAGCTGTGAAAATGGTCAATGACCTAATTGAAGAAGAACTCAGAACGACAAGTTCAGAATCTCTAGCATCCGAAGAGTCAAACTTTGCATTGATGACTGATTCAATCGAATCTTCACAAGTAAGTACAAAAGACCAACTCTTTGAAAATCATGCTTGTATTGAATGTAATAAATTTAGAGAAAGCATAGATTTAAAATTTGCTAGGTTATTAGACCACAATGATAGCTTAGTAAATGACCTACAACTGTGCACAGAAGCTAATCGGATTTCAAAACAAAATGAGTGCAGCTATAAAGAAAAAATAGAACTTTTAGGTAAACAACTAAGGGAAACTGAGGTTTTTGCCTTTAATCAAGCTAATGATATAAAGTTCTATTTAAATTCTTTAGATGAAACAAAGAAAGAAAAATTAGTGTTAGAAGTCGAAGTAAATTCTTTAAAACAAAAACTGCATAACTGGACCAGTTCTTCTCACATAGTTCAACACTTGGTGAAAGAACCCAATAATAAAGAAGGTTGGGTTACAAAGTAGTACCACCATCACATGAGATCCTGTTAAATACAAAATATTGACCAGTAAATAACAACCCAGTAAGGATCATGTGGTGTACACTCCTCTGGTTAGTGACCCTGATTCCACGAGTAAACCGGTGGAATCTGTCACTAAACAGAAGGAGGCTACCTCAAAAGCAAAAGGCAAGATGCCTATTGTTAATTTGAATGAAAATTTTGAAAAGGTTAATGTAAAGTTAGGTTTACATATGTCTTCTTCTGAACCCATAATGACAAAACTAGTTAACCAAACCCGTGTTACACATCAACGTCCAAATAAGTTAAAGGGTAAAGATGTTATAAATGTTCAAATAATTAATTTTGTTAAAGAAGCAGAAACATCTAAACGAGAAGTAACTAAACCCAACCAGACTCGTGCTGCTCCTGTATCACACTCAACCCCACATAAACATTTTCCCCAACATGTAGAAGGGAGATCATGCTATAGTTCTGGAAAGAGAGGACACATCTCTTCTAATTGTCCTTATTATCAGACTCCTAGAAAGAAAATTGAACTTTATGATAATAAACCAAGTTGTTTGAAAAGGAGTTCTATTACTCCACCGAAAAGAATTAATGAACCTAAAGTTCAAACTGTAAGCCAGTCGTCTGTTTATAGCAAACAGGCCTTACACAAAACTGGCTTATGGAAAGAAAAATCAAGTCCAGTGTCTGATAATGAGAACAATAAGGAAAATGATATGCCCTCACCCTCAAATGGACAATGGTTTGAGTTCATGATGTGTGATTCCTCTGGGTCACCCAAGCCAGTTAAGGCTTGGGTCCCAAACCTAAACTGATAATTTCCTCTTAATGTGCAGGGTGTCTATTACAGTGCTATCACAACACCTGGATTGGTGATAGTGGGATGTCTAGGCACATGACCAGGAATATGTCTCTCCTTTCAAATGTTAAACAAATAAAGGGGGACATGTATCATTTGCTAGAAATAAAGGAGGATACATCACCACTCAAGGCGAAGTGGGAAACCAGAAAGTAAAGTTTGATAAGGTAAACTACATTCAACAACTACAAAATAACTTGCTTTCAATATCCCAGATATGTGACAAAGGATTCAAAGTTGTTTTCAACAACAAGAAGTGCTATGTATTGAAGAAGGATTACGTTATCCCTAAGGACCAAATCTTAATGTCAGCTTCAAGATATAATGATTTATATGTCTTGGATCTATCAAAGCCTGCACAACCGATCATCAAGTTCAATGCTTTTTGTCAATGGCAACTGAGAGGGACTCGATCTCCTGGAATAGGAGAATGGGACATATAAATCCATGGAAGATGAATCATCTGATCTAGAAAGATTTAGTGAATGGAGTAAACGTCAAGAATATTCAACTTCTGGATTTTTGTGTAGCGTGTAATAAAGGTAAACAAACCAAGAAGTCTCACAAGGAAAAGAAAGTAATTCCATTGAATTGCCTCTCGAACTTCAACACATGGATTTGTTTAGTCCTGTGAGTACCAAGAGCATCACTAGTGATTTGTACAGTTATGTAGTCACTGATGACTACTCCAAATTCTCCTGGGTAATGTTTCTGAAATCCAAATCAGAGACATTTGAATCGTTCAAACAGCTGGTGACCATATTGGAATCTCTCTACAAGCTGAAAGTGCGACAGATTCGCTCAGACAATGACACGGAGTTCAAGAACCAGTGGATGGAGGCATTCTGCAAAGAGAAAGGAATTGTAAATCAGTTCACATCTGCTTACACTCCATAAATGAACGGAGTTGCTGAACGGAAGAACAGGAGCTTGATAGAGACAACAAGAACGATGCTAGCAAACTCGAAACTATCTATCCAATTTTGGAATGAGGCAGTTGCCAATGCATGTTACACCCTCAATCGAGTCTTGGTGGTCAAACGTCATGGTAAGACGTGCTATGAGTTGCTCTAGTAGCATAAACTGAATTTGGTGTATCTCGAACCATTTGGCGCACCATGTATGCTGTTGAAGAAAACTCAGTCAGGGAAGTTTAGTGAGAAAGCTGAAGAAGGAATATTTCTAGGCTACAATATACCGAACAAGAGAGTTTATAACAACTCAACGGGTCAAGTAGAAGTGTGGTGCAACGTTGACGTTCAGAGATACACCACCCCCTTGCTGGAAAGGGACCCACATTCTTCTTCGACTATGATGGCTTCTTTAAGTCCTTCAACATCCCTCTCTCTCTTCCTGATGATGAGTTATGGACCAAAATGATGTACGATGTCTTAAACACACCGTCACTAGACTCGACAACATCAGGTTCACAAGGTGAGTCTTCTAGTCCTTCAGGGGAGCACTTGAGGTAAGTGACTCCTTCTCTGATGATGATGCAGAGAATGATTAGGTGGATCAGGAGGAACATGTTCCTGCTACTGAAAGTACACAAGCATCAGATGTTGATGCCTCTGACACTTCGGAACCTCACACTCCAACGACTACCCCTATTGACCCACGAATTCAAAACCTGGATCAGGAATAGTTGTAGCCACCACTCCCGATCTCGACTAAATGTCTATCATCCTCTGGACAATGTCATAGCGGATGTACAATCGGGAGTACAGACAAGAAATCAGCTATACTTAGCTGATTATGCCTCAGTCATGGAAAAAGGCTATCTTCACGACGGTGCTTATGATGTATTGTGTCTCAATTTGAGCCAAAATATGTAAGTGAAGCCTTAAATGATGAGGCATGGGTTAGTGCCATGCAAGAAGAACTACCGCAAATCAAGAAACTAGGAGTATGGACACTGGTGGATAGACTAAAGGTGCTAAAGTAATTGGCACAAAATGGGTCTTGAAATGCAAGAGAGATGACCAAGGGGTCATAATTAAAAACAAGGCTCGACTTGTCATTCAAGGTTTTAGACAAGTCGAAGGAATTAACTACAATGAAGTGTTTGCACCTGTGGCTAGAATGGAAGCAATCCGTATCTTCCTAGCCTATGCATCTTACATGAAGATCAAAGTTTATCAACTAGATGTAAAGAGTGCGTTCCTTCATGGCGAAATCCGTGAGACAGTGTATGTTAGTCAACCCAAAGGATTTGAGGATCCTTGTCATCGGGACAGAGTTTACAAGATTGATAAGGCTCTCTACGGGCTCCATCAAGCCCCAAGAGCATGGTATGAGAAACTCTCAACTCATCTGGTGAAACACAGCTTTCGCAGAGGAGTTATTGACTGCACACTGTTCATCAAAGAAAAGGATGGCGACTTACGGCTAGTATAGATTTCTGTTGATGACATAATCTTCGGTTCCAAAAACGAAGAGTTATGTAAAGAATTCGAATCTGTAATGAGAGCAGAATTTAAGATGAGTGCAATGGGGGAGATGAAGTTCTTCCTAGGATTATAGGTGGATCAGACACCAAAAGAAATCTTCCTGCATTAGACTAAATATGTAGGGGACATCCTTAGTCTGTTTGACATGGAGAATGCTTCAGCTGCTGGAACTCCACTTGCCATGAACCACGATGTGGCACCCGATGAAAATGGTGATCTGGTTGATGCTACAATGTATAGAGGAATGATTGGATCCCTGATGTATCTCACAACGTCTTGTCCTAATATCATGTATGCAACAGTATTTGTTCCAGATATCAGGTGAAACCAAAAGTCATCCATCTCATAGGAGTTAAACGGATTTTCCGTTATCTAAAGGGTACTCCAACACACGGGTTTTGGTATCCTCATGACGATGACTTTCAGCTTACAACGTATAGTTACTCGGATTACGGCGGTTGCAAAATGAATTACAAGTCAACATCAGTAGGATCTTAGTTCTTTGGTAGACGGTTAGTCACCTGGCCGTGTAAGAAGCAGACCTCCGTTGCTCTGTCAACATGTGAATACGTTGTTGCTGCAAGTTGCTATTCACAAATCATCTGGATTCAATAGCAAATGCGTGACTATGGTTTGCAATTTTCTAACACTCCTATGTATGTTCATAATTCTGCTGCTATAGCCGTAACAAAAAATTCAGTCCAACATCCTAAAACTAAAAACATCGGTATTAAGTATCACTTTATACGTGACTGTTTTGAAAAGCAACTAATCGATGTAGTTAAAATAAATACGGATTTTCAACACGCCGATCTCTACACAAAAGAATTTGATAAACCGAGGTTTTTATATCATATTAGTGGTTAATGGTGTGAAAAAGAAAAGTGATGTGATCACAGAGGAAGGAAATGCTTAGTTCGACATTTTTTATTTTATTTTATTTTATTTTGTCTTATTTTATTTTCCTTTCTATTAAAATTCAAAAACACAAAAATATTTTTGGTTTTAGAATTTTAGGTGGAGAATAGGTTAGATTAGTATTAAATTAGTCGCTTTATTTAATTACTTAAAAAAATAAAAAAAAAAACGAGGGAGGAGGACAGCTTAGCTAAAAGGAAAGAAATCAAATCTATGATACTGATTCAATGTATATGGAAAATGATAGTACACAAAAAATTGATTATTTGGGACTTCAAAAGAGTTTAACTGATTAAGATGCAAAATTCAAAGTTGAAGTCTGAAAAGTCTAAGCAAAATAAAAACAAAAATGATAGTAAAACTAGTATGCTACCAGGGTAACATAGAGAAAGTAGACCTAGAGGCTGCTAGGTCATTATATGATGTGTCGGTAGATTCAACACAATAGATGAGTAGACCTCATTGGTGGTTTCAATTTCAAACTAAGTTGTTCAACTTGCTATGGTTTCCCATCTTATCCCTGGTTAACACAATCAACGGTTTCCAATAAGGGGTGAAGAGCAAAATAAACGCCACATATGTGTGCGGGCGACCATAAAAATAAGCAAAGCACATGGAAAAATGCAAAATGCAATCAAGCTAATAACTTATGTTGTTGGTGCGTTATGTGCAAAAAGAAAATAAATGCTCTAACAAGAAGATAGGTTGTGTGCCTCTCTGCTGTGCAATGGCACTGACCTGAGGATAAGCATAACCTAAATATTCTAGAATTCATTGTTGTTTACGCCTCTTTGCTGTTCGATGGCACTGACCTGAGGCTTGGCATCTCTTTGAAAGCTCTTAGAATAGTTTCTTCTTGAAATATACCCGTAGACTGCTCAAAAATCTTCCGAGGAACGTTGATTACCATATAAGCGTGGGATCCACAAATGCTTGTTGAAATAATTAAACCTTAAATCATCACCAATGTGTGTCAAAAATCTGTGTATGGATTTAGAGGACAAGTATACTGCAAATCATCATGAGCTGCAGTTCTTGAAAGTCAAAATTATTGTGTGCATCTTGTAGCTTTAGTTTGATTTCCTAAAATTGTTATTGACTCTCAGTGAAAACAAGAATCTGGCATCAAAATAGTTTATTGATATGTCCCAAATGATTCTGATATACCTGTATGATTCCATAATGAATTGTACCAGAAATGATAAAACTGAATTGAAGCTGTGCTGTCCAGGAAGTAAAATCGGTTAGAAGTACTCTAATAGGTTTAAATCCATCTCCATTAAAAAATAAAAAAATATGTGTTGGTTTTGTTTTAAATTTCTAGTTGTTTTTATTTAATTATATTTAGTCATTTGGTAGGTAAAAGTCAGACTATACATTTGGATTCAATCTGTGAATCACTCACTTAAAAGGGGTCACGTCTGAGGTGACCAATTGGGTTTTAAGTTAAAAGGATCACGTCTGAAGTGATCAACAGTCCCTTTAAGTTAAAAGGGATCACGTTTGAGGTGATCAATAGTTTTTCAAACTAAAAAGGTCATGTCTGAGATGATCAACAGTCATAATGTCTTATCTATAATTAACAAGTTAAGTGTTTGAAAGTGCATGAGTTAAAACTCATAAGTCTTAGCCATTTTCACGACTGGATCATAAGTATGAGTCAATCACACCATTGAACCATACTTATGGACCAAATGTATGAATGGACCATAAGCATGGGTCAATCCATGCGATTGAATCACTAGAATGAACCAATGCATGAATTAAGGGAACCGACTGAGTCAGTCGCACGACTGAACCCCAATCAAACGAATAGATGTGACCGACTGAGCCAGTCGCACGATTGAGACCAGTTGCCCGAATGAAGCGTGTGAATAGGTTGAGTCGCCCGACTAAAAATAAAATCAGTATAAATAGGGTGAAAGTCGGTTGCACATTCTCACCACCCTTCAATCGCTTCCAAATTGCACGACAGCAAACTTACTCTGCCAAAATTTGATTTTGTTAATTTCGCATTGAGATTTTGTTACTAACATGTACTCTCATCTTCTACAGGTACTTAGTGAATGAAATTGCATAAAATGCATGGAGAAATCAAACCCTAACTGACTAAATTGATTAAAATCAAGAAATCTGTAAAAACTTTCAAATAGACCACGTAAATGTGCTTAATGATTAAAATGAAGGACCTACAGTTATAGTTAGGGTCCCTATGAATCTAAAGAGTCTAAACACAACATTTAACATCATGTTTTGACCTAGATTCGGGGTCAGAGTGTCGAACAGAGAGTTATGCGACTAGAAACTCCGAATGAACTTCAATCGCACCATTGAGCTGGGCGAATAACTCAATCGGCCGAATGAACAAGGCGTATGAGCTCAATCGCCCGATTGAACTAAGCCGCATGCTTAGTCGCCCGATTGAACTCAGCCTCATGCTTAGTCGCTTGATTGAACTCAGCTGTATGCTCAGTCGCCCGATTGAACTCAGCCGCATGCTCAGTTGCCCGATTGAACTCAGCCGCATGCTCAATCGCCCGACTGAAGTCAGTCGTATGGTTGAATCGCATGATTGAACCAGACTGATCTTAGAACACCTTAAATTTCAACAATTTCTGTTATGGACTAATCACATGTTTATGTCTTTTGTGTTACAGAAACATGGCAGATAGGTGGATCATCAACACCAAGCACAACAATTGTGCTCACTTGGATGCCACCACTAAGAATGTTGTTGAGTTTGTCGGTATTCTTGCATTTATGAGGCGATCAAGGATCTACAGAGCCATATCTGCTTCATGCACACCCTACCGGTCTATACAGCAGACCTTCTGGGAGGGTGCATCAGTCGACAGATCTACTGAGCCCTACTACATTCGGAGCACCATTTTAGGGCAAGAGATTGAGGTGACTGCAGTAGACCTTCGACGGGTACTGAACCTGGGTGATGCTGCTGCCCACCCAACAAGGTTACATCCTTTGACTGTAAGGGGATGTTATCTAAGGATGAAGTACACTGGGGACATCAACGCAGGTGTGCAAAATAAAAGCAACCTGTGTCCCCGGTTCAAGTACTTAGCACATATCTCTCTCTGACCAAATCTAGAATGCTTACGTGGCACTAGTGCTGAATCACCCCTTCAGCTTCTCGAACATGATCTTCACTTACTTGATCTAAAACCTTGAGGCCAAGGGAAAGGAGAGCTTCTGCATGTGTCCAAGGTTCTTGAAGATGATCATAGATGAGAAGCTCCCCCTACTGCCCAAGGAGAAGCACGACGCAGTGATGCTAGAGGTGATGGATGACACCACTCTGGGCAGGATGAAGGTGTACAGGGGGAAGCAGGTGAAACCCCCTGTTAAGCGATTGTTTAGGCACCTGGCCAATGCTAATTATGTGGCGCCTTCCCACAAGAAGTGGCGTCACGATGACAGTGATTCTGATGTCGAGTCTATTGCGATACCCTCCAATGACTCAGATGACGATGACGACCAAGGTGATGGTCAAGGCGGTGAGGCTCCAGGTGGATTCGAGCCGGCTCCAATCCACCCTGACTTTTAGATAGATGAGGAGGAGGAGTCGGATGAGGAGCTACTTGTGCAGACAATGGGTAGCAAGGTGGTTGCCACTGAAAGAGGGCTTGCGGCGGTTAGTGGACGCCAGGGTGAGTCTGGGGATGCCGTTACTGCTGATACTGATCCATCTTACATCCCGGACCATCCCATCAGCCAAGAGGGAGCATCCTCCTCTAAGGGATCAAGGAAGAAGAGGATGGCTCAGCCCTATGGGATGAAGAGCAAGAGAAGAAGGATCACCATGATCACCACCACATTCACCACTTCTACCATAGCTACCACCACCACTACCACACCCCCTACCACTACTACCACACCTCCCACCATCACTAACACACTCCCAACCACCACTACTACAGCCACCCCTTCACCATCCACTCCTATCCCACCACCCATATTCACCACATCCACCACCACCACCACCACCCAAAGAGCCGGGACTTCTACACACATTCCACTGAGCCATGGATCCACTCTACCCTCGATTGGGGTAGAGGAACAGCTTGCCAACCTAAACCGAATGGTACTAAAGCTGCTAGCTTCTAATGAGGAAAGAGCTACACAGCTAAACCAACTTGTGGAGCTCAATGCTGCTCAAGCTTAGCAGATTATACAGTTGTAGGAGCATAATGCTCATTCGGTTAAAAGGATTGAGGAGTTGGAGGCCAAGAACAAGAAATTCATGCTGAGGCTAAAAGGATCAAAAGATGAGCCTCTAAAGATCAGGGAAGGTGAGGATGATGATGATGATGATGAGGATGATGATGATTCTGATGAAGATGAAGAGGGTGATGATGAAGGACTCAGGGGAAAGAAGAGAGGAGATGATGATGATGAAGAAGGTGATGCTGCTGCATCAGCCTCTACTCAAGGTCAAGAAAGACGGACTAAGAAAGCTCAAGAGCAAGGAGCATCATTTTCAGCCCCTGCTATTGAAGAATTGACAGATCAAGAGAAAAGTAAAGATTAGATGTTTTGTATTTAGCAAATTTTTGTACTTGATTCAAATATTACATTGATATAATTTATGATTATCTATGTTTATATATGTTTAAATGTCTAGATTAACTACTAATGATTAATGTGTTAAATGTTTAAATCAAGCAGATAAAACGTCCGAGCAAGATGAATATGATATTGCTCCCCTTCAGCGAATCAAGTCTCAATTCACAATGATTCTTGATTTGCAAGGGATTGTGCGAAGGTCAGTGAGCTACACTCCCGAAGAAGGAGAAATCATACATGACCTGACCGATGAGCAACTTGCAGAGATGTTCGGACTGAATCTTGACGAGCTTGTCAAAGACGCTCCAAAGGTTGATATTATGAGTGATGACGAGCTAAACAACGTTGATGAAATAGAGATAGAGGATGTCACGTCTGAGCATTATCCAGAGTACACTGATCAAGAGGGCAATGTAATCCCCGACTTGGGTGACACTCTCCGCAGTGCTACATTTGACGAACTAGATGAGATGGAGAAAGAAACAGAAAAGAATGAAAGCCAAGCCCAAGCCTCGGACACTGATGTTGATATAAAGAATGCTGAATGGGCAGCTTGTTTTGTTGAGATACGAGTCCAACGCACAGCTCAAAAGCAAAATGCCTACACCAAGCTCTACAAGGTCAAGAAGCATCTAAAGGTATTCGGTAAGATTATTGCGTGGGCGTATTTTGAGGATCTTAACGTTTATGCTGTAAAAAGGGAGAAGGGAATAGAGTGCTTCAGATATCCACATGATCTGAAGACTCTCCAAGGTTTTGAGCTCAACCTACTGGCACGCTTAAATCTACTATATGCTGATCCTAGAAAGATGTCAGGTTGGTTTGAGGCTGCTCTAAAGAAGGAATACAACACTAGATGGGTAAAATTCAGACCTCAACAACCGAAGAGGTACATTCGTAGGTCTGAAGTGGATTCCATATCCGGAAAGCCTAAAGTGGTGCTGAAGTGGACTCCCCCACGCATAATGTCCAAGATTCCCTTACGGGAATTGCCACAGGACTTCACTCCACACTTCAAATGGTGGTATTATGATTAGAGAACAGGTGAAGCGGTCATAGTTCTAAATAGAGAAGGAAAAATGGAAAGTAACCGGGTATTCGACCCAATGTGGCTTACAAACTTGTTTGCAGAAGATGTCTACACATTGTATAAGTGGCCACTATTCTAGGACGCACAAGATATTGTACAAGCCCTCCAGTTCCAGAACGTTAAACGACTCTTCTTTGCATTTGAAATACATGCAGGAGTTACTAGAGAGGAGAAGTACAAGAGATTTGAGGAGCTTATGAAGAATGTTAGACGTTAATGTAAACTAGGTCCAAGGGGGAGTTTGTTGATACAATTGTACCTAGTTTAGGAGCTAATGTAAATGTCTGTCATGCCTTACATATATGTAATGAAAGAGTTGAATGAAATACG
>CM046443.1:70106442-70113316 GCA_025506515.1 Flaveria trinervia
AATAATTGAGAATAAAGTTGTCTAATTTCTTCTTCAGGTTCCATGTTGCTTTAGATTCCTTGTGATGCTTCAATTGGACTTTAACTAACTTTATTACCTTGTTCTGTAATTTCTTTTCCTTGGCGTCCATCATTGCTACTAGTTCCACAACATAGTTTATAAGCTTCTCATCTACCTTGATATCACCAAGCGGTAGATAAATCATCGTGTACTATGCACTTCCGCGGATGAGACACATGAATTGTAGGAGAAATTCCATAAAGCTTGGGTGGTAACTTTATCCTTTAAGCTACCAACCTAATTCTAGCTGCAACTGAATGGTCCAATGTATCTGGGACTTAATTTTCCCCATTTTCGGAAACATATGATTTCTTTCCATAGTAACACCTTAAGCATAACCATGTCACCGACATTGAACTCACTCGGTCTGCGGCATTTGTTTGCCTAAGACTTTTGTCTATCTTTAGCGACTTTCATGAAAGCTTTAATCTTTACAGATTTTCCATTGAGCCTTCCACCACTACTGAACCTTCCAGTTCCATTTCATTTATTTCCTCCAAACATATTGGCATCCTACACCTTCTCCCACATAATATTTCGTAAGGAGGCGTCCCAATACTTTAATGGTAACTACTATTATAAGAGAACTCTACAAGGGGTAAGTGGTTATCCTAGTTACCTCTAACATCAATTATACATTCATGCAACATGTCTTCAAGTGTTTGTATTGCTCTCTCAGGTTGCCTATCAATATACGGTTGATAAGTAGTACTAATGTACAACCTAGTTCCCATTGCATCATGAAAATTCTTCCAAAACTTTGATGTGAATCACGTGTCTACATCTAGATTATAGAGAAAATACTCCTTGTCGAGTTATAATTTCCTTAAAGTTCGCTAACCTTTCTGATGTAAATGTCTCCCGTATGGGTAAGAAATGCACACTCTTTGTTAATCGATCAACGATAACCCATATAGCAAGTAGTTTAGTTATGAAGTCCATCATGATTTAGTCCTATTTCCATTCAGGGATGTCCATTGGATGGGTTGTCCCGTAATGCTTTTGATTTCCAGCTTTGAATTGTAAGTAGGTTAGGAACTTACTCACACACTAAACCATATCATTCTTCATTCTTGACCACCAATAGTTCTTTTTCAGACCACAATACATCTTGGTAGTGCTCAGATAAATCAAGTAGCTGGCCTTATGAGCTTCATTTAGTATTCTTGTCCTAAGATCCCTGTAATGAGTGATCCATAATCTCCTTATCTTCGTCTTACCATCGTAGATCTTCTTTCCAACGTCGATATTTTTCCCTTCATTCCTTTAGTAACAACATGCTTTTTTATAGCTACCCTTTGAGCGTAACATATTTGTTCCATAATGTCTGGTGTTACTATCATCTAATAGGTCTTCATCCTAATCGGTTCATATATTTCCTTGCAACTTAGAGCTTCAGATACCATATTTTCTTTGCCTGGGTGGTAATGGATTTCAGAGTTATAATCTTTTGGTAGCTACAACCATCATCGCTACCTTAGGTTCAGATATTTCTATTCAATGTAGTTCTTCCAACTCTTATGATCTATAGCAATGGAACACTTGATACCATATAGATAATGACTCCATATCTTGAGCGTGAACACCACCATAGCTTACTCAAAGTTGTGAGTAGGGTTGTTGACCTCGTGAGTCTTCAACTGTCGAGAGGCATATACTATCACCTTCACTTGCTGCATTAAAACATATCCAAGCCCCAAATACGAGGCATCAGACTAAACTACCAAGTCTTCATTCCTAATAGGCAGTGTTAGAATAGGTGTTTATGTCAATCTTATTTTCAGTTCTTGGAATGCATTCTCCTGAGTCTCTCCCCAATCAAAATTTGCCTCCTTTTGTGTAAAGTTAGTTAACGGAGACACAATCTTTGACAATTCCTAAAGTTAGCATACAACATCTTTCATCTTAGGGTTTCCAATGCATCCCGAATATGACATGCATGATCACCTTCAATCTTCAAGTAGATAAGGATGTCTCCTATTAATACGATCACTGATTTTTCCAACATTGGATGAAAAAACCTATTCACTAAGTCCATAAATGTAGCAGAGGCATTTGTCAAATCGAACGGCATCACTATGAACTCAAAATGCCCATAATGTATTCTGAAGCCAATCATTAGTAGGTATTGCTCCTTTACTTATAATTGATGATATAAGGATCTCAAGTCGATTCATGAAAACCAACTTGCTTTTAGTATTTGGTCGAGTAAATCATCAATTCTTGGAAGAGGTACTTGTTCTTCACCGTGAGCTTGTTTAGTTCTCGGTAGTTAATGCACATGTGCATGCTTCCATATTTCTTTTTCACGAATAACACCGGAGCACCCAAAACGAGATGCTTGGTCTAACAAAACCTTTGTTTAGCATTTCTTGTAGTTGGATCATAATTTGTTTCATCTTGGACATAGCTAATCAGTAAGGCACCTTAGCCACAAGTTGGGCTTTAGGCAATAGAAAATTTTGAAATTCTATCTCCCTGTCCGGTGGTACCGAGTAAGGTCTTTAGGAAACATGTTAGGATATTGATATACCACTAGGACATCCTCTAATCTAGGCATTAAAACACTGTCATCCTTGATGTACCCTAGGCAACACCATAATCACGCTTCATAAATATCTTGGCCTTTATCATCGATATGATCTTTGGTACACATGTAGTATTATCACCATAGACTGAGACGAGACTACCATTAGGGGCAAGTAGGCAAATCATTTTCCTTTGACATATGATATTGAACTCGTGAGCAATAAGCCAATCCGTCCCTAATACCATATCAAAACCACCTAATGTCATGATAAACAACTTAATAGGAAATCGATAATCCTCGAGTTCATACAAAAGTCATCAACTACATCAGTCACACACGTAGATCAGTCTGTATCGGTTTCTATTTTAAAGGTGTCATCTATTCTTTTAACTCTACTTTTTAACAAGGCACAAAAAGAGATAGATAAAAAGCTCTTGCTAGCATCAGAATCATATAATATAGAGGTAAGTATGTCATTGATCGGGGACATACCTGAAACAATGTCCAGATCACCTCAGCTTCCTCCTTCATGATGGTGCATGCCCATTCCTTTGCTTTAGGCTTCATCATGGTTGTCAGCAGCTCTTCTAGGACCAGCCATTCACCATCTTGGTTAATCTAAATGCATTCCTTTCGTGACCTATTTCCAAACAGTTACCATACTTTGTTCTTTTTGGGCAGTCTCGCGAGAAATGCTCAGATCATCCTCAATAATAACATTGGTTCATTCTGGCTCTACACTCGCAGGTGTTTGAGCAATTACATCTCTGACACAAATTTGCCTCCTCAACCTTGGCCTTCTTATCTTGGTGCCCAACCTTTGACTTCCCAAATTTCCTAGATGCCCCAACCCAGCTCCTCTTTAGTTCGCTAACCAGAAGTTCTCCAGCCACCATATAATCAAATACAATTCCAGTGCATTCCACCACAGACTAAAGTATCCAGGGTTTGCGGGCTTTCACATGAGTATGAATTTTCGGTTGCAACCTTAGAACATAGAATTTGATCCTTCTCCCCCTAGTTCCTACCACGTATGGCACTAGCCCGACCAATTCATTGTACTTGGCTATGTATTCCTATTGAATCCTTTCGCCAGTCTTCAATCCTAAGAACGCAGTTCCAACCATGTTAACCTTATGCCGAGGGTAAAATTTATTGCTGACCATCTACTTCCTCATATTCCTCTTCATTTTTTACACTGTCATCCACTAATGGAGTGCTTCAGATACAAATGATTGTACAACAAACTTAACAGCCTGGTCAGTTCGGTACTCACATATATCGATGACAACTTCCATGTTAGCAATTTGTTGGTAAGTAGCGATTGCATCCTTCCTCTCATCCAATCACAGAAAGTTACATTCTTTGAAAGCCATATAGTTACATGCTTTGGAGCGCTCTTTGTCAAAATCACCATTATCAACTTCTAGATTTGAAATGTCCTCTGGTTGATCATCTTTGCTTCCTTCACGTGACTTGTCTCTTGACCGACCAACATGCTACTTAACAACATTCTTGAATGTTTGGAAATGATTGAAGGCATCATGGTATGAACTTGATGGACCTTGTTCATTATTGCTTCATGAATAGGGGATTCCAAAATGAATTTTGCTTCCTCGTTGTTTCCATCATTTCTAATCTCAAGGTTCTTTTGAGTAGACGCCCTAGTTCTAGCCTTGTGGCTAATAGAACATTAGCACGACCACCATGTGAACCACCTCTAGGACCTTTTCTACTAGCCATTCTGCATGATACTGAACAATAATACCATCACTCAAGGCAATAGTTTAGATTATGATGAGCATAATATGTGCCTAACTAAAGTGGCAAGTTGTGCTTAGCTACTTACTCCACTTTCATGCTCTAAGCATTCCCTCTTATGCATAGTATTATGACTATATATTACATCTAAAGGTCATATAACATGGCACATTGAACATAGCATACACATATAGTAAGCATATAAACAAGTACTACATATGAAATTTATGTTAATCATTGTACCTTACTTACTTAGCATGAAGCAACCCATATTGGCATTTGTTATCATCATTAGCCCTATATACAGTTTAAGTCTAGGCATCTAAAAATGCCTAGGTATCTCAAACTAAAACTCTAATACCATAAGGCCTTGACCCCATACAAAATCATAGTTGGTTCCTTAGACATAACCATAATTCTTAAGCTGGAAATTTCATCAAAACATATTGTGTAAACCATAACCATTCATAAATCAAACATTAATATCAATATTTACATAGCATAATTTCATTTTCAAGTATTCATAACATAATAAAACTTTGCAATAGGATGCCAATCTCTAATTTCAAGAAATTCTTCATGCCTTATGTTGGACCAAAAGAACCAATGAGCCAAGATCAAAAAACCTCTAAGTCCCACATGATATCACAACAACTGCTGAAGGCTTCATCAGCGGTTCGACAAGTGCTGAAAACTCCAACAGCTGAAGATCAAGTACTACAGACTTCAACAACTGAAGAACACAAGTGCTGAAGCTGAACAGCTGAAGAACACAAGTGCTGAAGCTGAACAGCTGAAGAACACAAGTGCTGAAGCTGAACAGCTGAAGAACACAAGTGCTGAAGATCAACAACTGGTGTACAAAGTCTGAAGACAAAGACTGAAGACATCAGTTGATGATATCTACTGAAGTCATCAGATGATGAAACATCTGAAGTTCAAGTCTGAAGACCAAGTACTGAAGTTTCAGTAGTTTGTCACAACAGCTGAAGAGTACTTCTTCAGTAGTTGTGATATCAGTAGTTTTATGTTTTTACTTTTAGTAGTTTTGTAAAACGACTGAAGAGCTTGTTCTTCAGTCGTTGTAGTATCAGTAGTTTTATGTTTTTCAGTAGTTGTAGTAACTGATAACACTTAGTAATTTTGTAGAAGATGTCAGCTGTTTTGACATCTTCAGTAGTTGTGTTTCAGTTGGAATAATTATGTTAGATGTCACTATCAAGTTACATCAGCATACGTCACATCTCTTATATAAGAGGTGTCGACCTAATTGTAAGTGTGACATTCCGTTACCACGAAAGCGAATATTGAATGAATTTATTTGCAGAATTCTCTCTATCTATAACCGTTTTTGTTCTTCATTGAATATCTTTTCGTTCTTGTGAATTGGCTAATTCATTGTTAGAATTCCGCTGCTATACTCTCTAATCAATTGAACATAGATCACTGATCCTAACAAGTGTATCAGAGTAGGTTAATCATTGATCAATCTAACAATTGATCATTGAAACTACTAATTGATATCTATGTTTGATTGAATTAGCATATTCGTAAGAACTGGTTATAGATTATTGAATTTCTGACGCTTTCGTTCATTTATTTTGAGATCTCTCTTGGTTCAATTGGTTTTTGTGTTTTATTCTAAATCTGTTATAGCTTAATTGAATTTGATTGAATCTGAGATGACTACTCCTTCTAATGATCCTCACAATACCGGTTCCTCAACCAGCCTTCGATGCTGGTTAGGACCGAGTATAACATATGGCAGCGAAGAATGCTTCATCACCTGTCTGTTAACAGTTCAGGTTGTTGGACATCTGTGGTACATGGACCACATAAGCCTATGGTGAACAATCCGGAAACCAATCAAATGGTTCCGAAGAAGAAGGAACAATACTCTGATGAAGATCGGAAACTGTTTGAGATTGATGCTAAAGCCCATGGAATTCTGGCCATGGCACTGCCTAATGAAATCTATTCAGGGCTTATGCATCATGAAACTGCTCATGATCTTTGGAATGCCCTGAAGGAACAATTCGGTGGCACAGATGAGGTCTTAGCAAACAACAGAGAAATCCTTGCCAACAATATGAGACATTCTCTCATAGAAAGGGTGAGACACTCACTCAACAGTTTGAGCGTTTTTCCTGCTTGATCTATGAGCTAAAAATGGTGAAACAGGAATACACCAATAGCCAGATGAATAACAGGTTCCTTAGATCACTGCCTGAGAGATGGGACACATACACTATTGTCCTACGCTCCAATGCAAATCTGGATAGCCTATCTCTCACCCAACTTCATGGGAAACTGCTTACATTCGAAAGAGAGATAGAGCAGAAGAGGAAACTGTCCTCATCAGGAAAGCTCACTGATGACTTTGTACTAGGGAATACTGCCTTGGTTGGTCATGATTCAAAATATGCTGCATCTGAAAGCAATTATGATGAGCATATTGATTTCTCTTCAAATAGTTCTAATCATGAATTTGTTGGTATTAAGAGTCATTCTGGTAGTAATAGT
>CM046443.1:70113416-70168416 GCA_025506515.1 Flaveria trinervia
ACACCTCCACCTTCCTCTACTATCACTCCACCCACCATTACTACCACACCTCCACCTTCCACTACTACAGCCACCCTCCACCATCTACACCTATGCCACCACCCATCTACACTACAACCACCACCACTACCACCACCCATAGAGCTGGGACCTCATCTCAGGTCCCACTAACATTTGGATCCTCTTTCCCCACAGTTGGGTTAGAGGAGCAGCCGGCCAATCTTAACCGAATTGTGCTTAAGCTGCTGGCTACTGATGAGCAGCGAGCTACATAACTCAATCAGCTAATGGAGCTCACTATCTCCCAGGGACGGGAGATCGCTGAGCTTTGTGAGCAGTAGATCTCGTCCATATAGAGGATACATGATCTTGAGGTGCAGAACAAGAAGTTGATGCTGAGGCTCAAAGGCTCTAAAGATGAGCCTCTCAAGATGAGAGATGGAGATGATGACGGCGGTGATGACGATGATGATGAGGATGAGACAAAAGAAGGAGGTGGTGATGGAGCAGGAGAGGAAGAGGGAGGAGATGATGGGGAAGGAGATAATGCAGCTGCATCAGATGCCACACAAACCAAAGAAAGACGCACCAAGAAGGCACAGGACCAGGGAGCCTCGTCCTCAGCCTCGCCTGTAGAAGAGCACATGATTCAGGATAAAAGTAATGTTTAGATGTTTATGTAATTTTAAATCTTGTGTAATTGAATCATGTATTAAACTTATGTACTTAATGTTTATATATATTTGCTATTTAATTGTCTTGATTATTGACAAATGATTGATGTGTTAAATGTTTAAATCAAGCAGATCAACCATGCAAATAAAGTCTTAATTCACTATGATACTTGATTTGCAAGGGAGTTTCAGGAGGTCTGTGAGTTACACTCTTGAAGAAGAAGAAATAATTCATGATCTTACTGATGAGCAACTTGCGGAGATGTTCCAGCTAAATCCGGATGAAATTGTCAAGGATGCCCCTACCATTGACCTGGCTAGTGACGATGAGCTTAATGATGTGGACGAAATAGAGATTGAAGATGTCACATCCCAACATTATCCAGAGTATGCTGACAAAGAAGGAAACGTAGTCCCCACTCTGGGTGATACTCTCGTCAATGATACGTTTGAAAAATGGGATCAAATGGAGCAAGAGTCCAAGATGAATAAGGATCAAGCCCAAGCCTTAGACACTGATGTCAACATCAAAAAGGCTAAATAGGCGGCTTGTTTTGCAGAGATCCGAGCCCAACACACTGCTCCAAAGCTGAGTGCCTACACCAAGCTCTACAAAGGGAAGAAGCATCTAAAGGTGTCAGGAAAGATTATAGCGTGGGCATATTTTGAGGATCTAAATGTCTATGCTGTCAAGAGGGAGAAGGGAATAGAGTACTTTAGATTCCCACATGATTTGAAGACTCTCCTGGTTTTGAGCTCAACCAGCTCGCCAAATTGAAGTTGCTATATGCTAACTGAAAGAAAATGTCAGGCTGGTTTGAGGCTGCATTAAGGAAAGAGTACCACACCAGGTGGGTTTCAGACCTCAACAACCGATGAGGTACATCAGACAGTTTGAAGTTGATTCCATTACTGGGAAGCCAAAGATAATGCTGAAGTCGGGACCTCCGTGCATAATGTCAAGAATCCTTCTAAGGGAAATGCCACAAGACTTCACTTCACACTTTAAGTCGTGGTACTATGATTGGAGAACAGGTGAAGCTATTATAGTCTTGCAAAAAGTGGGCCAAATGGATACTATTCGGGTATTTGACCCAATGTGGCTAACTGACTTGTCTGCTGATGATGTATACACATTGTACAAGTGGCCATTGTTTTATGATTCGCAAGACATTATTCAAGCCCTCCAGTTCCAAAATGTTATAAGGCTCTGTTTCGTATTTGAGATACATGCTGGAGCTACAAGAGAGGAGAAGTACAAGAAGTTTGAAGAGCTGATGAAGAATGTTAGACAATGATGTAAACTAGGTACAAGAGGGAGTTTGTAGATACATGTGTACCTAGTTTAGGAGCTTAATGTTAAATTTCTTTCATGTCTTACATATATGTAATTGAATGGGTATGAATGAAATACAACGTGTGGTTGATGCATATAATGTTTAATATTTCATTATTTATTGTGTGATAACGCTTAGCGAACTAACTATATAGGTTTGTGGTTGTTTACATAATTCTTAGTCTATAATGATTGAGAAACATGTTTACACTTAATCGTGTGAAATTCTCATGTGAATGGACTATGCTAATGGACCATACGCATGAATACTTCATGCTAATGAACCAGTTGCACGACTGAACCAGGAGACTGGATCAGTCGCACGATTGTGACATGAGATTGACTCAGTCGCACGATTGTGACATGAGATTGACTCAGTCGCACGACTAGATCTTCAGTTGTGTGGATGAATCAACCGCATGCTTCAGTCGCACGACTGAACCATGCTAATGGTTCAGTCGTATGAATGGAAAACCCTAACCTATAAATACGACTTAATTCGTGGAAAAACAAAACAATTCGAATACGTACACACACAATCGTACCCTAGCCGTCCAGAGACTCAAGTAAACCTGTTCCAAATTCATAGATCGCAATTAATCATCATACAATCATTCTTAACATTTTGATTCATTCTTAGATCGATTATACTTGCGTTCTCACTGATTGGATTGCCAATCAAATAGGATTATGCACTATTTGGTTTGGTATACACGTAAATCAGTTAGTACACCATACCTAAACCGTCCTAACAAGTGAATTGTAGAAGCTGGACGAAGAGTCCTGGAACCTCAAGCAAGACAATGGCAATCATTTGGCTTATTCCACTTGAAATCATAAGTTGAGTATGCTCCTACCTCATATGGTGGATACCGTGCCCCGCAACATCGAGAAGTTTATCAAGGGGGTGCTACCATCAGATTCAAGATGTTATGGTGGGTAATAGGCCTACAACCTTGGGGGAAGCGGTTACTATCACCACCCAGCTCACGAAAAACCATATTAGGGCTGGCACCTTGTCAGTGAAAGGTACCAAAACTAGTACAAAGGTGACACCAGAGGCTACAAAGGAGGTGAAGGCTGAGTCCTCTTTTCAAAACAAGAAGCGCAAGTTCATACCGACTTGTAATTATGTGGTGACAACACCTAATGCCCCTCAAAGGCAAAATGTTATTGCGATCAAGCCCCCGTGGTAAGGGCTTATACTAGGCCACACCCAATGTGCAATACTTGCAAGTACCATCACTTGAGTAACACTCCATGCCGAGTTTACTCGTTGTGCAGGAAGTATGGGCATCTGGTGGCTACTTGCCTTTGTGCTCCGAACAATACTGCGATGCTTGCTAATCGAGCCTGCTACAACTATGGCGAACCTGTACATATTCATCCATAATGTCCTCGCAATGCGGGAACTATACCACTAGCTCATGGAAGCGCCTTCAACATCAACACCAACCAAGCACAAGCCAACAACGACGTGGTGAATGGTACATCGTTATATTTCTTTTAATCGTTCTTTGTCTTGTAAAAATCCCTACCTATGTTCATCATACCAATAATAGGTGATTACCTGAACAGGTATGTATCTTGTAAATAGTAATTATTCTTTTGTATAGTTTGATTCGGGTGCGGATAAGAGTTTCGTGTCTTTGGAGTTCGAGCCTATGCTCTCTAAGCCGTGTGCTAATCTAGAAAGATCCTTTATGGTCGAAGTCACCGACGGAAAATTGATCATCGTTGACGTCGTAATACGTGATTGTACCTTGAGTTTTAATAAGCACGAGTTCCTCATCGATCTTATACCTATGAAACTTGGAAGCTTTGACGTCATCATTGGTATGGATTGGTTAGCCAAACACCATGCTGAGATCATTTTTTTCGAGAAGTGCATTTGTATTCCGTTACCTTCTGGGGATATTTTAAAAGTGTTTAGTGAAAAATCCTCCAAAGGACTTAAACTCATGTCTTGCACCCAAGCCTGAAAATGCTTAAGCAAGAATTATATTGCTTTCTTGGCTTATGTGGTCAACAGGAAAGTCAAAAGGAAAGATCTTAAGGATGACTCGATTGTACGAGTCTTTCTTGAAGTATTTCCCGATGACCTTAGTGGTTTACCTCCCATGCGTGAAGTCGAATTTAAGAACGATCTAATACCGGGAACAAACCCCGTGGCTAAGTCATTATATCGACTTGCACCATCGAAATGCAAGAACTATCTAGTCAACTTCAAGAAATATCTGATTCGTCCTAGCTCTTCGCCTTGGGGGTGCAGCTGTTCTGTTTTTAAAGAAGAAAGATGGGTCGTTTCCGATATGCATCGACTATCGTGAACTTAACAAGCTTACCATCAAGAACCGCTATCCTCTTCCTCGTATCGATGACTTGTTTGATCAACTTCAAGGAGCTGCTATATTCTCAAAGATTGATCTATGTTTTGGTTATCATCAACTACGAGTCCACGACGATGATATCCCAAAGACTGCGTTTCGTACTCGTTATGGGCACTATGAGTTCATGATTATGCCTTTTGGTTTAACAAATGCTCCTGTTGTCTTCATGGATCTCATGAATCGAGTATGCAAGGCTTATCTAGACAAGTTTGTGATCGTCTTCATTGATGACTTACTTATCTATTCAAGTCCCACACCGATCATGAGCTACATTTGCGACTAGTTCTTGAGTTTTTGAAGAAAGAACAATTGTACGTGAAGTTCTCGAAATGTGAATTTTGGCTTGAGGAAGTTCAATTTCTAGGGCATGTTGTGAATAGCCAAGGAATTCATGTTGACACCACAAAGATGGAAGCTGTGAAGAATTGGTGTGTTCCTACAACCCCAACAGAAGTTTGTTCTTTTCTTGGTCTTGCTGGTTATTACCGGCGATTCATTGCCAACTTTTTGAGAATCGTGAAGCCACTTACTTCTTTGACACAAAAGAATAAACCCTTCGAGTGGAGGTCCGAACAAGAAGAGGCTTTTGAAGTGTTAAAGCACAAGTTGTGTAATGCTCCCATCTTGACTCTACTCGATGGAAATGACGATTTCACCGTGTATTGTGATGCATCTAAACAAGGCCTTGGTTGTGTTCTCATGCAACAAGGAAAGGTCATAGCCTATGCATCGAGACAATGAAAGTCCATGAGGTGAATTACATGACACACGATATCGAACTTGTGCTATGGTCTTTGCTTTGAAGATTTGGAGACATTACCTTTATGGTACACAATGAATAGTCTACACTGATCACAAAAGGCTTCAACACATTTTTAATAAAAGCTATCTCAATATGAGACAACAACGTTGGGTTGAGTTGATTAGTGACTACGACTATGACATTCGTTACCATCCTGGTAAAAGCAAATGTTGAAGCTGATGCACAAAGCCAAAAAATTCATAACAAGATGATCTCGTTCCAAGAAATTCATGATCGACTTCAATGGCTTGACACTTTGGAGAGTTTGATACCGAGATTCATCTAGATGTCAACGAGACTACTGTACTGCTACAAAACTTGAGGATAGAAAGTGACATCGAGTCTAGTATCCTAGAGGCTCAACAAGCGATCAACAAGAAGGAAGAATGAAGGATGAATTGGAGCATAGCCTTCTAGCTCAATGGAAACAAAACCCAATGGGTTGATGTACTTCGTGAATCGAATTTGGATTCCAAATCATGATAATATTCGTACCTTTATAATGAACGAAGCTTATCAAACTCGTTATTCTATTGATCCTGGCTACAATAAGATGTACATGGACCTGCTTGGACAATATTGTGGCCTTGAATGAAGAAAGACATAGTGACTTATGTAGCTAAGTGCCTCACGTGTACGAAGGTTAAAGCCGAACATCAACGTCCAAGTGGATTACTCGAGCAATCTGAGATTCCTATGTGGAAATGGAAACATATCCATGGACTTCATAACTAAGCTACTCCGAACCTCCGTAGACATGATAGCATATGGGTGATCATTAACCGATTAACCAAGTGGGCACATTTCATACCCATACGTGACACTTACAAGACATCAAGGTTGGCTCGTATATACGTTGATGAAATTGTAAGTCGTCATGGGGTACCTTTGTACATCATATCCGACCGAGACGCTCGTTTCACTTCGCATTTTTTGTCGTCTATGCCAGAACTCTTGGGTACTCAATTGGATCTAAGCACGGCTTACCATCCTGAAACGGATGGTCAAACTGAGCGAACCATTCAAACCTTGGAGGATTTGCTACACCTATGTGTCCTTGACTTTGGTGATGATTGGGATACGCATTTACCGCTCGCGAAATTGTCGTATAACAATAGTTACCACTCAAGTATCAATATGGCACCATTCGAAGCACTTTATGGTCCTAAATGTCGTTCACATATCTGATGGATCAACATTGGTGAAAACTTCATCACTGGTCCTAAACTTATACAAGAAACGACCGATAAAGTCTATATAATCCGCAAGAACCTTGAAGTGGCAAGAAGTCGATAAAAGAGCTATGCCGATAAGCGACGTAAGCCATTGGAGTTCCAAGTTGGGGATATGTCCTTCTTAAGGTTTTATCATTGAAAGGTGTTGTTTGCTTTGAAAAAAAGGGTAAACTGGCTTCAAGATTGTAGGACCTTTCAAAATCTTGAAAAGGATCCAGAAAGTGGCTTATAAACTGGAACTACCTTCCGACCTTAGTAGAGTTCATCCTGTATTCCACTCTCAATTTGAGTAAGTGTTTACCTGACAAAAGTCTGCATGTTCCATTGGAAGATATCCAGATCGATGAGTCATTGCACTTTGTTGAGAAACTTGTTGAATTATGGATCGCATTATGAAGAATACTAGAACCACAACTGCCTCAATTGTCAAGGTTCATTAGGAGAATAAGCATGGAACTGAGTTCACATGGGAACGTGAGGAACATATGAAGAAGAAGTACCCTCACATATTTTTAAGGCTTTTTAGCCCTCAAATTAAATATAGAAAACTTGTAATAAATATAAAAATAGTTTTTATAAACTTTAAATATTTTTATAGACACCAAATGACTTTTTAAATTTTTATTAAATTTAAATAAATTAAATAACTTTTAATAAAACCTTTTAACAAAGGTTATTCTTGGTTTTTTATGAATATCAAATAATAAATAATAAATTAGTATAGGTTCAAACAAATAATAAATAATAATTAGTATAGGTTCAAACATACCTTTTAAATCATGATTACTTTAAAGTGTTTATTTAAATTTTATATTTAAACATATTAGTTGTTACAAATGACTTAATTTCATTAAAATACATAAGTGGTAAATTTCTTTATTAAAATATTTAACGTACTTAAAAAACCTCCAAATTCCACTTAAAACCCTAGTTCTCGTTAAAACATTAAAAATATTATAATTAAGCTTAAATCTTGTAAATATATATATTTAGGTATCTTGTGAAGGATTACGTTGGAACGGCGACTATTATTTTCTAATTAATCGTCAATTATATATTTATTGACCATGTGATTATTTCTATACTTCTTTTGCTTATTTTTACACTTTGGGGTGAAACATGTTATCTCATGACTATTGTACTTGTAAACTCGTTTAAATTTTGTAAACACTTGGGCAATTCACCTCGTTTGTTATGGTTAGTTGAACTTTAGTAATTACCATGTGATGCCTATTATATGTATAATCATTAACTACTGCTAGCCTGACGACGTCATAGATCTATAGGCCTGACAAGCCTACATGGTTAATACAAGTACACTTAGCTAATCGTATAATCTTGTAAACTATCAAGGTTTGATTGTTACATTTGTCATACATCTCTAGTTACTTTGCCCACTAACTTATGACATGATTGCCATATTTTATATATGTATGTATGAAAACTATAAAAGTCTCACCAACGTTATGTTGACTCTTTATTTTTAACATGTTTTAGGAAACTCCATCACATCTAGGATTGGACCTAGTTTAATAAATGAACTGTCTTGGATTATTTCATCTTATGTCAAGTTTATTTCATATTTGAGACTTACGTTTGTAATTTTACATTTGAAAACTATGGTTATAATAATTGGATTTAATGATAGTGTTATGTGGTTATGAACAATCTTAACCCTCACATCTCGACGATTCCGTCGTCAAGGTTGGGGTGTGACAAATAGTACAAGATTTTATGTGATTCTTTATTTCTTTTTACAGATTTATGATTATCAATTGAATGTCCATATATATAATATATATGTATATATATATATATAGATGTATATATATGTATATATATGTATATATAGATGTATATGTATATGTATATGTATATATGTATATGTATATGTATATATGTATATGTATATGTATATGTTATATGTATATGTATATGTATATATGTATATGTATATACATATATAGGGGAGGGTTCAAATAAGAATCATCTTTTTTTTGTGAGAACTCTAGGAACCAATCTCAGCCACTTATTTTTGATCACATTCAAATCATATTCATTTTCCCCTTTTTTTTAAAACTTTCATAACTTTTTTTCACGACATCATTTTTAAAAAAAATCACCATGAAATTCAGTATTTTTTTATCTTTCAACGCCTACCATATTGATATATTTTTCTAAAAAAATCGTCAATTCGTTATTTACATATGTGTAAATCTAGTTATACACATGTGTAGTACTAGATTTACACATGTGTAAATCCGATATTACACATGTGTAAAACGAATTTCATTAAAAAACGGGAATTTTTTTTTTTTTTTATAAATTTTTTTATAAAAGAGGGAAAGTTGGGGAACATTTTTGTTTTTTTATTTTTATGTTATTATTTGATTTATAAATTTTTTAAATATGTTTTTGTTAATTACAATTTTGCCATTGAGAACTAGTGGTTGAGATTAGTTCCTAGAGTTCTCACAAAAAAAGCTAGTTCTCATTTGATCCCTCCCCTATATATACATATATATATATATATATAATATATATATATATATATATATATATATATGTATATATATATATTATGTATATATATATATGTATATGTATATATATATATGTATATATATATATATATGTATATGTATATATATATATATAGAGGATGGATCAAATAAAAACCATGTTTTTAAATGAAACAATGAAAACTTCTCTTAACAAATCACATTTTTTTCCTATAATTTTTTATTTTATATTTGAAAGGTCAATAAGGTAATTTTATCACTCTTTTATTTATGGTATATTTTAAATATTTAATTCTCTCCTTATGAATTTATTAGTTGACTAAATATTAATAATTATCACTCTCATTGAATCTAATATATTTAATAAACCACAAGCTATATAATCTATTTTATTTCTTCAGAATTTGTTTTAATGGCAGCTCGTTGCACTGTGTCGCACCCCATCCATTTTTTTACGTATATGTAATAATAATGTTTGGTGATGTTTCACTCTATTACGTATACGTAGCCCTAATGTTTGGTGTCAATCACTTTGTTACATATATATGAAACACTATAAGTTATATATATATAACTTAGCTAGTTACGTATATGTAACTTTGTTAGATTATGGTATTTTTTTTCAATTGTCACGTACATGTAACTTGATGAGTTACATATACATAACCATGTCTATCAAAATTGAAATTGGGTTACGTATATATAACAAACTGAAAACTAACTAATTGAACTTGTGTTACGTATATGTAATACACCTTATACAAATTAAGGAGACGAGTCATGCAAAAAAAGGAGAGAGAAAAGAGAAAAGAGAAGAATTAATCAGGATTAAGGAGAGAGAATAATGCTTAATAGGGAGGTTATGAAAATTAATCTTCTTAAAGTACCCTTATAAGGTTTAATTAAAGCTACTTATTATTTACAAAAATAACACAATTAATATAAACCATTGAGTAATTGATCAATGACTAGATTTTGATTTTTATAGTTTTCAAATAAAACAAGGTTTTCATTTGATGTAAGACCCCGTTCCCGGGACGCTTACAGCTGACCAATCATCGCACATAAAACATATATTTACATTAACTTAAATAAAAAGTTGCAGCGGAAACATTAAAAACAACATTTTCATTTGATTATAAATGCTTTTGCAGATTAATTCAACATTCGTTACAAAATATTGTTTGTTCGCATTACAATGCAAAAAAATTAAACAAAAGAATGCCATCCAAAAAGAGCCAAGTAGCCGCCTCGTGCCATCCTCAGCAACCATTACCTACCAACTGGAAACACATAAAGGTCAGTGTTGCTGAGTGAGTTCTAGTTTTATAAAACTTTATATTACCTTTCATTCATTAAAACATTTTCTTTACTATCACACATGATCACACATTATACGTACATCAAGGTAATGAATATTATCTTCATCATCGTTCGTTTCGTACATTTCGCACGTTTCACACATTTCGTACTTATCGCACTTTTCGTACATTTATTGTCTTTCCACTTCTATCTAGGTCCTGTCATATGCTTAATCCCCCTCTTGAGCACAAAGCTATATCATCTAGGGTTAAGCGACGAGGATCCCATATTGCACATATCGCACATATCGCACATATCGCACATATCGCACATATCGCACGTATGGAGTAGTCACATAGACTAACTCCCCCTGTGTGTAAACCCTTAAGGGTTAGCCAAGATCGCATGCTGTAAACACAAAGTTGAGCTAACAACTCTCAATGAGTTGTGAACCTCCTTTCTTTTGCTTGCAAGACTTTCATTCATTCATTATGTTCCACTTTCATTAGTTTAAATCTTCCACTTCATTAAGATAATACTTTACGTTCATTATCATAATCACACCACGTAAAGTCACATCATCATACGTAATTGTAGAGTCTAATGAAGAGGCTGATGCAACCTAAACATCTTTAGTCTTTCCTGCATGCTGCACAAGTGTATTGAAGTAGAATGCTTCGGAAGTTTCACATGTGCAACAAAAATACTCTAAGTGTGAAATCTTCCGAAGCCAAGACCAACATCTTCCAAAGCCAAAAATGAAGTCTTCCGAAGCTCAGAGACACAGTCTTCCGAAGCTTCAAGTTCATGAAGACAGATTTCTTCCAAGACTTTTAGTAACATGCTTTATCTGATGTACTGTTCCATAAAGCTGGACGCCTTTCCGCTGCAACTCTGCAAGTCACCAAATAACATGGTTGGTGAAAAGGTCCATGCTTTTGGTAACTGTACATTGAGGTCCTGAGTTTGTAACTTTCTACTTTATGTACTTTATCCTTTTTGTAATAGATAAGGATGCGAGCTATGGCATGTCATAGTCACAAGTCAAAAGGCAATCTACCTTTTGACTCTACAATTGATTTTATGTGTATCTAGTCAATTGTATCCAGCTGGCTTTCAAAGTATAGCCGGCTGTAGGATGTTGTATAAGTATCTCATGTTCTTGTATCTTTCGAATATGATTTTGTAACACTTGTAATAGAACATAGAGAAGGCAATATACTGCATTCTTGAAAACCAAATACTTGTGTTCTTTGTGTTCTGTCTCTTATATTACTTGTGTTCATAGTGTCACTACTTGGTTAATCCAGTTTACTGTTTGATCTAAGTTTAGTTCATCTCCTCTTTGTGTTGTTGTGTTGTAACTTATACCCTTCAACGATCCTGCATTTGGTATCAGAGCTATTCCAGGCTCTTGATATAAGATCTCACCATCTTAAGATCCCTCACACACACAAATACTAAACTTTTCAAATGGCAGCCATTTCCAAAACTGATATGGAAACTGGAACCATGAACAAGTCCCCACTGATCACTCTTGATGAGTTTGACACTTGGTGTTTAAGAATAGAAGGTTTCATCAGGTCTCTTGATTCAAGAATGTGGGAGTATATTGAGAATGGACCTTTCATACCCAGCACACCTTCTGCTACTGGTGCTGGTATGATTCCCAAAGATATGGCTAACTACTCTGGTGAAGATAGGAAGATAGTAGAGATAGACAGAAAAGCCATGACAACTCTTCAAACTGCCCTTCCAAACTCTGTGTACAGAGGTTTCAAGAAGTGCAAAACAGCCAAGCAGCTATGGGATGCACTGAAACTAATGTATGAGGGTCTTCTGAAGCCAAGGAGAACAAGAAGGATCTCCTGAAGCAGCAGTTGAAAACTTCACCTTCAAAACAGGTGACACCATGACTCAACAGTACTTCAGGTATGTTGAGATTGTGGATACCCTTGTGGATGGAGGAGTTTCTCTTGAAAACAGAGACATTGTAAGGAAGTTCATGTCCTTACATCCTAGGCAATGGACACATACTATGTGGTGATCAAGAGAACTGAAAATCTCAAAACTCTTACTCTGACAGAGTTATATGGGATTCTCAGTGGCTACCAGATGGAGATGAACATGCAAGGTTCATCTGGCAACTCTAACAATCAAATAGGTTCTGCCCTACATATGGTTGAAAGGGATAGCATAGAACCCAAACATCATCTCTTATGCTACCCTGACAACTCACCCAAGGGTCCTTTTATCACCTTCCCAGAGACACCAAGGGAGAACTACACTCAAGGAAGCCCATTCCAAGAGACAAGCTCTTCTCAAGCTTTTGTGTCTTCTGATGAAAGCTGTGGCAACTCTTTTTTCACTCTTGAAGACCTAGACTGTATCCACCCAGATGATCTGGAATATATGGAAATAGTCCAGCAGATGGCTTTTCTCACTCACAGAGCCAAGAAGTTCTACAAGAGGACTGGAAGGAAGTTTTCAAGCAATGCAACCAGTGGAAAGTTTGGACTGGACAAAGGCAAAGTCAAGTGTTATAACTGTAACTTGATGGGCCACTTTGCCAGAGAGTGTAAGGCACCTAGAACAAATGGTGGCCAAACACAATCCAGACCAAACTACACTAACAAAGCTCTCCATAATAAAAAGTCAAAGCAGCAAGCTACTGTTGCTGTTGAAGAAGGAGGCTTTGACTGGAGCTTTCAGGTGGAAGATGCTTCTCCAAACCAAGCACTGATGGCAGATCATGATGAAGCTAAGATATTGGAACATCTCTGTACTCCTAAATGCATTGCTAAAGTTTACAGGTCCTATAACTTGGAACTGAGATCTGATGTTGAGTCCTTAAACATTTTAAAATTTGATTTTAGAAAGTCTAAAAATGATTATAAGCTGAAAATAGAGGACTTAGAGAAAACCATTTCAGTTCTAAAACATGAACACATAGATTTTAGGACTCAAATTAAAGATCTTATAACCAAGTTAATTGAGTGCCAGGCTGAGCTTGTGATTAGCAAAGCCAGGGTAGAAAAGAGTGTTCTTGAAGAGGAGACCTTCAAGAACATGATATTCTTATCCCTGCACAACAAAGTGTGCTATTAAAACAGACAGGGACTGGGATTAAATGAGATAGCTCATCCACACACAATCTTGTCAATAAGATCTCCTAGGTGTGGAACTTGTGAAGATGAGCTTCCTCTCATAGATCCAATGAGTGAGGAGGATGAAGAAGAGATAGTGAAGAATCCCTCTACAAAGAGTGAAGAGGAGGATTCCAAGAAGGGCCATAATCCTCTGAGGAGAAAGTGAAGACTGTGATGACCAAGTCCATGAGAAAGAACTTGATCAGAAAGAGCAAAAGAAAGGCAAGGAAGCCTCAAGAGATCAAGGCTACTTTTGACTCTAAGTAGAAACAAGTTTTATTTCTGCAGGGTTTAAAGTGGTAGGGACTGAAGACATCAACCAAAACTCTTCTACTAAGAGTTCTGGTTCTTGTTCAACTCATCTCAGTAGCAAGAAGAAGACTGATCTGCTGTGTACCACTGCTGCATAGCCTGGACCATCAAACTCCAAGCACAATCCTCAGCCCAAGAGGACTGTCTCAGCATCTGCAAAGATGAAGGTGGAGAAGGAAGTGACCAAAGACAGTCTTACTCTCAAGAAAAGGCTCTTGTGAAGAAGAAGATGAACTGTGTTATGTGTGACAGCACCACTCATATTGCCAAGGATTGTCCCTTCAATCCTAAAGGTACTGTCCATATGGCCAAAACAAAGGCTTCAAAGAGTTCTAAGAAGATTCAAGCTTCGGAAGGAAAACCAGTTTCCTTCAGAAGTTCCAAATCTAACAAGAAGGGAAGTGGAAAATTCTCTTCGGAAGAATATTGGTCTTGGAAGAAAGGAGTTATTTCGAAGCACTGAAGTCTGCTGCAGTGTCTGCAGAATCTTCCGAAGGTTCAGTCATCAAAACTTCTAAAGTTCCAAAAGCATTTAAAGTTTTGAAGGTCAAGTCCAAGACTCCAAAGGTGGTATGGACTGAAGATCATGTTAGGTTGGACTCATTTTAGTATAGATGTTTACTTTACATTGTAATAGGACTTTTGTTAGTTTCATTTTGTATATTGTTTGTAATTAGCAGTTTTGGCAGTCCAGCGAAACTGTGAGCGAATCTATACATTTGCTCACAGTTTGCTATTTTGGTTTACCCGGCGAACTTGTGTTCTGCTGGGCGAAACTATAGTTTCGGCATGACAGTTTCGCTGGTAGCGAAACTGTCAGCGAATCTATGACTGCTATATATACTATTGTCATTTCACTTTGTTCAAAAAGCTTGCAAAACCCTAATCGTGGAATTCTATTGCAAGCTACCATTTCTAAGCAGTTACTTCATTGAAATACAATTGTGCTTATTGTTATTGAGTGAGTTTGTTCATTTGAGTACCAATTATGTCTTGATTCATCATATTCACTTCTCAATTGTTGTTATTTGGATTGTGTGTTTGATATTGATCAAATTATCCTATCAATTGTACTGTTCATCGATCACATGGACCAACAATATGGTATCAGAGCCTTAGTGGTCTTGATTTGTTGAGTTTTTGTGGTTTTGGTCAATATCTAGTTTCAATCAATTTTCAGTGGATTATCAGCTGTTTTTGGCATGGAAATTGATTGAATTATGCTCGTTCTTGATTGAGGAAGATTCTACAATCATCAGATCTCAAATTCATTGAGTTTTGGATGATTTCAGATTGATTTTGAGGTGAAAAAGGGTTTTGAGATCGACCAGCGAAATTACTGTTCTTACAGCGAAACTGTCATCTTCATTCAGCGAAATTATGAGTTATTTTGAATCAGAAGTTGTTTTCTAGAGTTTCAGCGAAAGTATTCCCTTGAACGAAAGTTCATTAGTGTTTTTGACCAATCATCAAGCGAAATTGCTGCCGAATCTATTTTTGAACGAAAGTTCAAGCTTGTTTCCTGCGAATTTAGCAGCGAAACTAAGCAATTGTTGTCTCTGTTCAAGTGAAAGTGCTGCCGAAATTGCAAGCGAAAGTGTCTGTTTTTGCGAAAGTATCTGCGATAGTATTGTTTCAGCGAAACTGTTAGCCAAGTCACCTCTTTCAGCGAATTTGTTAGCGAATTTGTCAGCGAAATTATCAATTTTTCTGCCGAAACTATCATGTCGAAATTAACTACTCTTACACTTGCGGATCTTGAAAGTGTTGCTCCTAATAGACCTCCAAGACTCATTAATGGAGATAATTTTGAAGATTGGAAGAGATGTCTCAAAGCTTTCTTTTTCTACACAGATCATAATCAATGGGAATCGATTATTTCAGGTCCTCATATACCTACGGTTACGGTTGGTGATGTCGTTTCTCAGAACAAAGACCCATCTTCTTATACTGAAAGAGATCTGAAACTGATTGATCGTGATCAAAAAGCTTTTGGTGCTCTAACTCTCTGCTTGGCTCCAGATATCTACAATCGTTTTGCAGAGCATAAAAATGCTAAATCTCTTTATGATGCTCTCTGTGAATTCTATGATGGGAATGCAGATCTGGTGAAAGACAAGAGTATTCAAGCTGAAAAGGAGTTCAATTCGTTTGTAGGATACAAGAATGAAAGTTTGACAGATCTGACAAATCGTTTCTTAACCGTCTCAAGCACTCTGAAGAAGTATGATGAAAGACTCTCCAACAGTGAACAAGTTAACAGGCTTCTCGATTCTCTTCCACCACAGTGGAGTCTTCAAGTGAGGATGCTCAAACAAGAAAGAGGTTTTACAGATTATAAACTGATGGATATCATTAACAAGTTGAAATCTTTTGAGTTGGATATGAAGAGAAGAGAATTTAACCAGACTATGATGCCCACATCTGGTTTTTCTCAAAATGCTGCTTTGTTGTCATCCGCTGCAAACTCTCACATTCAAAATCCAATTCAAGGAGGGAGCAATACAAGTAATTTCTCGAGTGGTAGTAATCATGTTGGAAAAGAATTGGGAAATTCTAAGGTGAATGCTGAAACTTCAATTTCATCTGAAACAATGGCTCTTTTTGGAATGTTTGTTCAGAGCTATGAAGCTCTTGTTGCCGGTGAATTGAAAGGTAAAGGAATGACTATGGAGGATATGTATCAGGTTGATCCTGATGATTTAGAAGAAACTGACATTCAATGGCAAATGGCGATGTTAAGAGCCAGGAGATTCATGGAAAGAACAGGAAGAAAGAACTTTGGTGGTCAATCATCTACCTCAAAACTAGGATTTGATAAGTCAAAATTGAGGTGCTTTAACTGTAAACAATTGGGACATTTTAAACGTGAATGTCCATTACCAATTGTCACAGATCCTAGTAACACTGGAGTACCAAGATTGACAGCAGAGAAAGAAAAGGAAGAAGGAAATTCAAAAAAGGAGTCAGCTTTAATCTCAAACTTTGACTGGAGTGTGGAGGTGGAAGAAACAAGATCTGAAATAAATCACGCGTTAGTTGCTGAGGTTGTGGAAAGTGATGAGATGGAAGTTGATAAAGATGGATTTGTGCTGTTCAAGGAATTCAAAGGAACAAATGAATCTTCAGTAAAGGAGAAAGAAGAAAAGGCAGATGGAGAGGAGAAAGAGGAAATTACAGGTTCAGATGAAGAAAGGAATTCAAAAGCTGCGAAAGGAAAAGAGAAGAATGATGCGGCCGCTACTGTTGAGGAAAGGAAATCAAGTACTCCAGCATGCATGTGCGATAAAGCTTTAGCTGCCGAAAGGATAGTAATGGGACTTCCTTATGAGGTAATACAGGATATGTGCTCATCTGCTTGCAAAATTAGACTTTTTGGGATTTATAAGGCTAATCGTTTGTTAATTGATAATGAAAAGGATTTAAAACGAATTAATGATGAACTTAAAATGAATGAATCAAAATATTTTGTGAAATTAAATGAGGCTTTAAAAGAAACTGATCATTTAAAAAGAATTGTTTTGGAAAGAAATGTAGAGGTTAATACTTTGACTGAACGGGTTGCTCTTGCTGAATTTGAAGCAAGCAAACTTCAGTCAAAGTTAGATAAATGGACTATTTCTGGAATGAAACATGATGATCTTTGTAAATCTCAACGGGGAGCAAGAATTAAAACAAGTTTGGGTTATGAAAATGTACAGGTTATCCTCCTCCTAGTACATACTGTTATTCTCCTATGCCTGTTCCTCATCCTTCTAATGATTTAATCAAATCAGATACTGACAGTATGTCTGCAGGTTTAGTCGGAAATAACTCTAAGTATATTCGTGAAGACTACGACTATGGACCAACTAGTGGGCTTGGATGCACTAGTTCTAGTACACCTGACAATCAGCAGTCTGTTTTAGATAATAAGTCTAGTTTAAATTCAGTGTTTGTTTCTAGTTCAAATGTAACAGACTTGAATGTCTCATGTTCTCTTGATAGTTCTATTTCATCTTGTACTTCAAATCATGATAGTGATGATTTTTGTTCTAGTAATGAATGCAATGAATCTGATGTTTCTCCTAAAACAACTGAGCAACTTAAAATTAATTCTTTCGAAAAGTTCTTTTCTCACCTATTCCATCTTTCATACCATTAAATATGACATCATCAGAAAAATGTAGTTCGTCTTTATCTGACACTGGTACCAATGGTACGAGTTTTACTGATTTGTCAGAAGAATCATGTTTTGATTTTGACAAGAAGAACTCTGATTCAATAAACAAAAACATCATGAGATGTATGAGACATTCAGTGATGTTGATTCTAGTTTGTCTGAATGTGATGAGGAGATTATTATTGATCCTATTTTTACCTCATCACATCATCGACCTAGATTCAAACATCATTGTTTCAGGTGTGGTGGAGAGGATCATCTTATCAAAAATTGCCCTTTCATTCAAAGATCCTCTAATAGGAATTGTTTTGGGAATAAATTGACAAAATTGGTTAATAATTTCTTTTGTAAAAAATCTGCTTCTTTAAAAACAAAAGTTGTTCAATCTTGGGTCCCTATTGCTCCTGGCTAAATGATTTGTTAATTCATTTCAGGGATCCTCTTCAAAGATTGTACACAGTCTGTGGCATGTTGATAGCGGATGTTCCAAGCATATGACGGGATTAAAGGATTTGTTGACCAATTATCGGATTATAGATGGAGGATATGTGGCATTTGCTGGAAATAAGAAGGGTGGAAAAATGATTGGACAAGGAGAAGTTACCAATGGTTCTCTTACTCTAGAAAAAGTCAACCATGTTCCTGAATTGGCTTTTAATCTTCTGAGTGTCTCTCAAATTTGTGATAAAGACATTCCTGTTCTATTTAAATCTGACGAATGTTTATTTTTAAAATCAGCGATAGCTATTCCGGAGGATTTAATTCTCATGCGTGCTCCAAGGAAACATGATACATATCTTCTTGATATGAATTCAAATGAGTCAAAGGCTACTGCAACTTGTCTTCTCTCAAAAGCATCAACCTCTGAGTCACTCTTGTGGCATCGTCGCTTAGGCCATGTCAATTTTAAGATAATTAATAAATTAGTCAAGAACAATCTTGTTAGAGGACTTCCTTTAAAAGATTTTTCTGTTACTGAAAAATGCATGGCATGTGCCAAAGGGAAACAACATAAAAAACCTCATAAGCCCAAACTTTTAAATAGCATATCAAGTCCTCTTGAGTTGTTACATACTGATTTATTTGGGCCAATTAGTGTTAAATCAATTGCTAAAAAATCTTTTTGTCTTGTTGTTACAGATGATTTCTCACGTTATTCATGGGTGAGGTTTCTTGCACACAAAAGTGAAGTTGCAGAGGAATTGCAGAAATTAATCATTTTTATTGAATCAGTCAGTAAGAGAAGAGTTATGGGATTAAGAAGTGACAACGACACTGAATTTAAAAATCAGATTCTTGATTCATTTTGTGCTCAAAAAGGGATTGTGAGACAATTTAGTGCTGCAAGAACACCCCAGCAGAACGGTATTGCAGAAAGAAAGAATCGCACTCTTGTGGAAGCTGCTCGTACAATGTTGATAGAATCCTCATTACCCATTATTTTCTGGGCTGAAGCTGTTAATTGTGCATCTTATGTTCTAAACAGGGTGCTAATTGTGAAAGATAAAGTGAAGACTCCTTATGAACTTTTTCATAAGAGGAAGCCACTAATTGATTTCTTTCGACCATTTGGATGTTCTTGTACTCTTCTGAATACTCAATCTCAAAAGACAAAATTTGGTGCTGTTTCTGACGAGTGTTATTTTGTTGGATACTCTTCTTCACAAAAGGCGTACCGAGTTTATAACAAGAGAACACGTATTGTTCAAGAGTCATTCTATGTTGATTGGCAAGAATCCAATCCTTCTGAAGTGAAATCTGAACCTGCATGGTTCTTTGACTCCAATACTGTGTTCAATTCATTTAATTTGCCAGTTTTCGATGATGATACATCAATTCCAAGTACTCAAACGAATATTATTCCATCATCTCCATCGTCTGTTCCATCCATCCCGCTAGTAAATGATGTTGTTTCAACTGATGTCAACTCATCGTCTCCAATGCCTGATCAAGCTCCATTATCTGATTTTTATCTCCTACATCTCCTAACTTACCTGATTCCACACCTGTCATTGATACACCTTCATCTAATCTTTCTCCGGACATGGCTGATACTTCTTCAACTATCTTTCCTTCTTCAAGTGATTACAAAACTTTGAAAGATCATCCGCTCGATAATGTGATTGGATCTGTTTCTGATGGTGTTCGCACGCGAAGTCAATCTGGACTGATTAATGTTTGTCTTTTCTCATGCTTTATTTCTCAAATTGTTCCAAAAAATGTTCATGCTGCTCTACAAGATCCTTGTTGGGTAGAATCTATGCAATTGGAACTTCAACAGTTTAGAAAGCTTCAAGTTTGGACCTTAGTTGATTTACCTCCCAACAAATATCCAATTGGCACAAAATGGGTATTTAAGAACAAACCAGATGATCGGGGTGTGGTGGTGCGCAACAAATCTAGACTTGTAGTGCAAGGCTTTGCTCAAGAAGAAGGAATTGATTATACAGAAGTCTTTGCTCCAGTTGCTCGTCTTGAAGCAATCAGAATATTTCTTGCTCATGCTGCTCATAAACAATTCAAAGTTTACCAGATGGATGTGAAATGTGCTTTTCTCTACGGAGACATTGATGAGGAGATATATGTGTGTCAACCACCAGGCTTTGAAGATCCTGATTTTCCTGATAAAGTGTATAAACTTGATAAATCTTTGTATGGTCTTCATCAAGCACCCAGAATCTGGTATGAGACTCTTACGCAATATCTTCTAAGCAATGGTTACTCTCGTGGTACCATTGATATGACCTTATTTAAAAGAGAGGTGAATGGTGAAATGATCTTTGTTCAAGTGTATGTCGATGATATTATTTTTGGATCTACAAACTCTCAATTGTGTAGAGAGTTCGAAGAAGTGATGAGCCAAAGGTTTGAAATGAGTATGATGGGTGAAATGTGTTTCTTTCTTGGGTTGCAAGTTGAAAATCAGAAAGAAGGAATTCTTATTCATCAAGAAAAGTACATTAAAGATATTCTGAAGAAATTTAAGATGGATGATGCGTCTACTGAGATGACTCCTTTTACTGCTCAGACATGTCTAACTCCGGATGAAAATGGAAAACCAGTTGATCCTCATCTTTTTCGGTCTATGATTGGCTCTCTCATGTATCTTACTGCAAGTCGTCCTGATATCACTTTCGCTGTTGGTTACTGTGCTAGATATCAGTCGGCTCCAAAGGAATCTCATGAGAAAGCTGTCAAACGCATATTTCGTTATCTCAAAGGATCGTCTCGTCTCGGGTTGTGGTATCCGTATGGTGGAAATTTTGATTTACATGCTTACTCTGATAGTGATTCCAATGGTTGCAGGTTAAACAGAAAATCTGTGTCTGGAGGTTGTCAATATTTGGGAAATTGTCTGGTATCCTGGCAGAGCAAGAAACAAACTACTGTTTCTCTTTCTACAGGGGAAGCTGAATATATTGCTGCCTCCAGCTGCTGCTCTCAAGTTCTCTGGATCCAACATCAAATGATTGATTATGGCATTAATTTCCTTCATACACCTTTATTCTGTGACAATGAGGCTGCCATTGGAATTGCTAAAAACCCCATTCATCATTCCCGCACAAAGCATATTGAAACACGAATCCATGCTATTCGTGATGCTCAAGAGAAGGGTTTCATTAATATTATATCCATCGATACAAAAAATCAAAAAGCTGATCTTTTCACAAAAACATTTGATAAACCTCGTTTTTATGAATTGATTTCTATGCTTGGGTTAATATCTTTTTAAAAATTTTCATTTTCTATTTCTTTATTAACAAAAAATTTATAACAAACATATAAAATAATTATTTAAAATGACAATTCATTGATAATAATCGCAATATGAAAATAAAAATTTGGGGGAGTAATATCATTATTCTGAGATTGGAATTTAACATGATGAGAAATGATTGTATATTCTCTAAAAATTTTATTTACATGACCAGTACTTCTATGAGAAATGATAGTAACTGTTACTGGATTCTGTTTCACATTAAAAAAAAGGAAATGGATCAGATTCTTTAACGATATGCTTGATAGACTCTGCCTGACGAATGAAGTAGACAGCAGCTTTTTGATTAAATTAAACTTTATGCTTAAGAATGTCTGGATTTACTCAATCGTTTTGGATTGCACAAAAACTGAGTCCTGACAAAAATTGGATTGAGAATGAATCTTTCGTTCATTTTGCTTTGTTTTGTCATCATCCTCTGCTGGTATATTTAGTGTCAAGATGTCTTGTGTCTGTGCTTATCTCCTCTGCTGTACGTGAGTACTGACCTGGAGTGATGATCTCCTCTGCTGTACGATAGTACTGACCTGGAGCTCTCATCAGCACATGTTCAAATGGTTATCTCCTCTGTTATACGTGAGTATAGATCTGGAGCTCTCACCATTTTGATATAATTATGTCAAATCATCTTATCGATGAATTTCTCTCAGAATGAAATATTCTGTTGATAATCATTTGCACACTAATTCACAAACCTTGTTCTTTGAAGATTGATTCATAATTCAAGAAATCCTGAGGTTGGGTGAGGGTTTTTGTTTTACCAAATGATTGTGGGGTCTTGCATTTTAAAGCATCTAATCGAACCTTAAATGAATCATAAGCTGTTGTTCGAAAAAGGATAAGGCATGAGTTTAAGTGGACAATTATATCAGCAATCGTTATTGATTTGTTCTAATTTCAGTTGTTTCTGTGCAGATTGTGATCAGATCTTGTATTCAGTATGATCTCATGACTGGTAGATGATTTTTTGATCATCTTTATGTTCTAAAATATTTAGAGAATGTGATCTCTGATTATTTTAGATCTCATTATTAGATGTGCTTCCTTTAAGTATTATAATTAAAAAAATTAATAATAATAATAATAAATAAAAAATAAAAAATAATAATAAAAAAAATAAAAAAATAAAAAATAAAAAATAAAAAATAAAAAAATAAAAAATAAAAAATAAAAAATAAAAAAAAATAATAATAATAAAATTAAAGGTGCGAAAGTATTCTTTCGCTAATAATTTCGCAAAGCGAAACTGCAATTTCGCTAGGTTGGATAATAAGTTGTTAATCAGTTACCTCCTAGCGAATTACAGTTTCACTGGGCGAAACTGTAAATTAGCGAAATTACAGTTTCACTGGGCGAAACTGTAAATTAGTGAAATTACAGTTTCACTGGGCGAATATGTAAATTAGCGAATTACAGTTTCACAGGGCGAAACTGTAAATTCGCCAGACGAATTTATAGTTTCGCTGTCTGCGAAACTATTTGCTATATAAGTCATGTTTGCGAATTTTCTCTCATAATTTCGCACACCGCTCAGTTTCTCTTTTAGGGTTTTTCGTAACTTTTAAGGCGATTTTGACTTGTGTTTGTGATTTGGTCTGATTTTTCGTGAGATTCACTTCGTATGTGAGTTTCGAACACTGATTCACCTTCTAATCTGGATTAAATAGTCTATTCTCAAGTTATCTAGATTGTGTCTCTTCGGTGGTTTCGCTGTTCGTTCAGCGAAACTACTAATTTCTCTGCGAAATTGAACGAAAGTTCACATCTTTTCTGCGAAACTGTAAAGTTATGCTGTCCGAGCAAACTTAACAGTTTCGCCATATCTTTTCTAATTTCGCAATGACTGATCTTTAATTTACACAGTTTCGCTTGTATTTTCTTATGTCAGCGAAACTAATTTGTAATAGCGAAACTAAGTTAATATTTGGTGAAACTAATTGCGAAACTACTTTAATTCATTCTAATCTTGTCGAAACTAATTTTTGTTCTGCGAAAATAACAAGTTTCAATGAGCGAAATTATAGTTTCGCTTGTCGAAACTGTTTGTTTTCCTTGTCGAAATTGTCTTTGAGTCAGCGAAACTATCATGTCTTAGTGAGCGAAACTATTGTTTCGCTTGCCGAAATTGATTGTTTCTTTTGTTTTTGTTTTATTTTCTTCTTTTCAATATTTCTTATTCAAATTTATTTGTTGTTCTTCTCAGGTTATCATGGCGAATCTCAAGTTTGATGAGAGGAATAACATCACTGCCATATTAGACGATACTATTCCAAAGGCGGCCGGATTTCGTGACTGTATTAGATGGCTTCAGAGATCACCCATTGCATATGCTATCTCTCACTCACCCACTATCTATGATCTTCATATTAGAGATTTTTGGAGATCAGCAGAATACAACACTGGAGGAGATGTACAGAGAATCTCAGCTAGAGTGTTTGATCATGATATAACTATTACTGCTGAGAGCGTGTCGAGGATTCTTAGACTAGAAGATGATACTGGTGATGAAGTGGATATGACGGAGTCTGAAGTATTCCAAGCTTTCAGACAAATGGGGTATGAGGGACCAGCTTTTGGTTCGAGGAAGGAGATTAAAAAGTCTTTTTTATCTAAGGAATGGAGATATATAGCTCATGTTTTTATTATGTGCTTAGATCACCGTAAGGGTGGATCCGATGGACTTAATCTTGACTGGGCCAAAGCTATGGTGATATGTTGTAAAGGGGAGAAAGCAAACATTGCTAGACTGATCTTTGTGTGTATGGCAGAGAATGTGATGGCTGTGAAGAAGGATAAATGGTTGTTATATCCTCGCTTTATTCAAATGATTATTGATGATCTTATTCCTGATGTTCCTAAACATGGTGAAGTCAAGAGATTAGTGCAGATGAACCCTCGGATATTTGCTGATTGTTGTGCTATCCGCCATGATTTCAGTGGTAAAATCACTCATCTCTGGGAAAATATGTACCCTCCAGAACGCTGGAATTATATCAGACGGGTCGTTGAGTCTGAAAACAAAAGGACTGAGGAAACAAGGGTGCAACAAGCTGATGCAGCTAAGAAGAGAAAGAGATATGCAAAAGAGAAAGATTATGATTTTGAAGAAGATATAGATGCACAAGCAGAGGAGATAAGGGTGGAGAAAGAACGGAGATCTAAAAAGAAAACTGACTTTGTTGAGCCTGAACGGAGATCAAAACATCGACACGAGGGTTTCACAGCAAGGAAAGAGGCTAGTGCTGGTCTTGATGAGGATGTTATTCGTAGTCTAAATACTTCATTGGCCAATGAGTTGAGTATGATAAAGACTAAACTGACGAATCAGGAGATTAGGGAAAAACAGAAGGATGAGGTAATTGAAGGAATGAAAAAGATGTTGGTTGACCAGAATAATTTGATTAAGAGATTGTTTGAAGAAATCTCTCAGATGAAAGCTGCTGCTGGCCTACCTAGTCAACTAACTCAATCTGAGTTAGATGATATGACTGATATATCTAAGTACTCATTCTTGAATGTGGGTACTTCATCCAAGGTAGGAGAGGGCACTTCTGGAGCAGCTAATACTGAAGCAGGGGAACAAGAGATCCCAAGAGAAGATGCTGGAAGAAATGAGGATGATGATATTATTGAAGCAGGGTTTGTTAACCTACAGTTTGATTTTGATAAGGATAGTGTAGGTGAAGAAGTGGTTGTTACTGCTACCACTGAGGGAATGTCTGATAAAAGAAAAGGTTTGATTGATGAAGAAGAGGAGGATGAGCAATTGGTTGATTATGATTCTGAACCAGAGTTTTATGAAGTAGATGAGAGACCACTGGTGTATGTTGCTAAGAAGGGAGATGATGAAGCTGATGTGTTTGAGATGGATAAAAATGACTGGTTGGTGAAGGAGAAGGAGGCTGAAGAACTTACTCCTTTGTTTCAAAATATGGAAGGTTTAAGCAGGAAAGAGGCAGACAAGAGGATAATAAGTTGGTGTTATAATCCTAGTTTAAAGATGTTTATGATTAAAAGAAGAGGAGGTCATATCAGCTACATGCACAAGAGGAAGGCTTTTAAGACCTTGCCCAAATGGGATCTGAGACGGTTGGCCACTTTGCCTTTGATTAATGCTCATTTAAGTGAAAAGGCAGTATTTCTTGAGAAGGTAATTAAAAATGGACTTAATGATAATTTTGAGTCATTTGGATACATGAAGGCTGAACGAAAAAGATCAAAGAAAGATATAGACTGGGAGACTGGCAAAGGGAGGATTGTTTTGAGAGTCAAACCACCAAAGACTGTAAACAGGGTAAGATTGGCTGATCCTCTTCCCCAACGTTTACAGGACTTTGAAAAGTGGTTTTATGATAATAACACTGGCGAGGCGGTGATTAGAGCCAAACACGGAAAAGAGTTTAGGGTGTTTGACCCGATGGAATTATTCAGCTTCAGTGATGAAGATCTCTTGACTCTTTGTGAAAATCATATTAAGGCTGGGGCAGGAGAGGAAACACGAAAAGAGGCAAGCTTGTTATGAATGTGGCAAACAAAATACGAGGAGTACGGGCGGAGGTAAAGAGTTTGGCTGAAAAGGTGAGAGCACAAGATGACTTTGCCATGGATGTTCAAGACATGACCAGGCAGTTTGCTAGAGTTAGTGGTCATTCTGAGGAAGCTGGTGATGCAGGAACTAACCTTGGAGGATCAGTGGCTGAAGCTTCTAAAGATGTTGCTGCAGGAGGTGATGAAGATAGCACAACAGCAGCAGAGGAAACCGGAGCCGACGAGTCAAATCAAGAGAAGTGAAGATAGTGAGGTCCAACCTAGGGGGAGTATTGAAGATCATGTTAGGTTGGACTCACTTTAGTATAGATGTTTACTTTACATTGTAATAGGACTTTTTTTAGTTTCATTTTGTATTTTGTTTGTAATTAGCAGTTTTGGCAGTCCAGTGAAACTGTGAGCGAATCTATACATTCGCTCACAGTTTGCTATTTTGGTTTACCCGGCGAACTTGTGTTCTGCCGGGCGAAACTATAGTTTCGGCATGACAGTTTCGCTGGTAGCGAAACTGTCAGCGAATCTATGACTGCTATATATACTATTGTCATTTCACTTTGTTCAAAAAGCTTGCAAAACCCTAATCGTGGAATTCTGTTGCAAGCTACCATTTCTAAGCAGTTACTTCATTGAAATACAATTGTGCTTATTGTTATTGAGTGAGTTTGTTCATTTGAGTACCAATTATGTCTTGATTCATCATATTCACTTCTCAATTGTTGTTATTTGGATTGTGTGTTTGATATTGATCAAATTATCCTATCAATTGTACTGTTCATCGATCACATGGACCAACATGGACATTTAAGAAAGACCAAGTGATTGAAAATTTTCCATCAACAACAGCTCAAGATCCTCCTAGTACAACCATAGGATCTATTACTGTTGAATTACCTTCTGTAATGAGCCCAAGTCAAGCAAGGCTTGGGTTCCAGGTGTAACTAATCATTCTCTTTGTGTAGGGACAGCTGAAGACAGACAGAAATGTCTGGATCATAGACAGTGGTTGCTCCAGGCACATGACAGGCAATAGGTCACTACTCTAGAACTTGAAAGGATTGATGGAGGACCAGTTGCTTTTGGAGGAGATAAAGGCGGTTACATTTTTGGAAGGGGCAAGGTCACAAATGGTAAGCTCAGCATAGAAAAGGTAAACTTTGTAAAGGAGCTTGGATACAATCTTCTAAGTGTATCTCAGTTTTGTGATCAAAGTCATAACGTGCTCTTTACTGAGCATGAGTGCATTGTTCTTAAGCCTGTTGTGGTCATTCCACATGAGCATATCCTGCTTAGAGCCCCCAGGAAAGGAAACATGTACAAGATGGATTTGCAAGAAACCTCTCCCTCTGGAGAAGTTTCATGCTTTCTGTCTAAAGCCAACAGTGATGAGTCTTTCCTATGGCATAAAAGAATGTGCCATGTAAACTTAAGAACATGAATAAACTGATTAAGCATGATTTGGTAACTGGAATGCCAAAGAAAGAGTTTACAAGTGATGACCACTGTGTTGCATGCCTGAAAGGGAAGCAACATAAGGTATCTCACAAGCCTAAGGAAAAGAACTCTATCACTACACCCCTACACTTGTTACATATGGATCTCTTTGGCCCCACCAGTGTAATGAGTTTAGGAAGGACCTTATACTGTCTAGTGATCACAGATGACTTTACAAGATTCACTTGGGTTTTCTTCCTTAGAACTAAGGATGAGACTCCTGAGATTCTAAAGAATTTCATCTTAAAGATTGAAAATCAATCTGATCACAAGGTCAAGATCATAAGATGTGATCAAGGAACCAATTTAAGAACCATATCCTTGATACATTCTATGATGAAAAGGATATTACAAGACAATTTAGTGCTCCCAAGACTCCTCAGCAAAATGGTGTTGCTGAAAGGAGAAACAGGACACTGATTGAAGCTGCAAGAACCATGCTGTCCGACTCTAAACTGCCCATCACCTTCTGGGCAGAGGCAGTCAACACTGCCTGCTATGTGCAAACTAGAGTTTTAGTAGTTAAGACTCATGGCAAAACTCCTTATGAACTTTGGCACAAGAGTAGACCTTTCATTGGTTTTCTCAGGTCATTTGGATGTCCTTGCACCATCTTGAATACCAAAGATCAAATTGACAAGTTTGCTGAGAAATCAGATGATGTACACTTTATTGGATACTCTTCCCAAGCTAAGGCTTATAGATTGTACAATCTCAGAACTAGAATTGTTAAGGAGTCAGCTAATGTGACTTTCAATGAACACACACCTTGTGTTGTTGATTCTGGTCCGGATTGGTTGTTTGATCTTGATTTGGTTACCAACTGTTTTAACAAATCTTGTGAGAATTTTTCAGGATCTGCATAAAATTTAAATACAGAAGATCCTGATCCAATATTTGAGCTAGGAAGATCTTCAAGACATATATCTTCAGCTCCAGTTAGAACCACTTCTGCAAATGAGGTTTCTGTCAGCCCAACAATGACAAATTCAGCTGATACATCTGGTATGCCTTCAAATTCCAGCTTAGAGGCTCTACAACCAGATAAGAACACCTCAACTGTGGAAGGCAACAATGGTGATGGTGACAGTGACCAATAATTTCTTGATGCCACTAATCACACCATAGATAAGAACATCAATGATGTCACACACTGCTTGGATCAAGTTTCACTTGAAAAGTGTGCTGACGTGGTGGGAGAAACATCTATGCCAGATCTAAATTTGAAAAAATTAGATCTTTCTCAACAACTTCTGTGATCCCTCAGCTTAGGATCCACAAGTCTCACCCTACCACAAACATCACTGGAGATGTTGTCTCAGGGGTAAAGACAAGAGGACAAACCCATGAAGCAAATGTTTGTCTTCACTCTTGTTTTCTATCCCAGATAGACCTAAAGAAAGTTGATGAAGCTCTAAAGGATGGAAGTTGGGTTGAAGCTATGCAACAAGAGCTGCTTCAATTCAAAAGGCAGAAAGTTTGGAACCTTTGTCCTCTTCCTTCTGGGAAGACTACCATTGGAACCAAATGGGTGTTTAGGAAAAAGAAAGATGATAGAGGCATCATCATCAAGAACAAAGCTAGACTGGTTGTTCAAGGATACACACAAGAAGAAGGGATTGACTACACTGATGTCTTTGCTCCAGTGGCAAGATTAGAAGCCGTTAGGATATTCCTGGCATTTGCTGCATCCAAGAACTTCAAGGTCTTTCAACTTGATGTGAAGTGTGCCTTTTTGTATGGAGTGATAGATGAAGAGGTTTATGTCAAACAGCCACCTGGTTTTGTAGATCCTGATCATCCTGATTATGTCTGCAAGCTTGACAAAGCTCTCTATGGGCTGCACCAGGCACCTAGGAAGTGGTATGAGACACTGTCTGAGTATCTCTGTAAACATGGATAAAGGAGGGGTACTATAGATGGAACTCTCTTCATCAAAGGACAAGGAAAAGACATATTGCTAGTTCAAGTATATGTGGATGACATCATCTTTGGTTCAACTAATCCAAAGCTCTGCAAAGACTTTGAGAAGCTGATGAAAGACAGATGTGAAATGAGTGCCATGGGGAACTCAATTTCTTTCTGGGAATTCAAGTGAAGCAAGTTAAAGATGGCATTCATAAGTCAGTCAAAGTATGTTCAGGACATACTCAAGAGGTTTAATATGACTTACTGTAAGATTGCTAAGACACCCATAGCCAGAAACCACTCTCTTGGTCCTGATCTTGAGGGGGAGTGTGTAGATGAGCATTTATATAGGGCTATGATTGGGTCTCTTATGTATCTTACTGCTAGTAGGCCTGATATCATGTTTGCTACATGTATTTGTGCAAGATATCAAGCCAACCCTAATATGTCTCACGGTATCACTGTCAAGAGGATTCTAAGATACCTCAAAGGTGCATCAACACTTGGACTATGGTATCCCAAGAATTCTGACTTCAATCTGTATGCCTATACAGATAGTGATTATGGTGGTTGCAACATGACTGCAAAGTCTACATCTGGGGGATGTCAATTTCTTGGTGGAAGGGTTGTCTCATGGCAATGCAAGAAACAATCATGTGTCTCTGCATCAACTGCTGAAGCTGAATACATTGCTGCTGCAAGCTGCTGTGCTCAAGTACTTTGGATTCAAAATCAGATGCTGGACTCTGGGTTAAACTTCAAGGAGACTCCCATTCACATAGACAACAACAGTGCTATCTCAATCACAGAAAACCCTGTGCAGCACTCAAGGACAAAGCACATCAATATCAGGTATCATTTAATAAGAGATAACTATGAAAAGGGATTAATTAAACTAATCAAGGTTCACACTGATGAACAATATGCTGATCTGTTTACAAAGGTCTTTGATGAACAGAGATTTAAATATCTTATATCAGCTATTGGGATGATCAACCTTGAGTAGATCTTTGATAAAACTAATTCTTATTATTTCTTAAAAATATGTGTGTCCTAAGTTTTCTAGTTCATCACTTTCATAAGCTCATGTTTTCTTTGGATGGAAAATTCTTTTTGAAGATTTTCCTTAGATTTTTGAAAAATTTCAGATACTTCGGAAGTTATGTGTTTAACTTCGGAAGTAGATCATGTCTTCCAAATAAATAACTGTCTAAGAAATTTACCTTCGGAAGTGTTTTCAAATTTATCTTCTGAAGCTTAAATACTTGTCTCAGACACTTACTTATTTTCAAGGACCATTTACTTCCGAAGCAAAATTAACTATCGGAAGCTTTGTTTGTTTATACACAAAGCACTCAAGTTTTAATTTTTCTTCCGAAAGAAAAATTTTCAAACCTCTCAGGAAATTCTTCCGAAGTCATTTTAGCTTCGGAAGCTTTTTAATTAAAACTTTCGAAGATAATTAACCTTCGGAAGCTTTTTGTTTTCCAAGAAAACTACTTTTTCAGAGGTGGGGCCGACATCCAGATTTCAAAGTTTATCCTCTTTCATTAAACTTTATCTGAAATCCTTCTCACATATAAACCTAATGGTTTCCCCCCTCTTTCTATCATCTGTCTTCCTCCAACCTAAAACCCCAAATTTCTCTCTGAAATTTCTTTCTTTCTTCTTTCTTCGTCCCTAAGCTACTTCAAAATGGCCAACCTTGCTCACAGAAATGATCCCAACTTTACCATGCAGCTACACAGACAACACAATCAAGTTGCTCTGTTACCCTCTGATAAAGATCCTTATTTCTCAGAGGTTTGCCATTTCTTATCTCTGTCCAACTACTTCACCTCCCTAACCATTGATCCTCCACTCTATGAGGATCAGTTGCTTGAATTCTGGAAGACCTACCAAGAGGTCATTATGGATGGGGAGAAGGCACTGTCTGCCACAGTGCAGGGGAGAACAATCTTCATCACTCCGACCATCATCAACCGACATCTTCAGCTGGATGATGAAGAAGGTGAGGTGTTTTTCCAAAAGGTAGCTGTCAATCATTCCTTTGAGCAGATGGGGTATGAGGGAGATTTCTCTGTAAAGACCTTCAGGAAAGGGAAGGTCTCATCCCAATGGAGATTCCTGATCCAAGTGGTCATCCACAGCTTATCAAACAAGCATGGTGGATGGGACCAGATTCCTGAAGATCTCTCCTTCATAGTCCATGGAATGGTTCAAGGGGTCAAATTCAGGTACTCTCAGTTTATTTATACAAATTTACTTGCAAATTTAGACTCCTTAGGATATTTCATGTTTCCTAGATATGTCCAGTACATTCTTAACTGTGAACTGGGCTCATAGTTAAAGGAAACAGTTAACATTCTTAAATTGGGACAGATGAAACATCTTTAAAATACTGAGAAAGTCCACTGTTGGATTCTCTGGGGTAGAAACACCCTAATCCCAAAAATGTTAGAGCTCATTGCTCAAGGTGACAACCTAGCAGCACAAGCTAGTGTTGAACCCACATCTACTACTTCCCAACCACCCACACAACCTCAAATCTCCATCACCTACCAAGAAAATCCAAACGAACCCCTGCTCAGACTATTCAGTCTGTGGAGGCCCCCATATACTAACCCATACAGGAAGAAGTGGACACTGGAGCTCCCACTTCTCCTGAGGAGCAAACCATTCCATCTCTTCAAGAATCAGTGCTGAGGTTCCTCATGCTCACCTGATGAGCTCATTAGCCCTACTGCCTTAAGCCATCACTCTGAGTCTCAACACTCAAGTGATCAACCTTCAGGGGATAGTTACCATCCCCAGCCTTTAGATCTAAACCAACCCATTCCCAACCTTGAGTTCTATACTGATGAAGATATAGGTTTCAGTGAGTACAATGAATCTCTCTTCTTTCCCCCTACTCAAAGAGATAAGTACTTCTGAGTCTCCTACATCTATCCCACATCAGTCACCTACAACTGAGGTGGACACTCCTAAACCTATTCAGGATGTCCATATGGAAGAGGCTCTCACTTCTAAAAGTGATTACATCATTAAGACCTCAACCATGGCAACTCAGCCCACTGACATCTCTACTGAGACTGCCAGTGAGCAGAGGAAATCCAGTAGCCAAGAACTTAGAACTGGTCATGAGAGAAAGGACTTTGGTCCAATCTTCTCCACCCCTAGTGGTTCTTCTGATGAAGATGAGGGGGATCTGAGACTAAAAGTGCAAAAACTGTCTAAAACATGCATTTACCTAGTCTCAAAGGTCAGTCACCTTGAATCTCAGGTGACTACCTTATAAAACAAGATCAATGATCAGCAACTTGAGATTTCATATCTTAAGGAAAAACTAGCTGGGAGACCCTTAAGGAGAGCTCAACCAAGATCACAAGAACCTATGGATGTGATTGACCTATCCTCCAGCTCACCTATGCAAGTGGGTGATGCTACCAAAAAGGGGGAGAAAGTCATTACAGCCATAGAACCTGGGAGTTCCTCTGAGAGAATAGACATTAGGACTCACCATCCTCACTTGCAACTGTGCATTCTCAGCAACCTCCTCTAGTTCACATTGATATGGACTACATAGACTCCTTCATACAGAGTATGTTTGAGGATGGGATACCAAGGGCTATGTCACCTTCACCATCCTTCAATCACATCATTGGGTGGAGGTATGATAACAACAGGAAGGCCCTCATCATCATAAGAGTTCAAGGACAGTAAGAAGTCTTCAATTTTCAGAACTTGGACTACTATGAAGGTCTGGATCTAGTCAACATGCCACTTGTCAACCCAAGCCAATCAAGACAAGCTGACAGACTGGCTAAAAGAATCCAAGATAGGATCATTGCAGAGTTCAGCCTAAGAAGGAGACTAAGGCAATAAGGTAATGTCATCGGTCAACTGGATGTTGAGGCAGACCCTAAGATTAGCTTCATAGGGGAAACCTTGACTGAAGGCCCAGTGACAGAACCTGAGAGCCCTGTCTCATCATCTCCAACTGCTGCAGAGATCCATATTCCTTCTGAGACACCTGCTGGTGAAGGTGCTTCTCAACCTCTATTTGCCTGAGCTCAGATGCTGCAACGAGCAATGAAGGCCAAAGCTCTCTCCACCCTGAGTCACAAAGGTCTATGAGTGACAAAAGGAAAAGAAAGATGACATCTGAGGAGATTGAGGAGGAGGAGAGAGAGAGGAAAAGGAGGCTAAGGGGAGAAAGTTCCTCTACTAAGTCTCCAAGACTCATGGAGTCTGCAATCAGGGCTGCCCCCAGACCAGATACTCAGAATGATGAGTTAAGAGCAGTCAGGATTAACTATCTGCAGACTAGGAACTATGACATAGATAGTGTCATCTCTCTCCCCTTGGATGAACTGAATGAGCTGGTTGATCTGGAAAGGTCAAGAGAGAAGAAGGAGGCAGAAGATACAGAACTCCTAGTACAAGTCAAAGAAGAGAGAAGAGAAAAGACTGTACAAAGGTATGACTACCCTCTCACCAGTTCAAGAAAGTCCCAAACAAGAGGATGTGGTTCAACAAGAACCTCAGGTAGATAAGGAAGAAGATAGAATCAAGATGATTAACTACCTGAGTGCCACAGGCCTCTATCAGGAAAATGCACTCCTTCCCTTACCTTATGACTATATTAAGTTTGAGTACTTAAAACAACTTGAGCTTGAGTTAGTCAAGGAAAGAAAGCAACAAAGAAGAAGCTGAGGGAAGAAGCTGCAAAATCAAGAGCCATCATCCAAAAGAGCATGAAGAAGTCTGCTGATAGCCAGAGGATGATGAGCTTCTTGAAGCTGTATGGATTCTCCGAAAGGAGACTTGGACCCATGTCTCTATCCACTATGGATGAACATATCAGGGTAATCAAGCAGAAGATTAAGAGTGAAGAGCTCACTGACTTACACTCCACTCCAAGTCAGGCCCCTCCTGAAGTGGAGGTTAAGGTTGAACACCAGACACAACACAACCCGGACCTCCTGCTAATGCTCAGCAAGCTTCATCTTCTGATCCAAGTAGGGTAAACCTCCCTCTCCATCTGAACCTAAGAGAGAGGAAGTCCCAGCTGAAAAAGACAGTGAAGATCAATCTGGTGCTGCAGGCCAGTCTTCTCAATTAAAATTTGGAAGAGAAAGAAGAGGATGGCTTCTAAACCAAGGTCTAAGAAGAAGAAGAAGCCTACATCCCCTTCTGAACCTTTGGATGAATCAGAACAGCCTGAGGATGTGCAGCCAGAGGATGCTCAATCAACTCCAACTTCAGTAGCTCCTTTAGCATCAGGAAGACCCATCTTGTCTTGGACATACACCACAAATCCAGAAAGGTGGCATGTTATTAGAGATCAAGGCATTAAAGACATTTATACATGGAAAGATATGTTTCAGTTGCCTCTGCATGACCTCTTTGACATGAGAAGACACTTTGACAGCCTGAAGGATCCTGATCATCTTATGAAGAAAGGAATGGTGATCATCCTAATAAGGACTGTTAATATCTGAAGTTTTCTAAGTGTTTTGGTAGCATCAGCCAAGGGAGAGTTTGTAGAGTCTAATGAAGAGGCTGATGCAACATAAACATCTTTAGTCTTTCCTGCATGCTGCACAAGTGTATTGAAGTAGAATGCTTCGGAAGTTTCACATGTGCAACAGAAATACTCTAAGTGTGAAATCTTCCGAAGCCTAGACCAATATCTTCCGAAGCCAAAAATGAAGTCTTCTGAAGCCTCAGAGACAAAGTCTTTCGAAGCTTCAAGTTCATGAAGACAGATTTCTTCAGAAGACTTTTAGTAATATGCTTTATCTGATGTACTATTCCATAAAGCTAGACACCTTTCCGCTGCAACTCTGCAAGTCACCAACTAACATGGTTTGGTGAAAAGGTCCATGCTTTTGGTAACTGTACATTGAGGTCTTGAGTCTGTAACTTTCTACTTTATGTACTTTATCCTTTTTGTAATAGATAAGGATGTGAGCTATGACTTGTCATAGTTACAAGTCAAAAGGCAATCTGTCTTTTGACTCTACAATTGATTCTCTATGTGTCTAGTCAATTATATCCAGCTGGCTTTTAAAGTATAGCCGGCTGTGGGATGTTGTATAAGTATCTCATGTTCTTGTATCTTTCGAATATGCTTTTGTAACACTTGTAATAGAACATAGAGAAGGCTATACTTGTGTTCATAGTGTCACTACTTGGTTAATCAAGTTTACTGTTTGATCTAAGTTTAGTTCATCTCCTCTTTGTGTTGCTGTGTTGTAACTTATACCCTTCAACGATCCTGCAGTAATAAGGAACATATCATACATATCAGACATAAGCATAACATCATCACACATCATCATACATAACATATACCATCACACATCATCACAAACATCATGCCTCATAAATATCATGCACCATAAACATCATGCATCATACATATACATATGCAACACAAGCATAAGTCATCATAAAACATAGCTTTACATAGCACATTTTGCTATAGAAAAGTCGATCTTCCGGTTAAAACCCCCTTAAAATATGGTCATTTAAAGTGTTTATTTAGTATGTATTTCCAGCCCCAAACTAGTTTAAAACCTTTAAAATAGGAAATCTATAACTCATCTGTACTCGATGAGTAGCTTCTCAATAAAGCTTTCAAAGCAAGGGTTGCACTACACAATATGCAGATAAGTTAACACTCAAAGGAGTTATTTCAGCCTAATTTCGCTGTAAGATTAGCAGTTTCGCTGCTAGTTTAGCTAACAGTTTCAGGACTAGTTTCGCTAACATTTTCGCTGGAATCTTCGCTGCCAGTTTTGCCCAACTTTCGTTGGATAACCATGTCTGCGAAACTGCATGGGAAACTATAGTTTCGCAGGAAGACCCATAATTTCGCTAGACAAATACATAATTTCGCTGGATGAACACCTAGTTTCGTAGAACGGGCTGAAAATTACGAACTAACCCATTTTTGACCCAAAACTTCAATCTCTTACACCCAAAACCTTGGTTTATCATCCATAGCTATATCTAAACTTTTTACATGTTTTCTTAGACAAAAACGTGTGTTTGGGCGAATCTTTGCCACTTTCAAATACCCAAGCCCTAGAATCTGGGTTTACATCAAAATGAGAGATTAAATGATGTTTGTTACATGGATTCTTGGTGTTTTCTTGTTGTTTGGATGCCCACGAACACCGATCTTCAATCTCGTGATCAACCTGAGCCTTGAATCTTCAACTTTCTCCACTTTCTCTCTCTACACTCTCTCTCTAAAATTTAGGGTGTTGAGTTGCAAATGAGAGTTGCTCAAGCTGATCCATTTGTATATACCGGGCGTTCTCGAGACCTTTAACTCACCAACATGTATCCCGCGAGGTCTACTCGGTCCATGCTCCATTACTCGCTTATTTTCTTTAAATAATCTCGGTTAAGCCCATTATTATTAATTGGGTCGTTTTGACTTTATTCCGAGTGTTACATTTGATCCCTCCCATATATATATGTTTATATATGGTTTAAATAAATTTTGTACTGCTATGTCTTTTTATGAGTATGAATGTTTTATGCTATGAGGGGTCAATTGTGAGGCTTCCGGTATGAGGATTACACCATTACATATTGGTATCAAACTTCCTTATTATTACTACTTCTTACTTCCAAAGATCAATTTTATACAACTTCAACGATCCTTTATACCCTCATTATGGTTTAATACGTGAAATTATAACATTCTTAAACAAATATGCACTCTACACTTATAGCTTTTTTAATGCTTGATTCTTATTTCTCATTTTGTCACTAAGTAAACCCCCTTTAGTAAGGGACTTAGATTCGAAGATCGGCACTCCATCCCTACTTTTTGTTTTCTCACTATCTCATTACTATTAAATACATATTACATGTAGATTATAACACTCTATGATTGTTAATACGTATTAAAAGAGGTTTATTTATACAAATTAAGTTAATAATATAGCAGCTTCTTTAGAACAATGACTCACACACTCTTCTAACATACTTTTCAAGTAGGGCTCGACCTCAAGAAGAGCTTCAACACTTTAAGTCTTTACTCTTCCATTTAACCCAACCTCACCCATTAAAATGGATAGTTACAATCAAATATAAATGATTTCCTTATTTAGTTTTCTTTAATTATTTAATAAAATTATTTTAATTATTGTAGAAACTTTTAAATTTATTATATATTATATTAATATCATTGGTCCCCGGGACCAATGGAGTTTTTGATACGCTTTTTTTCCACATATTTTTATGGTGTTCAAGACTTTTCTATTCATTCATACAATGTCTAACTTCTTAGACAAAGAGTGTAAACCAGAAAGAGAAAGGAGAGAGAGCGCTACAAAGTATGATAGATGAGCAGTCATCTTTGCTAGCTTTTGTCATTGACGAACGATTGTCTTGTCCCTTGATCATGACACCTAGTGCCTCCCATCTTCAATTCTGCGGTGATGTCCATTCTTAAAGAGAAAACGGTTATCTAGAGAGAGAATTAGAGAAAGATGGAGAAACCATTGTTTCATGCGGTATTTCTAGTTAATGAACGGTCGTCCAACCTTGCGCTCATGACATTTGGTGCCTCTTACCTTCATCTCTTCTATTATCTCCATTCATTGCTTTATAAGGGGTGTTCTTCGGCATATATCGATGATGGCTAGTGCTAGATAGTCTTGTGGCCTATTGTTTTTAGTCACCGATCACCTTGCCTTTTTCTAAAGAAGACAATAAAGGTTGAGCCTGGTAGATATAGTCTTTCGATTTGGTGCTCGATGTACTTTAGAGTTTTCGATTCTTGAGTCGATGATAACTACCCATAGTCGTCATCGTGTTAAAACCCTAGATCGGGTTATTGTCTCTGGTTAGTTTATGAGCAATACTTGCTAAGTTTTTGTTTTAGTTTACGAAGCCTAAATATGTTTAGTATTATGTATTCTAGTTCGGATTTTATTTGGTGAAATATAGATTCATGGTATGTCTATGTTGGACCCTGAATTACTTACGATGGACCTTAAGTTTTTAATTTAGTTTAAGTATCTATGGATCATATTTGATGGTTACGGTTGATGAATCCGTTTGTGATTTTGCTACGAATGTATGTGTTGCTATCACAACTGACCACGGGGATTAATACTAATATAAGGTCTAGACAAAACCAGGTTTCAGTGTGAAATTCTCATGGAAGGTAAGTACACTTTCGTGTACTTCTAACTAGAATTGCAATGGCGTGCGCTAAGCCTAAACTAGTTCTTGAAATGATATCTAAGGCCAATTGTATTAATCTGCCCGCGACAACGTGCGGGAAAAATATCTAGTTTTGTTTTAGTCTTTAAATTTTAAGAGTGGGCATTGAAGCAACCAATATGGTTGTTACTTTATGACTTTGAGGTCATAGGTTCAAGCTTGGAAACAACTCATTGTACAAAAGTATAAGGTTAGGCTTCATAAATCAGATCGAGTAGCGATCTGGCCCCTCCCGGGACACTGCACAAAGCGATAGTTAAGTCAAGTATCGGGTACATTTTTTTTATCTTTTAATAATTTTTAGTCTTTTAACTTTGAAAACATAATGTACACTATGTCATTCTTATGTTTATCGATGTTTTAATATTATTTTTTTATCAAATGTCAAAAATAACTTATTTCTTATTTTGAGTATTTATTCCACTTTTATTATAATATACTTTTCGGTTATTAACTATTGATGTTTAATGTTATCTCAAATGTCAATGTACATAATATAGATTTTGTTAAAATTTATTCATGTTAAAATTTTTTTTTTACGCGAAACGCGGGGTACACAACCCTAGTCCTCTAGAAAAAAGCAACAGTGATTCTTGAATAGGAAAATACTTGTACTAAGTATAGTAATTGATAATGTTACAAAGAGGAAAATAAGTTAATAACCACAGATCAAGTTTCTACTACACGTCAACGTTTTCTAGTTGTATATCCTTGGATTTCAATGGCATGTAATCCCCAAGATACACTTCAAGATGATCGGCCAATAACGATTTATCGATGTTTTGGTGATGGTAAGATTTGCAGATGAAGTAAATAACTGTTTGGGCAGTAAGGCTGCAAAGAATCAAAACCGAGAGCAACAAGATGAAGATAACTGCGTAAATCGATCTGACCAATAGTGAGCCTTGTCTAATGACGACGTGCCACTCGAATCCCACTTGAATGCTGATAAAACATAAGTTAAGTAAGCAATAAGTAGCAACAGAAATGATGGTCTTTCCTTTGATCAGTTCTCTGCTCTTTAACATTGCTTGGATACCATAATATTCTTCCAAAACTGAAACCACGCAAGCCAAATGCCAGATAACACTAATGTATATGAAACCAGCCAATAAACGACGCCAACAAGCATAGAATATAAATCCCAAACGTTGAAAAGCCAAGATACGTGGCCCAGAAGACCAAAACCAACAAAGCTAACAGATTGAGCAAGAAAACAATGATGAAATTCCAAACGAATGTGACCATTAATCGTTTCCAAACGTTAGGAACAACGCTCATGACCTTCTTGAAAGTCATGTGTTTTGATGTGTAGATGCATGCAATGCTGTAAACTATAGCTGAGGTAGATATGAGGGACAGAATGAGGAAGAATATGAAGTATGCAACTTTAAACAACCAAAAATACGTCCATTCAGAAGATATTAGATCAGACAACCTGGCGTACATGATGGTGTTCTTTGGGGTTTCATCAAGATCATATTCATTGCGGCTGATTTGCCCGAAAAGGTATTCGGAGACTTCGATGTGAACCAAGAAGACAAAGGAGAGCGGGAGGATAATGTAGAGAGTGATCTGTGTGAAGATCTGTATGTAAGTTGAGATGATTTTGAAGGTTCTTTGAAAATGCCAAAGAAGCCAAGAAATTGAAATTGCTCTAGTTCTTGATCCATTTGATAAGTGGAATGGTGTTTGCCTTGTGATTCACACACTGAAGAATGTGGATTAATATTGTAACTAGTAAGCTTTGTACTGGGGATAGAGGCCTTGGGATAAGGAGAGACTGAATTGAATTTGAAGCCAATATTCATTTTTTTAATCGTTTAAATAATTTTTTCTTCACGAGATCCATGTTATATAATTTTAATGAAGTATCTTTAAGGTAAAGTTAACAATTTCATTTGCTAAATATAACTGAACGGTTTTCATTCAATACACTGTGTAGAATAATATTTAACTATTATCCTAATTAAATATATTGAAAATAGTTTTTTACGTAATATTTACTTTGGAAACAAGTTATAAGTTTTATGGATATTATAACGTGCAGATGGGACAAATACAAAAGGATCAAACCTTGTAATTAACGTTGACATTGTGCCGGCGATATATATTTTAATTCATATTTCTAATCTCTCCGCTTCAAAGCAATATGTTACCTATTTATATTAATAATAACAATAATATGCTACTAATACTAATAATAGTAATAATAATAATAGAAAAAAACAGTAATTGTAGTATGACGACGACGGTGGCGGCAGCGGCGAAGACGGCGGCTACGACGACGACGACGGTGGCGGCAGCGGTGGAGACGACGGCGACGACGGCGACGACGACGGCAACAGCAGCAGCAGGAACAACTGCAGCAGCAGCAAGAGCAGCAGCAAGAGCAGCAGCAAGAGCAGCAGCAAGAGCAGCAGCAATAGCAGCAGCAAGAGCACAGCAAGAGCAGCAGCAAGAGCAGCAGCAAGAGCAACAGCAAGAGCAACAGCAAGAGCAACAACAGCGACAACAGCAGCGACAACGACGACAACGACAAAAACGACGACAACAACAACAAGAACAAGGACAACACGACGCCGACGACGCAACAACAACAAAACAACAACAACAACAACAACAACAACAGCAGCAGCAGCAACAGCAACACAACAACAACAACACAACAACACAGCAACAGCAGCAGCAGCAACAGCAACAACAACAACTACAACAACAACAACACACAACAACACCAACAACAACAACAACAGCAACAGCAGCAGCAGCAACAGCAACACAACAACAACAACTGCAGCAGCAGCAGCACAACAACACTACAACAACAACAACAACACCAACAACAACAATAACAACAACAACAACAACAACAATAACAACAACACCAACACCAAAAACAACAACAACAACAACAACACCAACACGAATACCAACAAAAACTACAAAAACAACAACAACAACAACAATATCAACAATGTTGATACATATGTACCTAGTTTAGGAGCTTAATGTAATGTTTGTCATGTCTTACATATATGTAATGAATGAGTTGAATGAATACAATATGTGATTGATACTTATAATGTTTAATGTTTAATTGTTTATTTTGTGATAAAGTATATTGAATTAACTATATAGGTTTGAGGTTACTGTGCATAGTTCTTAGTCAATAATGATTGAGAAACTGTTCAAACTTAGTCGTATGAAGTTTTCATGCGAATGGACCATACGCATGAATAGTTCATGCTAATGGACCAGTCGCACAACTAAACCAGGAGACTGGATCAGTCGCACGATTGAGACATAAGATTGACTCAGTCGTACGACTGAACCTTCATTCATGCGTATGGATAAATCTCTTGATTCAGTCGCACGACTGAACCATGCTAATGGTTTAGTCGTACGATTGGAAAACCCTAACCTATAAATACCACATAATTCGTGGAAAAATAGAACAATAGAGAGATTTCGAACACTTGAACACACACTCGTACCCTAGTCGTTCAGAGACTCCAGAAAGCCTATTCCAAGTTCATAGTTCGCAGTTGATCTTGTTCTAATCGTTCTTAACGTTTCGTTAATCGTTAAATTGATCGGGACTACGTTCTCACTGATTGGATCGCCAATCAAACAGGATTCTGCACTATTTGATCTGGTTTCACGCATTATCCATTAGTACTTCGTACGTACATGGTCCTAACAAGTGTTATCAGAGCTTTGGCTCCTTGATTTTGCATGTGATCCAATTAGTTTCGGTGTATAATTCACGTTTTTCATTCAAAAGAGTCACATTTTTTTAGTAAAATAGTGTTTTCGACGTCTCTAGGTTTCAAAGTTCATGTTTTTTCGGCATACGGCAGATTAGGGTTCTTGAAAAATTGGTTTGTTTGTGTCAAAGTGTCAAAAACCTTCGATTTTGCAAAAACAGCAGCCTTTAGTCGCACGATTGGCCCAATCGCACAATTGAACTCAATCGCACACCCCATACACACGATTGAACTCAGTAGCTCACTCATTCGTACGATTGAATTATCCCATTCGCTCGTCTCTATTCGCACACTCCATACGTACGACTGAATCCAATCGCACGATTAAATTCATTCGCACACTCCATTCGCATACTCCATTCGCACGACTAATTCATCCACATTAGCCATCCGCATATGTCTGATCGCACGATTGACTCATCCGCATTTGTCCAATCGCACAATTGACTCATCCGCATTTGTCCAATCGCACGTTTGACTCATTCGTATTTGTCATTCACATAAGTTTAAAGTTCAAAAATTTAAAGTTTAAAGAGATGGAAGGTCAGTACTCTGCGTTTACTGCCGGAAGGGATTCTCATATCCAGAACCTTCTACTTCTGGAAAATGAAATCGGGTATCATAATAAACCACCTAAACTTATAACTTTAGATGATTACCCATAATGGAAACAAAGGTTCGAGATCTATTTAAATGGAGTTGATCCCAATCTCTGGGAATCAATTGAGACAGGTTATAGTATGCTAGTCGGGGCTGATGGTGTTAAGTTAACGTTGGGAGGTATGACTGATAGCCAGAAAGCGAAGTACAATGCTGAAAAGAAGGTGTATGCCCTATTGACTCAGTCGATACCAAAAGATCTTTCTCATCAGTTCTCTAAGAACAAACAGGCTAAGAAGTTATGGGAGGCCTTGGAGAAAAGATATGACGGGAATGCAACATTAAAGGCATTAAAGGCAAAGGCTCTCAGAAAAGAGTTTGATAACTTCTCTTCAATAGGGAAAGAAAGCTTGGACGACATAATCAAAAGATTCTACCATCTAATGAGTGAGCTGCACACTCATGGGGTTACAACGTCTATGAAAGATAAAGTGTCAAGCTTTGCCGATGGTTTGCCGGAGAAATAGGACTTGTTTGTGTCTAACTTGAGACAGAACAATATACTTGCAAAGTTAGACATAAATGACTTCATCCTAAAATTGAGGGAGGAGGAACTGAGGGTGAAGTACATGTCACAGAAAGGATCCTATGACCAGAATCCTTCACTGTATAACTCATCTCCTAACCCAACCAGTTCAGGAGCACCACTTCAAACTGCCTTTATGTCTAGTTCAGTAGCTCCTTCCCAAACCATTGCTTCAGGACCAGAAACATCAGGGTCATCCACTACCCAATATATAGTGCTTGAAGCCAACACTACAAAATTAAAGACCGAAAATCTCGGTAATATCATTGTGGAAGTAGCAAAGGAACGCATGGATCTCCTAGCAGCTGTTGTTCATTCCTATGATGGTTTAGTTGCAAGGAAGATCGGAAATTGCCTTCTGGCAGATGAAGACTATGAGCAGGTGGATGAAAATAAACTAGAAAGAATGGATATAATATGGGCTTTGGCTAGTGCTGTTAGAAGGGCGGAAAAGTTTGTGAAAAAGACATGACATAACTTGGTGGCCACAAAAGACACAACCTTTGGTTTCGACAAAACCAAAGTTACCTGCTTTAATTGTGGAGAAAAGGGGCATTTCAAACGTGAATGTGTAAAGCCCAAGAAGACAGGTAACGGGAATCCGTTCTCAACCTTCAACAGTCAGGACAATGACAGGAGTGGAACTACCTCATCAAGCAAAGAGACAAAGGCCTTGACTGCTCAAGGTGACGAAGGGCAGGATTGGACCTTCAGTTTTGTGTCTCCAGGTGAATCGAACATTGCCTGTGTCAAGGGTTTGGATGATGGCTCTGTGAGCGAAGGTGAAATCACAGTTGAACAAGTAATGTCAGATAATGAAAAAGCTGTGAAAATGGTCAATGACCTAATTGAAGAAGAACTCAGAACGACAAGTTCAGAATCTCTAGCATCCGAAGAGTCAAACTTTGCATTGATGACTGATTCAATCGAATCTTCACAAGTAAGTACAAAAGACCAACTCTTTGAAAATCATGCTTGTATTGAATGTAATAAATTTAGAGAAAGCATAGATTTAAAATTTGCTAGGTTATTAGACCACAATGATAGCTTAGTAAATGACCTACAACTGTGCACAGAAGCTAATCGGATTTCAAAACAAAATGAGTGCAGCTATAAAGAAAAAATAGAACTTTTAGGTAAACAACTAAGGGAAACTGAGGTTTTTGCCTTTAATCAAGCTAATGATATAAAGTTCTATTTAAATTCTTTAGATGAAACAAAGAAAGAAAAATTAGTGTTAGAAGTCGAAGTAAATTCTTTAAAACAAAAACTGCATAACTGGACCAGTTCTTCTCACATAGTTCAACACTTGGTGAAAGAACCCAATAATAAAGAAGGTTGGGTTACAAAGTAGTACCACCATCACATGAGATCCTGTTAAATACAAAATATTGACCAGTAAATAACAACCCAGTAAGGATCATGTGGTGTACACTCCTCTGGTTAGTGACCCTGATTCCACGAGTAAACCGGTGGAATCTGTCACTAAACAGAAGGAGGCTACCTCAAAAGCAAAAGGCAAGATGCCTATTGTTAATTTGAATGAAAATTTTGAAAAGGTTAATGTAAAGTTAGGTTTACATATGTCTTCTTCTGAACCCATAATGACAAAACTAGTTAACCAAACCCGTGTTACACATCAACGTCCAAATAAGTTAAAGGGTAAAGATGTTATAAATGTTCAAATAATTAATTTTGTTAAAGAAGCAGAAACATCTAAACGAGAAGTAACTAAACCCAACCAGACTCGTGCTGCTCCTGTATCACACTCAACCCCACATAAACATTTTCCCCAACATGTAGAAGGGAGATCATGCTATAGTTCTGGAAAGAGAGGACACATCTCTTCTAATTGTCCTTATTATCAGACTCCTAGAAAGAAAATTGAACTTTATGATAATAAACCAAGTTGTTTGAAAAGGAGTTCTATTACTCCACCGAAAAGAATTAATGAACCTAAAGTTCAAACTGTAAGCCAGTCGTCTGTTTATAGCAAACAGGCCTTACACAAAACTGGCTTATGGAAAGAAAAATCAAGTCCAGTGTCTGATAATGAGAACAATAAGGAAAATGATATGCCCTCACCCTCAAATGGACAATGGTTTGAGTTCATGATGTGTGATTCCTCTGGGTCACCCAAGCCAGTTAAGGCTTGGGTCCCAAACCTAAACTGATAATTTCCTCTTAATGTGCAGGGTGTCTATTACAGTGCTATCACAACACCTGGATTGGTGATAGTGGGATGTCTAGGCACATGACCAGGAATATGTCTCTCCTTTCAAATGTTAAACAAATAAAGGGGGACATGTATCATTTGCTAGAAATAAAGGAGGATACATCACCACTCAAGGCGAAGTGGGAAACCAGAAAGTAAAGTTTGATAAGGTAAACTACATTCAACAACTACAAAATAACTTGCTTTCAATATCCCAGATATGTGACAAAGGATTCAAAGTTGTTTTCAACAACAAGAAGTGCTATGTATTGAAGAAGGATTACGTTATCCCTAAGGACCAAATCTTAATGTCAGCTTCAAGATATAATGATTTATATGTCTTGGATCTATCAAAGCCTGCACAACCGATCATCAAGTTCAATGCTTTTTGTCAATGGCAACTGAGAGGGACTCGATCTCCTGGAATAGGAGAATGGGACATATAAATCCATGGAAGATGAATCATCTGATCTAGAAAGATTTAGTGAATGGAGTAAACGTCAAGAATATTCAACTTCTGGATTTTTGTGTAGCGTGTAATAAAGGTAAACAAACCAAGAAGTCTCACAAGGAAAAGAAAGTAATTCCATTGAATTGCCTCTCGAACTTCAACACATGGATTTGTTTAGTCCTGTGAGTACCAAGAGCATCACTAGTGATTTGTACAGTTATGTAGTCACTGATGACTACTCCAAATTCTCCTGGGTAATGTTTCTGAAATCCAAATCAGAGACATTTGAATCGTTCAAACAGCTGGTGACCATATTGGAATCTCTCTACAAGCTGAAAGTGCGACAGATTCGCTCAGACAATGACACGGAGTTCAAGAACCAGTGGATGGAGGCATTCTGCAAAGAGAAAGGAATTGTAAATCAGTTCACATCTGCTTACACTCCATAAATGAACGGAGTTGCTGAACGGAAGAACAGGAGCTTGATAGAGACAACAAGAACGATGCTAGCAAACTCGAAACTATCTATCCAATTTTGGAATGAGGCAGTTGCCAATGCATGTTACACCCTCAATCGAGTCTTGGTGGTCAAACGTCATGGTAAGACGTGCTATGAGTTGCTCTAGTAGCATAAACTGAATTTGGTGTATCTCGAACCATTTGGCGCACCATGTATGCTGTTGAAGAAAACTCAGTCAGGGAAGTTTAGTGAGAAAGCTGAAGAAGGAATATTTCTAGGCTACAATATACCGAACAAGAGAGTTTATAACAACTCAACGGGTCAAGTAGAAGTGTGGTGCAACGTTGACGTTCAGAGATACACCACCCCCTTGCTGGAAAGGGACCCACATTCTTCTTCGACTATGATGGCTTCTTTAAGTCCTTCAACATCCCTCTCTCTCTTCCTGATGATGAGTTATGGACCAAAATGATGTACGATGTCTTAAACACACCGTCACTAGACTCGACAACATCAGGTTCACAAGGTGAGTCTTCTAGTCCTTCAGGGGAGCACTTGAGGTAAGTGACTCCTTCTCTGATGATGATGCAGAGAATGATTAGGTGGATCAGGAGGAACATGTTCCTGCTACTGAAAGTACACAAGCATCAGATGTTGATGCCTCTGACACTTCGGAACCTCACACTCCAACGACTACCCCTATTGACCCACGAATTCAAAACCTGGATCAGGAATAGTTGTAGCCACCACTCCCGATCTCGACTAAATGTCTATCATCCTCTGGACAATGTCATAGCGGATGTACAATCGGGAGTACAGACAAGAAATCAGCTATACTTAGCTGATTATGCCTCAGTCATGGAAAAAGGCTATCTTCACGACGGTGCTTATGATGTATTGTGTCTCAATTTGAGCCAAAATATGTAAGTGAAGCCTTAAATGATGAGGCATGGGTTAGTGCCATGCAAGAAGAACTACCGCAAATCAAGAAACTAGGAGTATGGACACTGGTGGATAGACTAAAGGTGCTAAAGTAATTGGCACAAAATGGGTCTTGAAATGCAAGAGAGATGACCAAGGGGTCATAATTAAAAACAAGGCTCGACTTGTCATTCAAGGTTTTAGACAAGTCGAAGGAATTAACTACAATGAAGTGTTTGCACCTGTGGCTAGAATGGAAGCAATCCGTATCTTCCTAGCCTATGCATCTTACATGAAGATCAAAGTTTATCAACTAGATGTAAAGAGTGCGTTCCTTCATGGCGAAATCCGTGAGACAGTGTATGTTAGTCAACCCAAAGGATTTGAGGATCCTTGTCATCGGGACAGAGTTTACAAGATTGATAAGGCTCTCTACGGGCTCCATCAAGCCCCAAGAGCATGGTATGAGAAACTCTCAACTCATCTGGTGAAACACAGCTTTCGCAGAGGAGTTATTGACTGCACACTGTTCATCAAAGAAAAGGATGGCGACTTACGGCTAGTATAGATTTCTGTTGATGACATAATCTTCGGTTCCAAAAACGAAGAGTTATGTAAAGAATTCGAATCTGTAATGAGAGCAGAATTTAAGATGAGTGCAATGGGGGAGATGAAGTTCTTCCTAGGATTATAGGTGGATCAGACACCAAAAGAAATCTTCCTGCATTAGACTAAATATGTAGGGGACATCCTTAGTCTGTTTGACATGGAGAATGCTTCAGCTGCTGGAACTCCACTTGCCATGAACCACGATGTGGCACCCGATGAAAATGGTGATCTGGTTGATGCTACAATGTATAGAGGAATGATTGGATCCCTGATGTATCTCACAACGTCTTGTCCTAATATCATGTATGCAACAGTATTTGTTCCAGATATCAGGTGAAACCAAAAGTCATCCATCTCATAGGAGTTAAACGGATTTTCCGTTATCTAAAGGGTACTCCAACACACGGGTTTTGGTATCCTCATGACGATGACTTTCAGCTTACAACGTATAGTTACTCGGATTACGGCGGTTGCAAAATGAATTACAAGTCAACATCAGTAGGATCTTAGTTCTTTGGTAGACGGTTAGTCACCTGGCCGTGTAAGAAGCAGACCTCCGTTGCTCTGTCAACATGTGAATACGTTGTTGCTGCAAGTTGCTATTCACAAATCATCTGGATTCAATAGCAAATGCGTGACTATGGTTTGCAATTTTCTAACACTCCTATGTATGTTCATAATTCTGCTGCTATAGCCGTAACAAAAAATTCAGTCCAACATCCTAAAACTAAAAACATCGGTATTAAGTATCACTTTATACGTGACTGTTTTGAAAAGCAACTAATCGATGTAGTTAAAATAAATACGGATTTTCAACACGCCGATCTCTACACAAAAGAATTTGATAAACCGAGGTTTTTATATCATATTAGTGGTTAATGGTGTGAAAAAGAAAAGTGATGTGATCACAGAGGAAGGAAATGCTTAGTTCGACATTTTTTATTTTATTTTATTTTATTTTGTCTTATTTTATTTTCCTTTCTATTAAAATTCAAAAACACAAAAATATTTTTGGTTTTAGAATTTTAGGTGGAGAATAGGTTAGATTAGTATTAAATTAGTCGCTTTATTTAATTACTTAAAAAAATAAAAAAAAAAACGAGGGAGGAGGACAGCTTAGCTAAAAGGAAAGAAATCAAATCTATGATACTGATTCAATGTATATGGAAAATGATAGTACACAAAAAATTGATTATTTGGGACTTCAAAAGAGTTTAACTGATTAAGATGCAAAATTCAAAGTTGAAGTCTGAAAAGTCTAAGCAAAATAAAAACAAAAATGATAGTAAAACTAGTATGCTACCAGGGTAACATAGAGAAAGTAGACCTAGAGGCTGCTAGGTCATTATATGATGTGTCGGTAGATTCAACACAATAGATGAGTAGACCTCATTGGTGGTTTCAATTTCAAACTAAGTTGTTCAACTTGCTATGGTTTCCCATCTTATCCCTGGTTAACACAATCAACGGTTTCCAATAAGGGGTGAAGAGCAAAATAAACGCCACATATGTGTGCGGGCGACCATAAAAATAAGCAAAGCACATGGAAAAATGCAAAATGCAATCAAGCTAATAACTTATGTTGTTGGTGCGTTATGTGCAAAAAGAAAATAAATGCTCTAACAAGAAGATAGGTTGTGTGCCTCTCTGCTGTGCAATGGCACTGACCTGAGGATAAGCATAACCTAAATATTCTAGAATTCATTGTTGTTTACGCCTCTTTGCTGTTCGATGGCACTGACCTGAGGCTTGGCATCTCTTTGAAAGCTCTTAGAATAGTTTCTTCTTGAAATATACCCGTAGACTGCTCAAAAATCTTCCGAGGAACGTTGATTACCATATAAGCGTGGGATCCACAAATGCTTGTTGAAATAATTAAACCTTAAATCATCACCAATGTGTGTCAAAAATCTGTGTATGGATTTAGAGGACAAGTATACTGCAAATCATCATGAGCTGCAGTTCTTGAAAGTCAAAATTATTGTGTGCATCTTGTAGCTTTAGTTTGATTTCCTAAAATTGTTATTGACTCTCAGTGAAAACAAGAATCTGGCATCAAAATAGTTTATTGATATGTCCCAAATGATTCTGATATACCTGTATGATTCCATAATGAATTGTACCAGAAATGATAAAACTGAATTGAAGCTGTGCTGTCCAGGAAGTAAAATCGGTTAGAAGTACTCTAATAGGTTTAAATCCATCTCCATTAAAAAATAAAAAAATATGTGTTGGTTTTGTTTTAAATTTCTAGTTGTTTTTATTTAATTATATTTAGTCATTTGGTAGGTAAAAGTCAGACTATACATTTGGATTCAATCTGTGAATCACTCACTTAAAAGGGGTCACGTCTGAGGTGACCAATTGGGTTTTAAGTTAAAAGGATCACGTCTGAAGTGATCAACAGTCCCTTTAAGTTAAAAGGGATCACGTTTGAGGTGATCAATAGTTTTTCAAACTAAAAAGGTCATGTCTGAGATGATCAACAGTCATAATGTCTTATCTATAATTAACAAGTTAAGTGTTTGAAAGTGCATGAGTTAAAACTCATAAGTCTTAGCCATTTTCACGACTGGATCATAAGTATGAGTCAATCACACCATTGAACCATACTTATGGACCAAATGTATGAATGGACCATAAGCATGGGTCAATCCATGCGATTGAATCACTAGAATGAACCAATGCATGAATTAAGGGAACCGACTGAGTCAGTCGCACGACTGAACCCCAATCAAACGAATAGATGTGACCGACTGAGCCAGTCGCACGATTGAGACCAGTTGCCCGAATGAAGCGTGTGAATAGGTTGAGTCGCCCGACTAAAAATAAAATCAGTATAAATAGGGTGAAAGTCGGTTGCACATTCTCACCACCCTTCAATCGCTTCCAAATTGCACGACAGCAAACTTACTCTGCCAAAATTTGATTTTGTTAATTTCGCATTGAGATTTTGTTACTAACATGTACTCTCATCTTCTACAGGTACTTAGTGAATGAAATTGCATAAAATGCATGGAGAAATCAAACCCTAACTGACTAAATTGATTAAAATCAAGAAATCTGTAAAAACTTTCAAATAGACCACGTAAATGTGCTTAATGATTAAAATGAAGGACCTACAGTTATAGTTAGGGTCCCTATGAATCTAAAGAGTCTAAACACAACATTTAACATCATGTTTTGACCTAGATTCGGGGTCAGAGTGTCGAACAGAGAGTTATGCGACTAGAAACTCCGAATGAACTTCAATCGCACCATTGAGCTGGGCGAATAACTCAATCGGCCGAATGAACAAGGCGTATGAGCTCAATCGCCCGATTGAACTAAGCCGCATGCTTAGTCGCCCGATTGAACTCAGCCTCATGCTTAGTCGCTTGATTGAACTCAGCTGTATGCTCAGTCGCCCGATTGAACTCAGCCGCATGCTCAGTTGCCCGATTGAACTCAGCCGCATGCTCAATCGCCCGACTGAAGTCAGTCGTATGGTTGAATCGCATGATTGAACCAGACTGATCTTAGAACACCTTAAATTTCAACAATTTCTGTTATGGACTAATCACATGTTTATGTCTTTTGTGTTACAGAAACATGGCAGATAGGTGGATCATCAACACCAAGCACAACAATTGTGCTCACTTGGATGCCACCACTAAGAATGTTGTTGAGTTTGTCGGTATTCTTGCATTTATGAGGCGATCAAGGATCTACAGAGCCATATCTGCTTCATGCACACCCTACCGGTCTATACAGCAGACCTTCTGGGAGGGTGCATCAGTCGACAGATCTACTGAGCCCTACTACATTCGGAGCACCATTTTAGGGCAAGAGATTGAGGTGACTGCAGTAGACCTTCGACGGGTACTGAACCTGGGTGATGCTGCTGCCCACCCAACAAGGTTACATCCTTTGACTGTAAGGGGATGTTATCTAAGGATGAAGTACACTGGGGACATCAACGCAGGTGTGCAAAATAAAAGCAACCTGTGTCCCCGGTTCAAGTACTTAGCACATATCTCTCTCTGACCAAATCTAGAATGCTTACGTGGCACTAGTGCTGAATCACCCCTTCAGCTTCTCGAACATGATCTTCACTTACTTGATCTAAAACCTTGAGGCCAAGGGAAAGGAGAGCTTCTGCATGTGTCCAAGGTTCTTGAAGATGATCATAGATGAGAAGCTCCCCCTACTGCCCAAGGAGAAGCACGACGCAGTGATGCTAGAGGTGATGGATGACACCACTCTGGGCAGGATGAAGGTGTACAGGGGGAAGCAGGTGAAACCCCCTGTTAAGCGATTGTTTAGGCACCTGGCCAATGCTAATTATGTGGCGCCTTCCCACAAGAAGTGGCGTCACGATGACAGTGATTCTGATGTCGAGTCTATTGCGATACCCTCCAATGACTCAGATGACGATGACGACCAAGGTGATGGTCAAGGCGGTGAGGCTCCAGGTGGATTCGAGCCGGCTCCAATCCACCCTGACTTTTAGATAGATGAGGAGGAGGAGTCGGATGAGGAGCTACTTGTGCAGACAATGGGTAGCAAGGTGGTTGCCACTGAAAGAGGGCTTGCGGCGGTTAGTGGACGCCAGGGTGAGTCTGGGGATGCCGTTACTGCTGATACTGATCCATCTTACATCCCGGACCATCCCATCAGCCAAGAGGGAGCATCCTCCTCTAAGGGATCAAGGAAGAAGAGGATGGCTCAGCCCTATGGGATGAAGAGCAAGAGAAGAAGGATCACCATGATCACCACCACATTCACCACTTCTACCATAGCTACCACCACCACTACCACACCCCCTACCACTACTACCACACCTCCCACCATCACTAACACACTCCCAACCACCACTACTACAGCCACCCCTTCACCATCCACTCCTATCCCACCACCCATATTCACCACATCCACCACCACCACCACCACCCAAAGAGCCGGGACTTCTACACACATTCCACTGAGCCATGGATCCACTCTACCCTCGATTGGGGTAGAGGAACAGCTTGCCAACCTAAACCGAATGGTACTAAAGCTGCTAGCTTCTAATGAGGAAAGAGCTACACAGCTAAACCAACTTGTGGAGCTCAATGCTGCTCAAGCTTAGCAGATTATACAGTTGTAGGAGCATAATGCTCATTCGGTTAAAAGGATTGAGGAGTTGGAGGCCAAGAACAAGAAATTCATGCTGAGGCTAAAAGGATCAAAAGATGAGCCTCTAAAGATCAGGGAAGGTGAGGATGATGATGATGATGATGAGGATGATGATGATTCTGATGAAGATGAAGAGGGTGATGATGAAGGACTCAGGGGAAAGAAGAGAGGAGATGATGATGATGAAGAAGGTGATGCTGCTGCATCAGCCTCTACTCAAGGTCAAGAAAGACGGACTAAGAAAGCTCAAGAGCAAGGAGCATCATTTTCAGCCCCTGCTATTGAAGAATTGACAGATCAAGAGAAAAGTAAAGATTAGATGTTTTGTATTTAGCAAATTTTTGTACTTGATTCAAATATTACATTGATATAATTTATGATTATCTATGTTTATATATGTTTAAATGTCTAGATTAACTACTAATGATTAATGTGTTAAATGTTTAAATCAAGCAGATAAAACGTCCGAGCAAGATGAATATGATATTGCTCCCCTTCAGCGAATCAAGTCTCAATTCACAATGATTCTTGATTTGCAAGGGATTGTGCGAAGGTCAGTGAGCTACACTCCCGAAGAAGGAGAAATCATACATGACCTGACCGATGAGCAACTTGCAGAGATGTTCGGACTGAATCTTGACGAGCTTGTCAAAGACGCTCCAAAGGTTGATATTATGAGTGATGACGAGCTAAACAACGTTGATGAAATAGAGATAGAGGATGTCACGTCTGAGCATTATCCAGAGTACACTGATCAAGAGGGCAATGTAATCCCCGACTTGGGTGACACTCTCCGCAGTGCTACATTTGACGAACTAGATGAGATGGAGAAAGAAACAGAAAAGAATGAAAGCCAAGCCCAAGCCTCGGACACTGATGTTGATATAAAGAATGCTGAATGGGCAGCTTGTTTTGTTGAGATACGAGTCCAACGCACAGCTCAAAAGCAAAATGCCTACACCAAGCTCTACAAGGTCAAGAAGCATCTAAAGGTATTCGGTAAGATTATTGCGTGGGCGTATTTTGAGGATCTTAACGTTTATGCTGTAAAAAGGGAGAAGGGAATAGAGTGCTTCAGATATCCACATGATCTGAAGACTCTCCAAGGTTTTGAGCTCAACCTACTGGCACGCTTAAATCTACTATATGCTGATCCTAGAAAGATGTCAGGTTGGTTTGAGGCTGCTCTAAAGAAGGAATACAACACTAGATGGGTAAAATTCAGACCTCAACAACCGAAGAGGTACATTCGTAGGTCTGAAGTGGATTCCATATCCGGAAAGCCTAAAGTGGTGCTGAAGTGGACTCCCCCACGCATAATGTCCAAGATTCCCTTACGGGAATTGCCACAGGACTTCACTCCACAC